>CM053580.1:259972474-259989487 GCA_028627135.1 Pseudochirops cupreus | reverse complement strand
AAGGAAGGAAAGAAGGAAGGAAGGAAGGAGGGAAGAAAAGAAGGAGGGAAGGAAGGAAGGAAGGAAAGAAGGAAGGAAGGAAGGAGGGAAGGAAAGAAGGAGGGAAGGAAGGAAGGAAGGAAAGAAGGAAGGAAGGAGGGAAGGAAAGATGAAAAGAAGGAGGGAAGGAAGGAAGAAAGGAAGGAAGGAAGGAAGGAAGGAAGGAAAGAAGAAAAGAAGGAGGGAAGGAAGGAAGAAAAAAAGGAGGGAAGGAAGGAAAGAAGGAAGGTAAGAAGGAAGGAAGGAAGGAAGGAAGGAAGGAAGGAAGGAAAGAAGGAAGGAAGGAAGAAACATGGTGTCATGAACCTATGAAAAAATTAGCCATAATTTGAGATCCCTATTTTTTGGGTCCCTATCTGAGACACTCCAACCTGAAAAGCAAAAGAGGCATCTTCCCTTAAAAACAATCTGTTGTCTGCAAAGAAGACATCAACTGGAGACAGAAAGTCATAGGTTTATGGATTTAGAGAACCATGGAAATCACCTAGTCCACTCTGTAAATTTACTAATGAGGAAATTAAAATGACTTCCCTAAAGTTACATGGGGAGTAAGGTGCAGAGGTAGAAATCTATGCAGGTTCTCCAGCTCCAAATTCGTTGCTTTTTCTATCAAAGCATTCTCTAAATGATAACTCCTATCAACTAAGCTCTGGAAAGAGTCTGCTACCAAGATAGGAAGGTGAAATTCCATTGAGGCAGTAAGTTACCTAGAAAATTGGGTATCAGAGAAAAGATTCTGAAAACCGTAAGACCTACCAGGTATGCCATTGCACTGCTTCCTTAAAATGGACTAAGTTCTTGTGGTTCACGAGGACAAAAACTACTTCTTAGCCTTCTCCAGGGACATAATTGCATCCCCTTGCTGGCTAGAGGGCTGATAGGAAGTATAGCTTTATCCCATTAGCAGGAAGGACTGACAGATTAAAGGAGGCAGAAACTGCCTGGGACAGGGGAAGCCCAGGAATTTTTGTGCTCTTTGAGGTGGAAGACAGAGGAAGAGTGTAGATATTCACTATTAGTGAACCTTTTCAAAGAAGGGTGATACTACCATGCACTGAACATAATCATGAGAAGATAGAGCCTTTTCTGGCTCACTCACCTAATTAAGAAATGTCCTGCATGCACAAAATTTGCTGGAGGTCTTCTCCCCCCCCCATTACAAAATTGTCACACTTTGGGACATGGTGAAGTTGTTCCTTTCTCATCCCGCACCCCTCCCTGTCTTATCACTGTCTAGTCAGGTGGCATAGGTACTCTCAGGAGTTTCCAGCTTGTATCAGCAAGCACCCAAGTATACCCAGGATGGCTGCAAGCACAGGTTCTTAGATCTGCTTTTCTAAAGGAAAGCAACCCAAAATGGGTTAACAATCTTACTTTAATCAGTCAAACACATATCATTTACCTAGTTCAGGGGGAAAAGTTGGCACCTTGAACTTCAGAGAATGCAAACACAACTTATAAGCAAACAAAGAAACAGATCAGCAGACAGCTTCCAGCCTCTGACCATTACATCCATACCTAGTCAGTTACCAGAGAGGGAAGGATCAGCATCTGGGTTTTTCAAAGCTGCAGGGCTCAACAGTTTGCCAGAGTCTCGTCTGGCCAAATCACACAACTCTTCTCAAAGTGAGTCCCAAAGTAAAACCTCACATCAGGGCGTATATATAGCCTTCTCCTGTCACAGCCCTCTTGACCCACTGCCCAATCACAAAGTAACAAGGCTTGGGCATTCCTAACAAACAAGGCTCCCGCCACAGGCTCCATGTGACCACATTCAACCAGTTAGGGGGCAGAGTATATTTTCAAATCAGGAAAGGTTCTCAGAGTCACATAGTCACCCCAGCAAAGGGCCTAGGGGCAGGGAGGATCTTCAGATTCCCATAACACAGCTCTATTTAAATATTGTTTATTTGCTTTTCTATATTTCTATCAGGGGTTGTATCTCCAGATGAAGATAAACTGATTTTTGTAGTATTCTGAATAAAATTTGTTGCATAGGAATGAAGCACACAAAGGCAAGAAGATCAGAAGGGAACCTGAGATGAATTGCTTTGGATTGAACCATAACTGTATTAAGCTGCTTTACTGACTGAATGAAGAGGGGCTTCACAGTCATTTCCCCAAGGCAAACTTTCTGGCTAGTAGCTCCTAGTCCATTTTCATTGATTTTTATTTCTACTAAAATCAACTAGCAGGAATAATAAACTACTGAAAGAAATGTAGCCCCTCTTTAAACTTTCTCTGTCTTCCAGATTTTGTTTAAAAGTACTATTCTTATGACTAACTCTAAAGCATCTCTCTCTCATAAACAATGACAACACAGACATCATAAAAGGTACAACTTAGTTAATGACTTCATCCCCATTAATTGTTGTTGTTGCTGTTTAATCATTTCAGTCGTGTCCAACTCCTCCTGACCCCATTTGGGGTTTTCTTGGCAAAGATACTAGAGTGGCTTACCATTTCCTTCTCCAGCTCATTTTATAGATGAAGAACTGAGGCCAACTGGGTTTAGTGGCTTACCCAAGGTCACACAGCTAGTAAGTATCTGAGATCAGATTTGAACCTCAGGAAGATGAATCTTCCTGATTCCAGGCCCAACACTTGATCCACTGTGCCACCTAGCTGCCCCCTGGATGGAAATTACTTTGTATATATATATATATTTTTTTTTTTGCAAGTTGTCTCCACCATTCGATTGTAACGTATTTGAGAGCAGGGATTGACTTTTGCTTTTTTGTATCTCAAGCATTTAGCAAAGTACCTGGCATGTTGCTGTTGTTCAGTTGTGCACTCATGTCTGACTTTTGGTGACCCTATAGACCATGACAAACCTATACTGTCCATGTGGTTTCTGTTGCAAAGATACCAGAGTGGTTTGTCATTTCCTTCTCCAGTGGATTAAGGGAAACAGAGGTTAAGTTACTTGCATAGGGGCACATAGCTAGTACATGTCTGAGGCTGGATTTGAACTCAAGTTTTCCTGACTCCAGGTCCAGTGTTTTATCCACTCACTGCACTACCTTACTGCCCTAAGAAGTACATTTAATTCTGGGATTATGCTACCTCAAACAACACAGGCTAAATATTATCTGAGTTATGATCTTATTGTCCAGTAGTCAAATCATTTGTGTGGTCCCTATTCTTGCCATGTGAGGAGAATAGATTCCTAGAACACCACATGTTCTCCCAGAGGCTGGAATTTCACTACGACCCACTATGCCTGATACTAGATTTCCTAGTTTCTTGGCTCTGGGATACATAATTACCTGACATTTTACAATTAACACTTCGGGCAGTGGTTCTCAACCTTCCTAATGCCACAACCCTTTAATACTCATATGTGGGCATATCTGCATGTGGGCAAACCCGCCTGGAGATGGATAGAGGAGTGGTGTCTCAGTTCCTAAGACCATGGGGAAACATGTGTTTTCCCATGGTCTTAGGTGACCCCTGTGACCCCTGTGAAAGGGTCATTTGGCCCCCAAAGGGGTCATGACCCACAGATTGAGAACCACTGACTGAGCTAGACCACCAGACCTAGAGTTGGAATGACCTGAATTCAGATCTGGTCTCAGACCTTTATAAGCTATGTGTTTCTGGACAGCCAGAGCTATTGTGAGAATCAAACACAATAATAATTGAAAAGTACTTAGTACAGCTGCTATGTTGAGTCCTCCTTTCTACATAAAATAGCATTTTGTCTCCAAAAGCTTCAAAATCCTATCTGAAATCTGTGTCTTCATTAACATATTTTAGGTATATAGTAAGATCTATACAAATGTTGGCTATTATTTTTACTGGCCTAGTACCTCAGCTGACCTCAGAAAGGGGATGACCATGTCTAAGCCCTTAATTTTCCTTCCTGATTTTAGGTTTTAACTTTCCACTGGATGAACCAGGTTTCTCCAGAAAGCCAACCTTACTCAGGTTCATCTTTCTCCTTCACTCCAAACATCCAAACACTCAAAAGCATCAGATTTTGTGGCCAGTCTTAATACACCAGACAAAGTAATCATTTCTCTTTAAAACTATGGGAAACATTGCTCTATCATTTCTATCAATTAGCAATGTTATTGGATATGACACATTGACAGTCAGACAAGAGGCAATTTTCTGCTAAGAGTAAGGTGGACTGTCTCTTTAAGGTTCATTTCATAAGGAGCAGTTAATGATGAAAATGATAGAAACAGCATTTTTATGTAAAAGAATGTCTATTAATTGTCAAAGGAAGTAGTATATTGCCACTATAGTGGATGAACATTTTGAAACTTAATGTTAGTAGAAAAAGAACTTTGTTTTAAAATACATTGTTAAAAGATGTTTATGGAGAAATAGATTTCAGACAGTATTTTGGACACTTTGGGAGAGAATATTGTGTGTAAAAGTGAGAATTTGTAGCATGTCAACAATATAGAGTGATGTCTCACTTGTGTAAAAAGAGCCTAGGATTATAAAGAGGCATGGGGAAAAGATCCTTTATTGATTAAAAATTAGAGAAAGGTAAGCGTGAAAAAAGACTGTTTCAAAGGTCTCCGAGTGGCATGATGAGGAGTTGAGAACTTCATAGAACTGTAAAGGATGATATATTATTTAATTAGTATACATATTTTTATTACAAGAAGATAAAACTAAATGAGAAATTATATAATCATTTAGAGGCTGAGTTATGATATTTAAAAAGTCAATGGGAAAAGAGAAATTTTTAATAATAGTGATTTTTTATGTAAATGGTAAGTCACTAAGGTTCAAGGGCACCCATTCAACTCATATAATGACAGGCAAGATAATAAGTATCACAAAAGACAACAGGAGGAGGGGAACCTGAAAAGGTTTGAATAAACAGCAGTGGAAGTAGAAAGTTGCTCCTTGGTGCTATGGTGGTTGGAATTAGTCAACTGAAAGAAATCTTCATCTGATCAATTTCTAAGTGGTCAGAAAGAATTGGTTTCATTGACCAAGAGTTCCAGAGATGGGTTATTGTCTTTCAGCACCACTTAGAGTTAGTGAGAGGTATAACGGGTAAGTTGCCCTCTCTTCTGCCACCTCTGGCTTGAGAAAGAGAATACCAGTAAAACCAAGGAGTTTTGCATCTCTGTTACCTGGTGAAGTAACTTAAAGAGTGAACTTGACCTATGTTGCAGCATGTTCTGCTCTATCGGACAAGGGACAAAAATGGCAAAGAGAAGAACACAGTAGAGTTCAGCTCCCTTCTTCCTCTATCCCCACTAAACAACAACCTGATTGTCATAAAATTCAACTTCCACCCCCACTCCCACCAGCACCCTCAACAAGAGGTAGAAAACCTAGAGTTCCCTTGAGGAATATAAATAAAAGTGAAAGACTTAAGCCTTTAAGGTATGAAGCCTCAGCAAAAATTCCTTGATGGGCAAAGCCTCCTGGTGAGTGAATAACTGGCTGAACTAGTCTGTATAGCCATTTTGATATGAAATACTCATTTTGATGAACTTGAAAGTTGTCTCATTTGAAGTGAATGCTTGTAGAGCTAACACTTTTAAAACATACTTTTTAAGGTTGAAAAAGTTTATAAAGGCTTTATGACTAGACGAGAATTTCCTCAGCTGAAGAATCGTAAAAATAAATAATTAAGCAATGAACTGAAAAGTATGTCAGATATTCCTAAAAGAACCAGTAACATTGAAGTGTGCAGTTTAGAGATGGGAGTTACCCTAATCTGACTCAACTCTCTTCCCACTCTCATTCATCCTCTCTTTAGCCACTAAAGTTATTTTCCTGAAGCACAGGTCCAATCATGTCAATTCCCACCCCGCCCCTACTCAATAAACTTTAATGACTCCCTACCACCTGCAGGATCAAATACATATTATTATGTTTGTCATTCAAAGTTTTTTATAACCAAATCCCCTGATAGCTTCCTAATCTTCTCACACCTTACTCTTCTTCACATACTTTTGATCCAATAACACTGGCCTCCTGGATGTTTACCAGATAAGATACTTCATCTCAAGGCTCCAGGCATTTTCTCTGGATATCCCCTATAGCTGGAACATTCTCCATCCTCTGCTGCAATTACTCACTTCCATCATTTCCTTTAAATTCCAACTAAAATTTCATCTTTTATTAGAAATCCTCCCTAAACCTTCTTAATTCTAGTGTCTTCCCTCTCTTAATTATTTCCTCCTTATCATATATATGTATATATATATATATGTATGCATGTATATGTATATATGTAAGTATATGTATATATGTGTGTATATATGCACATACACACACACATATACATATATATGTAAAGCACCTTATTTTGTGTATATTTGCTTGTCTATTGTCTTCCCCAGTAAGTTATCAGCTCCTTGAAGTCAGGGGCTGATTTTGCCTCTTTTTGTATCTCACACACACTTAAAATTTTGCCTAGCACATACTAAGTGCTTTAAAAAATGTTTTTTGATTGATTGATAGACAATATATTGGATGGAGGTTCAAGAGGTGATAAGGCAAGTGCATTTCCCCTTAACAGAGTTACTTCTAGGTCTCTGAGAGCATTTTAAGGTAAAAATGGTAGTGCTTGATCTCCACATTAGATCTATTAATGTAAGAGAAAATAGGGTGAAGAAAGTCTAACTCTAAGAATAAGTAGGGCTAACACATCTAGGTGTTAGGTGGAAAAACCATCAGATGAGACCATCTCTTTTTTTCCCCTTACATAATCTATCCTCCATGACTACAATCCTACTTGTTTAGAAACTCATGTGCTACTACACTGTCTATGTTTATGACAGATATCTGTACACATATGTACTTACATGAACATATATACATATATGTATACATTTCATAGTTTTCTAATCTAGGATCTTCCACATAATGGGTAGCTTGACAGACATAAGCCTTTTATTCGGTTGTTGATGTGCAGCATTCAATAAAGTTGTTGATTGAGACAAGTAGTAGAGGCACCATTTTTAATGATCTTAAGGAGGAAAATAATTACGTGTGCTACCTCCCATGCACACCAAGTAAAATCTTTTTGCTTTTGCGTATTTATATATTGAGATCAAAAGAGCACCATGGACCCCAAAAAAGCCTGGCACTCAGTAAAAAAAAAAAAGGCTGATTGCACTTTTCTTGACTATCTTGGGTTTTCCTCTTCATCTGTCTTTTTGGTGTACTGAAGTATCAGAAAAGTGATTAGATAAACATTTACTACGCTTGTGTTTTCCAGTCTATTGGGTGTCTTTTATCTTACAGCTGTAATTGATCCATGGCACCTGAGATATAGTTTCAGCACTGGTGAAGCTGTGTCCAGAAATTTTTTAAGTACCCAAACTTTTATTTATCGTCATATGGAAATAGCCCTTTTATGTTAGCTGATCATTTTTCATCATGTATTTAATAAAAATATTTGAAATTCACTGAAATTGTTTTGTTCTCCTAGTGAAAATAGGATGAATGAAACCAGCTTAACTGTTGACTCAAAAATAGTTTCTTGGAATTTTCTTATTTTTCATGTGTATACATAAGTTCAAAATGTTATGACATATTGCACTCTCCATTCATTTCCTTCAACTAGTGTTGCTCCATATGGTTGATCCAATTTCAGGGAGAAATAAATTACCCTTTTGACTCTCACCTTATGTGAGACCAAAGCCAGGTACCATCACAACAAAAATAAAAACCTGAGCTCTCTCCAGCTACTCTGCTCAGCAGGCTTCAAGTCTTTTTTTTTTTTCACCTTTTCTTGTGGGCCATAGAAAGCTCAAAGTAAGTTTAAAGATCTATACCCTCCCCTCCCCAAAGCCCTCAGATAGTAAATTATCTTCTATATAAAAGTAGAAAATTAGCATTATTTACTTTACTTTCCAAAATTCTCATTTCTAAAATAAAGTTTTGTTTTTCAAAAATATTTTTATTGATCTTTTTTTCCAATACACACCTATATACACACATATGTGTAAATGATATGTGTGTTTAATTTCCCACTGTACCCCTCTTCTCAATCCAAGAGATCCATTTCTTATAATAAGAAATAAAGATGAAGAAAAACAATTAGCAAAACTAATATGTCAAAAAATTCTGATGTTATATACTATATATGTGTGTGTATGTGTACATATACACATACACACACATATATTCTTTTTATTCAACAGTAGTATAGATTATGATTACTGGTGAGTTTATAGTCATAGAACTGGATTGGACCTTAGGAATCTTATAATTCAGGGGTGAGCAAAATATAGACTGCAGAGCAAATCCAGCCTAGGAGTTAAAAATGATTTTTACATTTTCATAAAAACTATTCTTACTTGTTGGTTTGTATAAAAACAAGTGGCTGAGGCTCAGAGATTGCTTTTATTTTATAGATGAGGTAAAAGAAAACCTTGGGAAACCAAGTTATTTGCCCCAAGATTATTTAATTAATAAATAGCAGAGGAAGGACTAAAACCCAGCTCTTCTGAGTCTACTATACCAGAGTCTTCAAAATGTATTAATAAAATAAATGCAAATGTACTTCATAATTGGGACAAGCATTAATTGGCCTTAGGAGATATCTGGACTTATATATACTTTTCTCACATTTGGTATACCCACCCCCATCCCCTACTCTCCAGGTAGTACAGTGAATAGACCTCTGGGCCTAAGTTCAAACACAGGCTCCAACACCCACTAGCCATGTGACTCTGCATCTGTCTCAGTGACGTCAACTGCCAAAGTGAGATAATAATAATAGCACTTACATCCCAAGGTTGTTATGAGGATCAAATGAGATAATACTTGTAAAGACCTTAGCACCTAGCACCTAGTGAGCACTTAATAAATACTTAATGCTTATTCCCTCCCCTCTTTCTTTCTCTTTTTACATATATATGTGTATATATCTATATATCTATATATATATGAGAGAGAGAGAGAGAGAGAGAGAGAGAGAGAGAGAGAGAGAGAAGAGAGAGAGAGAGAGAGAGAAAGAGAGAGAGAGGGAGGGAGAGAGAGAGAGAGATTATTACATACACAAAAAAAGAATGAAAGGCATTTTATTTCAAAAAAGACAAGCATGCATGCCTGGATTCTTAATCCTATTATTTTGAAACAGTAAACATTGATTTTGCTTCTATGTGATTAAATAATTCTAGACAGTGAAAAGGTTATGAAAAAAAGTATTTTATTGTTTAATATTTTACTTACCAAATTATTTGGCCTGCAACTGATTTGCATATTGTTATGGGCTACTGAGCCACTGAATCATCACTAGCAGGGTTTGAGCAATATATTTGCCTCCAGAATATTTGAAATGACCACAATATTTTACCACATATGAAGGTTTGGCCATTTCAAATAGTTAAGCAGTACATATCTTTATGAATCTTCTTTCAGCAGATGATTCACTGTCCTATAAAAGTATGCAGATCAATTACAGGCCAAATAATTTGGAAAGCAAAATATTAAACAATAAATTTATAGCAGGTTGAGTTTATGTTTGATGGTAATTTATTGTATCTGCTATCTTTAAATCAGAATAGCAACGTGTAGAAAAGAATTTAGCAAAGAAAATATAATAAGCTTTTGGTGATAAAAGAGACTTTTTTTTAAAGATTCTTTGACATAAGGAAATGACTTAGACTCCTTTTGTCTCAGACCATTCTGAATGGGATAATAAAAATCCAGTTGTCCTTTGCTCACTTTTCCCTCAGATATTTACTGTATTCCCTGCAATGTACCACTGGTGGGCAGCAGATATGTAGGGTCTGGGTGAAACTAGGTGTCTAGGGCAAAGGAGAGTGCCATGGGGCTGTAGGTGAAAATCAAGTGGACCATAGATACTGTGCTGTATAGAAGGATTTTCCTCCTCCTCAATGTCCATGTTTAAAAATAGGGAACACTTCCCTTTTAAAAGTTGACCATGGTATCTTCTGGTAGTAAAAACAAAACAAACAGAAATGCTATCACATGTGTCAGAACAAAGTCAAGATTGAAGTAAAGAGTCTAAATATGAACTGCACTCTGATACTTTAAAATGTTGCTTAAGAAATCCAATTCTTTATAGAATCTTTCTTATGAGCGATACTGTCCAGCATATCAATATGGCACAGGCATGGATTGATTGTACTCTTACCTCTTGTAGATGGCCCATGGGGACATTTATTCTGTCCTTTGCATACAAAGATATTCTAATGAACAAATTGGCTGGGAGTCTTTTTCCTTCTTCTTCTTCTCCTCCTCCTCTTTTTCTTCTTCTTCATCCTCTTCCTCATCTCCTCCTTATCCTCTTCATCTTCATCCTCTTCTTCCTCTTCCTCCTCTTTCTCTTTCTCTTCCTCCTCCTTCTCCTCCTCCTCCTCCTCCTCATTCTTCTCCTCCTCCTTATGACTATAAGCATTCATTTTCAAACCAGGTGAGTATGGTTTATAGCCATAGAACAGACCAAATCTAACTGACTCACATATGGGATTAAACTTATTCCTTTGATCTCATTACTAATACTCTATAACCAACTGAGCTTACCAGGACAGAAAAGACATATAAATGATATATCCAAGGGTGTGGTAGAGCTAGCTCATACAAGCTCAGGAGAGTTCATGTTCAAATTTTAGTGTGAACATTTACACTTTGGAAAACAGCAAATACTAAAAATTTGGGCTTCATTCATTGTTTTATTTATTTTAGACTTAAAAAAATTATGACTAAAATACTAATAATGCAGATTAAACTTAAAAGTTCATCAAATATACTTTTTTTGAGACCAAGTTGTTAAACGTTTATCAGTGTGCCCCCTGCATATTTCCATAACTATCTCTATATCTAATAGTGAAAGAAAAACAAATAAGGACAGAGACTGAGACCTAGAGGGGGTGGGGTAGGAAGTTTTTAGAAGCCTTTGGTTCAAATTTCTGTTCTGCTGATTATTGCCTATGTAATCTTGAGCAAGTTCATAAAGCCAAGCACAAGCAGCTTTCCAGAGGACTACCACTATGAACAGCTTTCAAGGCTTTGATTACACAACTCTCTATTTATTCAGTAACAAACTAAGCCAAAACATTTACAGAAAATCAAAATACAGCATTTGCCATGATATGGCATAACAGCTTATCACTAAAATGACCACACAGTTTTCACCAAAGTGGTCACATAGTTTTAAACAAAGTACATTCATTTAGTAAGTCATTCATTCTTAAGGAGGCAAGCCTCCTTAATTGACACAAAGTACAGAGATCAAAAGCTCTCCACCCCTAGGTCACATTGTCTTTATCTCTTCAATCAAAAGGTCTTCTTTCTTCTTGATTGGCAATTAGTTTCTAATCATCCTTAATTAGTGAGTCCACCCCTTCCTGTTATGTCAACATGTTCATTCCACTGTGGGATTCACAAGTTCTGGGTCTTAATACTTGACAGAATTATGAACTTGAAACTAAGTGCTAAGTACCTGTTTGTTTGCAAATACAAGGGACATGGAAGATCTTCAAATCCCATTACCATTACAAAGTTAAATAACCTTCCTAGGCCTTGGTTTTGTCATATATTAAATAAATGATCACTAAAATCTCTTCTGATCTAAATTGATAATGCTATGAGGTATATACATGTTCATATCTAAAGCTACTTGTCACTTTCTGCTTTATAGATTTCTGCTTCAATAGATGATTTAGAACTTAAAGGGATCCCAGAGATCACTAGTTTAACTCTTTCATTTTTCACAAGTAAAGGGCCCTTTTACAAAAAAAGGGCTCTCTCTCTCTCTCTCTCTCTCTCTCTCTCTCTCTCTCTCTCTCTTTCTCTCTCTCACACACATACACACACACACACACACACACACACACACATACACACACACACACACACACACTTGCTCTCTCTCCTACCCAGACGTGCATAAATATATTCCATTCAGTGCAGACCCTAAGTTTTTCAAGTTTTATCCCTTTTCTTCTCTCTAGACTTACTCTTAGGAACTTTCAGAATGACAAAAATAGCTCCCAAGTAGGAATATCTTCTATGAGAAGGACTTCATTGATACAATACAGAGGCATGTGGTATAGTAGATAAAGGACTGAACATGGAGTGAGGAAGAGCTGAATTTGAAACTTCCATCAGACATTTATTAGCCATGAGATCAGGGGCAAGTCATTTAACCTTGTTGAGTCTGTTTCCTCATTCTTGATATGATATAATAACAACCATAATGTATGTGGTACACATACTTCACTGAATTGTAAGACACAAATGAGATAATGGACATAAAGTGGTCTGTAAATATTAGTTATTATAAGTGATTTCCCAATATACACTTCTCCAGGAAAGCAGTCATTAAACAAAAAGACAGTGAAAGAAGAGCACAAAACAAAACCAAATATTTATGTAGAATCCTGCAGAATCTTTAGGGATATTCTGGGAATTCAGACCCAGGAATTATTTGTAATGGCTTAGATGTCTTGGTAAATTCAAAACCCTTACATGAGCAAATCAATTTTGATTCATTCCTGTTCTCTTCAGAAAGAGAGTTCTCTTCTCCATGGGATGATGCAGGTGTATAGCTCATAGGTTTTATGTGCTTTTTTCTTTGAATATAAGACTATAAAAGAATTTTCTTCTACTTGTGAATCTGTCTTTCAGATTTTAATAGAGTCAAATTAGCCAAAAGGTCTTTGAATTTTGATAGTCTCAGCAAAAAGGCCGGTGTAAGTACTTATTAGTTCTAATTAAGTTGAAGTTTAAATGCTGTTAGAACATTTATCATTCTAGACCAAATCTTTGACTTATGTAAAGTTTATGTATGACCACATGTGTGCAAAGGGTTTTATCTGTGAATGAGTAGGACTGATCATTATTTACACATAATCAATCTTCTCTACTTCTTCTTATCCTTTTCTCAATCCAAGAATTAACTGATGTCATAGAATATCCACTCATAACCCCATCCATAATCTTGCATATACTCACCCTAAACAATATGCATCATGAATGCAAGTGTCAATTTATCCAAGTCAATGCCCCTGAAATTTTGAATACAGACATATATACAAATATTCATTCATGCAAATGTAGACAGAAGCACATGCATATGAACACTGATGTACAAATGCATTTATGAATTGACCCAATACACATAAAAAAATTGATGCAGAAGTTTTTATATACAAGGTTTCTCATAAGACTTAGTATGTAATACTTTGCAACTGCACTAAGATTTTTATTATGCCTAATATGCAATATACTATATGTGTGTATATGCATGTATATACACTGATATACATATAAACACATATGTGTTTATATATGTGTGCATATATACATACACACACACACACACACACACACACACACACACATATATATATATATATATATATATATATATATATATATATATATATATAAAAGGATTAGTATTTAGGTGGGTTAGAGGTGCAGAGTTTGGTAGGTGGAGAAAGGATAAAGCAATGTGTTGGGAAATTTAATAAAATGGGCAGACTGGTGATAAAAAATCCTGGGGGCATAAAAGGCATCATAATATAACAAATGGAGAGCTAAACTCAGGGTGAAGAAATGAGTGGAAATCCTCTCTCAGAAATCTACCAGTTCAGTGACACTTACAAGTCTATTAACCTTCCTGAATCTGTTTCCTCTTAAAATTGGGGACAACAATGAAACCTGCTGTGAGAATCAAATGAGAGGATTTATGTAAAGGGCTTTGTAAATCTTAAAGCATTATGAATATGTAATAGATGATGATAATAATGATGATGAAGGTGATGAGTGTCTTATTAACTTGTGAAGCCAGCATGTTTTTTCTACTTCTTTTTACATAACAATGTCAATTTCTACATATACAATTAAAAATGAAAAGGGGGGGGGGGTGCAGCTAAGTGGTACAGTTAATAGAGCACTGGCCCTGGAGTCAGGAGGAGCTGAGTTCAAACCCAGTCTCAATCATGTAACACTTACTAGCTGTGTGACCATGGGCAAGTCACTTTACCCCAATTGCCTCTCAAAAAAAAGGCAAAAAAATGAAAAAAATATATAGGTCTCTGATTTTGTCTATGTATTTATATTTGTGTACATTATAACAAAGGATAAAGTCTTTGCCATTGCCTAGAGGAGAAAAAAAAGGTAAAATGATTATTTTTTACTTTTGCTTATATTTGCATTAAAGTTGCCTGTGACATCCTTAATTATTTTAGACTTTTTTCCTTGATTAAAAATATAACTCCCAAGGTCTAACTGCTTGACTGAAATGGAAGATTTATGAACTCCATATGCTTAAAATAGCACCTATAAATTAAGTGACCAATTAACTCTGAGAATAAAAGAGTAACCAGAAATACCATTCATTTGCTAATATCTTTCCCTCCATTGTGAACATGCTTTGGCATCTACTCAGTCACTATAACTCATATAGAAATCTATGTATATGTAAATTGAGGGTCTGTACATTTTATGAATTGGAGTTATCTTTGGATCTTTTGATGGGCCTCAGATTTACAAAATAAGTTTTGGAATACATGTAGCTATCTTCATTATTCAAAAAAAATTGCACCTTAAAACCTTTGAATTGGCCTGAGATTCTGAGTGTGTACACTTTTTGTTTGAAGATACATCCTTGGACAAAAAAATAAGAATGTTAAAAAAGAAAAAAGATCTTGGTAGGCTAGCATAATTCATTAAATATAAGATGAAGTTTAATGTGCATAAATATACATTCCTGCATTTATACTTCCCAACTATTAGATGAAAGTAGTCCTGAAAAATTGAAATTCAAATAGCAGTGTTCTAGAGGGAAGGATTGAAGTATACTGAAAAGACCACTGAATTTTGATCAAGAGGTCATGTGTTCAAATCCTGAAATTGTCTGCATAGCCTTGACCAAGTCACCCTCTGTGACTCAACTACAAAATGAGGGAATTGTGTTAGATGACCACCACTGTCCCTCTAACTCAATAATTATTTAAACTGAAATCTCTCTGACGTCCCTAGCTGCTGGTGATCTCTCCCTCCTCAAATACCTTGTGTATTTTTATCAGTGCACATTTTGCATACTCCCCAGTAGGATACAAAACATAATAGGTTTACAAAATTACAAAGTACTAGGCATACATTATCCACTTGAACTTCACAACAACACTATGAGGTAGGGGTGAGTACTGTTCCCATATTATAGATGAGAAACTGAGGCTCAAAGAGGTTTAATGACTTGCTCAAAGTCATATAGATATTCAATGACAAAGTCAGGATTTGAACCTTAGTCAGTGTCACAGAGCTAGTCAATGACTGAAGTTATACTGGAGCCCACATCATCCTGACTCAAAATCCAAGGCTTTAGCTATTATTAAACACTCCTTTGAGATCAGAGATTCTTATCATTTTCTTTTTTATCATTGTGTCCCTAGTTTCTCTACTATACCTTCCATGTAGTAGGGACTCAGAATTATGTGATGAATTATATATGAGTGAAACATGACCACCAAAAATAGTTCATGTTACCTTATTAGAGGCCTAATGAATGAGGATGTTAGCCCACATATTCCCACAACTGCCGTAGTTAACCCAAAGCTGCATATCACTCTTACTCTTGTACCTACTATAACCTTGGTTGGGAACCATATGTCCTGCAATTGCTTCACAAGAACCTGCCTGAGGAGATAGAGCATTTCTCTAATTCAAGTAAAGGGTGAATAATTTCACGGTTATTTTGGAGGGGATTCTTGTTTAGGTATATACTAGGTTTGAAGGTGTCTGATGGCCCTTCTAAATCTGAGGTTCTGATCCCACACATGTACGTGTATCCTTGTGACACACTCAGGCCAGACTCACACAGCTAAGTGGGGTTGATGTACTTCATCTATGAATGGTCTAAAGGCTTATACCATTTTATTCTCTGTAATATTTGATTAAAGAGATTTTCAGACTAATGTATTAGAGGATAGAGGATAGTGGTGTTATGGAAAGATGACTAGATATGGAGTCAAAAGAAGTTTAGGTTCAAATCCCAGCTGCTCAAATCTCTAGATATTATTTGTGGGATCATTCATTTAATAGTTGTTTAATAAAAGACCATTATGTGCCAGAAATGTTGCTAAGTGTTGTGATTGATGTACAAAAAGATATGTGACTTTTCAAAAAGTCACATTAGAAATGGCCCCCAAGAAATGGAGGGCTTTGAGCATAACAGAAAGATCAGCTGCAGCATCAATGGAAAAGCCTAGAAGTGCTAAGGGTGTAGTGGTGATGTGGATGTCAAGGGTCAGATGATTGTGCCCAGGAGTTGGAAGGGCATGGTGGAAGGACCTAAAGGAAGGCCTGGAGGACCTTAGGATGCAGTAGCAAGGCAGATAGTAAAGCATATTGGTCCTCAGTATCATTGGAAGAATTACAGTTGATGACTTGCAAACTCATCTATGCAATGTGAGCATCTTTGACTCAATGAAAACTTGAATGACTGGAAGCACAGTGGTACCTTCAACAAAAATAAGAAAGCTAGAAAGAAGAGTAGGCTTGCTTGGAGAGTGGAGAAAGAGAATCAGTTCTGCTTTGCACATATTGACTATTAGATGCTTGTGGCATAGATATTTGATAATGTCCCACAGGCAATTAATGATGCAAAATAAGAGCTTAGGTATAACAAGATATATAGCTCTGGAAGCCAATGATACAGAGATAGAGATGGTAAGGATGATGATGGTGATGATGAGATACACATGTATATTACATATATATATATATATATATACACATATATAATGTGTGTAAGAGAGGGAGAGGGAGAGAGGGAGGGAGGGAGGGAGGGAGAGAGAGAGGGAGGGAGAATGATCTTTGGGGACATTTCTTGGTTCGTATGTGTAACGATACTGGGATTTGAAGATCTTCCATGCCCCTTGAGCTTGCTGATGTAGCAGGAAGGGGTGGAGCAAGAGAACGCCGGAACCAAGCTAGTCTCCGTGCAGTGCGGACTGGAAGCGGCATCAGAGGCAGTGGCTGCGGTTGCGAACTCCTTTTGCTTTG
>CM053580.1:259903053-259971974 GCA_028627135.1 Pseudochirops cupreus | reverse complement strand
TTCCTGTTCTTCCCCTCCATTGTAACAGTTTTCCCTTGCCTCTTTAATATGAGATAATTGACCCTATTCTGTCTCTCCCTATCTCCTCTCATTATATTCCTCTCTCACCTCTTAATTTTGCTTTTTAAATATCATCCCTTCCTATTTAACTCATCCTGTGCCCTCTATCTATGTATACCTGTACACATATATGCACATACTCACATACGTATTCATATGCACATATACCCTCCTATAAAGACATATATATATATATATATATGTATACATATATAAAATTTATATTCCCTTACACTATCCTCATGCTGAGAAAAGTTTCATAAGTTACAATTATTGATTTTCCATGTAGGAATGTAAATAGTTCAACTTTGACAAGTTCCTTATGATTTCTTTTCCCTGTTTACCTTCTCATGTTTCTCTTGCTTCTTGTATTTAAATGTAAAATTTTCTGTTCAACTATGGTTTTTTCAAGAATGATTAAAAGTCCTCTATTTCATTGAATGATCATATTTTCCCCTGAAACATTATATTCAGTTTTATGGGGTAGGTGATTGTTGGTTTTAATCCTATCTCCTTTGACCTCCAGAATATCATATTCCAAGCCCTTTGATCCCTTAATGTAGAAGCTGTTAGATCTTGTGTTATCCTGATTGTGTTTCCATAATACCCAAATTGTTTCTTCTTGGCTCCTTGTAATATTTTCTCCATGATCTGGGAACTCCAGAACCTGGCTATAATGTTCCTAGAAGTTTTCTTTTCAGGATCTTTTTCAAGAGGCAATCTGTGAATTCTTTCAATTTCTATTTTGCCCTCTGGTTCTAAAATATCAGGACAATTTTCCTTGAGAATTTCTTGAGGGATGATTTCTAGGTTCCTTTTTTTGATCATGGCTTTCAGGTAGACCAATAATTTTAAAATTATCTCTCCTGGATCTATTTTCCAGGTCAGTGGTTTTTTCCAATAAGATATTTCACATTGCCTTCTATTTTTTCATTTGTTTGGATCTGTTTTATAGTATCTTGATTTCTCATAAAGTTATTAGCTTCCATGTGCTCCAATCTAATTCTGAAGGAATTATTCTTTTCAGTGAGCTTTCGAAATTCCTTTTCCATCTGACAAGTTTGACTTTTTAAGGCATTCTTCTCCTCATTGGCTTTTTGGGCCTCTTTTGCCATTTCAGTTAGTCAAATGGTGTTATTTTCTTCAGTCAGATTATTGACTCTCTTTTCGTGATTTTCTTGCATCATTCTCATTTCTCTTCCCAATTTTTTCTCCACTTCTCTTACTTGATTTTCAAAATCCTTCTTGAGCTCCTCCATGGCCTGTAATCAGTTTGTATTTTTCTTGGAAGCTTTTGGTGCAGGAGTTCTGACTTTGTTGTCTTCTTCCCATTCCATGCTTTGATCCTTTTTGTCTGCAAAAAAGGAATCTCAAGTTGGATTGCTGCGCTTGCTTTGCTTCCTTTGCTTGCTCATGTTGCCAGTCAATTACTTGACATTTGAGCTCTTTGCCACAGTAGAATTCTGCTTCCAGAGAGAAGAGCTTTGTCCCAAATTGCTGGGGTTTTCTCAGATGCTGGAGCTATTAGTTGGGTGCCCTCTCTGCAGCCCCCACAAGCTCTGGCTCACTGGTCACACACCCCAGGACCACCACCCAAGACTGTGATCCAGATCCAGACAGGTTAAAGGAAGAGCAATTACCCTCTGAATGGTTGTTTGGTCCACTTATGATCTGCAGGCCAGGAGCTCTGAAGCAGTCACATGGAGGTGGCTGCCTGGCATCTGAGCCACTGCCACCATGCCTCTGCCACTTTTCTCCCTGGGGACATGGGCCTGACCATGCTCTCTGCCCCCAGATCCAACAGAGTTCCACACTGACCTTTTACTTTGTCTTAGGCATTTATGGGTTGATAAGTCTGAAACCACCACAGCTGTTGGTGATCCACTCTCCCAAAGTCGGCTCTAGCTTCTGCTGGTTGGGGCTGCCCTGGGGCTAAAACTGCAGGCTCATGCAGGGCAGGGCTCAGTTCCCAGAGCACTGCAATGGACTCTTCCTGTCCATCTGCCAGGCTGTCGTCAGCAGGAGATTTGTTTCTCTCTGTCACTTTGTGGGTTCTGTAGCTCTAAAATTTGTTTAGATTCATATTTTATAGGTAAATTAGGTGGTTATGGAGGGAGCTCAGGAAGTTTTCCTGCTTCTACGCTTCCATCTTGGCTCCTCCCTCACTCAAATGCTATCTTCTTTAAAAGGGCTTTCTAGTCCTTGCAGTTACTAACAACCCCCTGTATAAGATTACTTTGCATCTATTCTGTTTGTATCTTGTACATACCTATTTGCAACATGTTGACTCCTCTATTAGAATGCAAAGTATTCTATATACTTGAGATCAAGTATTTTTTTTTTGCTTTTGCATTCTGTACCCAGTGCTTAACACAATGCATGGTCGCTTAATAAATGCTTGGGTATAGATTGAAAAAAAAAGCCTGGGGATGTTGGCCATAACCAGATCACAAAGTACTTTAAATGCAAAGCTGAGGAGTTTTTATTATAGGCTAGAGAAAATTGGAATTTGGAGTAACAGATATACAAAATAACACAATTTTTTGGACATGGCTAATATGGGGATTTGTTTTGTTTGACCGTATGTACTTGCTATAAGGGTTTTCTTTTTCACTTTTTTGTTTTTGTTTTGCTTTGTTTTTGAAGAGAAGGAAGTGGTAGTAAGAGAACACATGCATGCAGGTTTCTTTTTTTAAATGCATAGGTGGAAACAAAGACAGAGCAAGAAGAGAGAGACAGAGATAGTCAGATAGGAGGCAAAAAATGCAGAGAGACAGGGAGATGGAGACAAAATTAACAGAAAATTTACATTATACTAATGATCCAGTCCTCCATTCAACAGGAGAGGAAAATGACACTTAAATTTCCAAAAATCAAATAGATAGAAAATGGCTGGACATAGATTTGATAAAAATTGAAAAGATCCTTGGATTTACCAATTACGAATCTATTTTTTAAAGTACAAGAAATGAAAAAGTAAGATAACACTGTGGGCAAAGTAGTGACCTCAGACTAAGATTTTACCTCTAACCCACACTAATTGTGTGATTTGGGCAAGGGTCCACTGACAGCTCTCTAAGACTTAAGTAACAGAAAATGTGCTAGTCTGCATTGACAGAAGTTCCCCATCAGAAGCTACATTTACTCATGAAATTACTAGTTAAAAAAAAAAGTTATTCTTGACTTTCAAGAGAGTAGATGTGGTGGAACAATGGGGACAGAAGCTGATAATAATAGTTTGAAGAGAGAGTGGTAAGGACACAAGAGGAATAAGTATTGTTCTCAGCATCCTAAAGACATATTTGAAAGCCATAGAAATAATACTAAAGCAGGCTTATCTTCAAGGCCAGGCTCTATGATTTAATGAGTAACAAGGGAGTTCCCCTGACCTCAAAAACCTTATCCTTATCCAGATGGCTAAAATGTCTTAAATGGTAGACAAATTGTTTCATTCTAAGTTAAAAGTGTTTAAAATGCAAATACCCTGTGTAGAGTCCACTCACTAGTATTGATGAGTTTCAGTAAAAGTGCAAGGAACTAACATCAGATCTTTCTTCTTTTAAAGGGAGGAGAATTGCTGGGGGAGGGACAAATAAAAGAACAATGGATTTGAAGCCAGAGGAATGTGGTTCAAATCTTGCCTGCATTTTTTTTTGGAGGGGGGAAGGCAAGGCAATGAGAGTTAAATGACTTGCCCAAGATCACACAGCTGGTGTCAAGTATCTGAGGTCAGATTTGAACTGAGGTCCTCCTGACTCCAAGTTCAGTGCTCTGTTCACTGCACCACCTACCTGCCCCAAATCTTGCCTCTTATTGTGACCTTTGGCAAGTTGATTAATCTCCAAGGACTATAGAGGAGAAATGGTGGTGGGGTGGGGTAGATAGGGATGTAACAGGGATAAAGGATGTTTGGTGTCCCTAGGGCTCAAACTTTATTACCAGATGAAAGCTATGTTATCTGCACAATCAAACAGATAAATAGATAGATAGATAGATAGATAGATAGATAGATAGATAGATAGACAGATAAAAATAGATAAATAAAATGGATCAGTGGAATAATTTAGATAAACTAAATAGAAAAACAAAGGGATAGGTCAGAGTAATATCCAACAAAGGTATATAGGTATAGATAGTTATGAAAAAACTACCTAAGGAGTGACTGTGTTTTATATAAACTAGAATTTGCATGCTGGAAAAACTTGAAAGCACTTCATTCACAAATACACCAGAGTCTTACATCAGAGACTTTCACCATAAACACAATAGATTCCAAGTGGATAAATTTTTGAATGACAAAAAAACTACAGAGTGTCTCATTTAACATCACAAAATTCAGGACTTTGGTGGCTCTATGATTTCTTCTTTATGGGTACTCTTTCCAATGTTCCATTTTTATTTAAACTGATTTTCAGTCACATCTGACTCTCTGTGACATTTAAGGTTTTCTGAGCAGAGATACAGGAGTGATTTGCCATTTCCTTCTCCAGCTCATTTTACAGATGAGGAAACTGAGGCAAACAGGGTTAAGTCACTTGCCCAGAGTCACACAGCTAGTCAATGTCTGAGATCAAATTTCAACATAGGTCTTTCTGACTCCAGGTCTGGTTCTCTATCCACTGTGCCACTAGCTGCTCAGTGTTCCATACAGTCACTAATCTAGTGACACATAAATGCCTACTAAGTTCAAGGCACAGCTCATAGGGAGACAAATTGAAAAGCAGTTTGTTTCTTTTTTCCAGAAGGAGCTTACATTCTATTGTGAAGCACAATATGCAAATAGACAAGGATACAGAAAATAACTGAGAAGTGAGATAATAACCATTAACAGCTAGCAGTGGGTCTCAAAGTGTGGGTCGCAACCCCTTTGGGGGTCAAACGACCCTTTCACAGGGGTCACAGGGGTCGCCTAAGACCATCGGAAAACACATATTTCCAGTGGTCTTAGGAACTGAGACACTGCTCTTCTATCCATGTCCAGGCAGGTCTGCCCACATGCAGATACACCCACTTACGAGTATTAAAAGGTCGTGGCATTAGGAAGGTTGAGAATCACTGAGCTAGGGGGAATGGGCAAATTTTCCACCAGGAAAGTACTGGAGCTGACCCTTGAAGGAAGCCAGCACTTGGAAGACTGAGGCATCAGGAAGGAGCGCATATCAAGAATGGGGGCCAGCCTGTACAAAGGAATGGTGACAAGAGATACCTAATACAGGCCACAGAAGTGGGGGAGATCTGCTGTGGTAGAGAGTGGGTAAAGAAGAGTAGTGTGTTTGAAACCCTGGCAGGTAGGTCAGAGCCAGACTTTAAAGGCAAGGAAGAGGAACTTGTATTTTGTTTTCCCTCACAAGCAAAAACAAACATTTCTGAAGCTGGATATATATATATATATATATATATATATATATATGTATACACACACATATACACATATATATACATACATACACACACACACACACACACACACACACACACATATATATATATATATACATATATATACACACATATGTGTCTATCAAATAGTTGAAAGGTCTTTTCACCCTTAGTCAAACACCTATGAATAAATTGATTAATTAGTGGATCATAACTTTCTTAAAGTGGAGTTGTTCAGTCCTTCCTACTCTGTGTGATCCCATTTGGGGTTTTCTTGGAAAAAAAAATATTAGAATTGTTTGGCATTTTTTTGAGGCAACCAGTGTTAAGTGACTTGCCCAGAGTCATGTATCTAGTAAGTGTCTGGGGACAGATTTGAACTTAGGTTTTTCTGACTCTAGGTGCAGCACTATCCACTGCATCACCTAGCTGCCCCCTTTAAGTGGGGTGGGGTTGAGTGCATCAATTATCCATTCATACAAAAGGAGTGAGGTAGGGAGTGAAGTAGAAATATAAGACAAAATTTGAAACAGTTGTGGGGAATATAATAGATTGGGCAGTAATAAAGACTTCTTTGCAATCATGGGGGCCCAGCTGAGATTAGTTAACATGAATTTGAAATAGATTCAATTGGCACAGCTGCTGAGGAGAATTGTTAATAATAACATCTACCTTATAAAGTTGTTGTGAGGGTCAAATGAGACAATATATGTAAAGTACTTTGCACTACGTAAATCATCATCGTCATTATCACAATTATTGCTACTATTTTCCAAGAATAAGAGAAGCTATTGAGATAGGGAAGTAGACCATTAACCAGCTATTAACTTCTTGAAAATGAAGGAAAAATTCTGGGAGCAGGTAGACAATTGCCACAAATTGTTCTATCTGGATTCATGCCTTTTCCTATTGGATAGGTTTTGTCCATGTTCTCCCTTCAATTCTGCTCAAGAAGATCTGCTCCAGAGATGCCAAGACTTTCTTAAAAAAATATTGACATTAAATGAGTAACAGTGGAGTTCACAGAGCTCCTCTATTATACCCCTTTCTAACTACTTGACTAACCTGCATCTCTCTCCAGTTTTATATCAATCTGATGGTATTTTAAAAGCTGTTTCTTATGCATCATTCTTTAGTGATAATATGCTAGCATCTAATTATGCCTGCCATGTCCTTTGGGTGACCTGCAACTTTAATTATTCAGAGACAGTGGTATTACATGGTTCACAGTAAACAAAACCAGTAAGTTGGGGGAAGATTCTTTATATTAAACAGTTGATGGAAGTCTGATATCTAATGACCTATAGAAAATTGAAATGAATCTATAGAATTGAGAATTTTCTTAATAAATATGTGGACTAAGAAAAGGAAAAACTTTTTTAAGGGTATATTTATAATCAGGGAGGCTTGGTGACATAGTGGATAGAGCATTGGCTTGGAATCAGAAAGACTCATCTTCATGAGTTCAAATCTGGCCTCAAACATTTACTAGCTGTGTGACCCTGGGCAAGTCACTTAACTCTGCATCAGTTTCCTCATTTATAAAATGAATGAGAAGGAGGTGTCAAACCAACTGTTCCAGGATCTTTGCCAATAAAACCCCAAAGTAGTGTCTATCCACTGCATCATGGACATGACAGGATATAACTGAAAGAACTGAACAAAAACAAAATTTATAATCATTTGAAAAAACTACAGTCCCATCTAAAAATCTCACCTTCACAAGCCTTTCACAATCTCCCTTAATTCTTGTGCTTACAATCTATTGATTATTCCCAATTTCTTCTGTAGATAGCTTGTTTATATGCAGTTGTTTATATAATGTCTCCTCCATTAGAGTGTAAGCTTCTTGAGGGCAGAGAATATCTTAGGCCTTCCTTTGTAACTTCAGGGCTTATCACAGTGCTAGACAATTAGTGGGAACTTAATAAATGTTTACTGACTGAAAATCTTTAGTAATCAGAGAAACATAAATTCCAAAACCTTAAGATTTTAGCAACTCTAATTAGCAAAGATGGGAAAATAAATGTTGGAGGGATTATGAAAAAAAAACAGTCACAATAATTGATTTCTGGTGAAATTATGAATTGGTCCCACCACTCTAAAAACAGTTTGGAATTATATAAAAATATTAATTTATTCACACTCTTTTATTCCAAAAACTAAAAATTGTAGTCTATGTACTTTACAAACTATATTAATTCTTCTTGTAGCTACTAGTAGTTATGTAGAAACTTTAGTACAAACAATAGAAATTTGAATGAGTTATAACTCTATTGGGTTAACTCCCTGAAGATGTTAATTCTAGCCAAAAACAAATACCCATATCTGGAAACACACACATAAATATACACATATTCATATATCATAATATTATTATATGTAATAGCAAAATGATAAAAAAAAATAGGTACCTAGTGATTGAGAAATAGTTGAACAAACTGTGAAATGTGAATAAAACAAAATATTATTGCACTATAAGGATTGAAGAATATGAAGAATTCTGGACCTTTTTAATTCCTCTTGAGACTACAACATCTCCATTAGTGTACCATTCCAATAGAAACTTTTATTTCCTCTTTTCTGTATTACTCCCATAGCCTACTGGTGCATCCACCTCCTCAAGTCTCTCTATTTCAATTTATCTTCTATTCATCCACTAAAGTGATTTTTTTACAGCTCAGTTCCTATCATGTCATCCCACAGCCCAAAAAAAACTCTAATGGTTCTCTATAACCTTCAGGATCATATACAAAATGCTTTGTTTGGCATTCAAAGCCCTTCATAACCTAGCCCCCTCTTACCTTTCCAGTCTTCTTACATCTTATTCCTTGACACATACTGTTCAATCTAGTGATATTGGCCTCCTGTTTGTGCCATGAACAACACTCCAATTCTCATCTCCAGGCCTTTTTTCTGGCTGTTCCCCATGCCTGGAATGCTCTCCCTTCTTTGTTGTGACTACTGACGTCCCTGGTTTCCTTTACATCTCAGTTAAAATACCACCTTCTATAGGAAGCCTTCTGCACTTCTCAATTTTAATGTCTTCCCTCAATTAATTATTTCCTATGTATCCTTTATATAGCTTGGTTTGTGCATGTTTGTTTGCAGGTTGTCTTTTCCATTAGAATAGAAATCCATGAGCTCAGGGACTATTCTGCTTCTTTTTGTATCCTCAGCACTTTTTGTATCCTCAGCACCTGGTCCATAGTAGATGATTAATAAATGTTCTTTGAATGAATAATTGTTGATTGATTGATTGATTGGACCATATGGGAAAAATGTATGAAATGTTATACCATATAGAAAACATAATAACCTAAAGAACAACATACCCAATGATTGCAAAAATATAAGTAAAAATTAGCATTAAAAGAGTAAAACTTAGGTCAAAGATAATGGACACTTTGCATATCAAATTATTAAATATAAGCAATATGTCCTCACTTTCTATTAATACCCGGTAACTGCAAACGTCTAAGGTGGTATACTAGGTGTCATTCACAATAGTAGGTGATTTTACTTATCTATAGGTCAAGAAATGTACTTTGGGATAGGAGATAGAGTGGCTTTGGTATTTGCTGGGAAATAGCAGAATATAAATATCCTAGACAAGGTACAGCTCAGCTCCCCATCGATGATTGGTTGGAAAGCACATACTATTCTATAACTTTGACTTTCAACTCAAAAATAGTTACAATTTTAAAAAAGCAAATGTAGACAATGTCAAGTAACCTTGAGAATTCAACTGAAACATTCTTGGCTTGGGGGCATTATGTAAACAAGATGACCAACTGATTTTTGTCTCTTTTCAACCAGTTGTTTTTGCTTCTTTGAGACCTATGACAAGTTGCCATATGATCTCAGCTGTACCCGCTGCTTGTACTTTCACTACTTATCCTTTTGGAAGCCATTCAGGAAAGTGCTCTAACGTGACCGGTAATAAAACCCCTGTACTCTGCAAAGGAAATCAGTTTGGAGACATGATCTTGGGCTATCACAAGGGAAACTCATTGCACTGCTTATGGCTTATTGATAACCTACAACTAGATAAAGAAACTTGTGTTGCTCACTCACCGGATCCCTTCAAACATGTCCCTTCTAATGAGGTCAAATTCTGCATTATAATTACACGGGCAAGGGGAAAAATGGCACAACCCGAGGAGCATGTAGGTAGGTATCTTCATTGTGCTCATTAGCTGACTGTTTAAACTAGATCATGTAACAGCAAGTTTACCATGCTCAGGTGGTACAGTCTGTGCCCTCGGAACTGGCAAACAATGATGACTTTTGGCAAGATTCAATATCTCTCATCATGAAAGCTAATTTAGGCTACTATTCCTAGACCATTTTTCTTATACAACAGTATGTGGAGACCCAAGTTAAGTTTTTTTGGTGGTCTACATTAGAATTTGAATTATTGTATATCCTGGATTTCTTCAGAGTTCCAAGCAATCACTGATTATAGATTAAGTACCTACTATGTGGTAGGCACTGGGTTAGAACCTGGAAATATAAGTACAAAGAATAAAACAATCCTTATTTTCAAGGAGCTTACATTCTAAATGGGAGATACAAGAGCAGAAAAAAATAAAGCAAAATATAAAATGAGTGAATGCAAATAGAAAGAATTTAAAATAGTTTGGAAGGGAGAATACTATTATTAGAGGGGATTAAGAAAGGTTTCATGTAGAACATAGTGCTCAAGCAGTATCTTAAAGGAAAAAGATTATCTGAGGTGGAAGAAAGTGAGGAGGGGATGGATTGTAGATACATGGGATGTACAGTGCAGGGGCATAGAGATGGGAGTAGTTTTGTGAATAAAAAACATAGAAAAGATAGCATGGGTAGATCACAATGTAGGAGGGAAGGTAATGTCCAGTGAGGTTAGAAAATAGATGAGGATCACCTCGCATGGGAATTTAAAAGCTAAACAAAAAAATTTATATTTTATCCTAGAGGCAATAGAAAACTATTGGAGTTGATTGAGTAAGGGAGTGAGATGATAGGATCTAAACTTAAAGAAAATTACTTTGGCAGCAGTGTAGAGGATGAATTGGAGTGGTGAGAGATTTGACTCAAGGAAACCAATTAGAAGACTGTTGTAATAATCTGTGTGAGAGGTGATGAGGGCCTGAACTAAGATAGTGCTGTATGAGTGGAGAGAAGGGGTTCAATTCAAGAGGTGTGACAGTAGAAATAGCAAGCTTTGGTAATTGATTGGATATGTTGAGTGAAGGCTAGCAAGGAGCTGAGGATGATGCCAAGGTTACAAGCCTGGGAGACTCAAAAGATGGTGGGGCCCTGGCTAGAAATAGGGAAGTTTGGAAGAGGAGTGCATTGTGAAGAAAGATAATGGATTCAGTTTTGCACAAATTGACTTGAACATGTCTCTGATACATCCAGTTTGAAATATCTATTAAATTATTATTGGTGACTTGTCACTGAAGCACAGAGGGAGACTGGGGCAAGACATGCATGTGTGCATACACATGCCTTTTCACATATGTGTTATGTACACATAAAAAGTATCCCAAAAGTCTTAGTGTATGTGCATGTATATATATATATGTGTGTGTATGTGTGTGTGTGTGCGCGCATATGCATGTGTGTATGTCTATATACATGTGCGTGTAGTGTTCATGCACATGTACATGTGTTTGTGATATGCATGGAAATGATAGTTAAACCAATAGGAGTGGGTAAGTTTAATTAGAATCAAAAAAGAGAGTGAAAGAAAAGAGAGACTAGGACAGAGCCTTGGAGAATACCCATATTATAAGGATAATGAGCCAACAAAAAGTGTAAAAACAAAACAAAACAAAACAAAAAACCAGAAAGGAGAGAGTTTCCAGAAGCAGAGAGATGTCAATGATGAGAAATGCAACAGAAGCAAATCCCAAAAACTAGATCTGAGCAGCCCTCGTCAGAGGCCTTCAGTGACACCCATGGTCAGGTTGAATGCCCCGAGTCCCCTAAGCCCCGAGGGACATTTATTCTTTATAGGTTGGTCCTGGACTCTTGTTGTTGCTGTTGTCAGTTTTTTTTTTCCATGATTAAAATCAGAGTTTCATATGGCTATTTAACATCACAGCACTAGTAAGGTTCTTAACAGGAATCAAAATGTTTATATGCACCAAGCATCTGTAACTAATAATTTAGGAACATGACATTGTCATGTCATTCATGACAGTCAATGTTGGTGTATCCACATGGGACCTACAGTTGGTACATTTGAGTCCAGGAGTATCTCTGGGACTGACCCTGTCCCCAACTACAGTATGAAAACTTGTTTTATTTCAGTTCAGTTCCAGGTAGCCCAAGCACATGAGTCTAAATCCAAATTGTGCCACAAAATCTGTTCTAAATCTGTTAGTTGGAACTTTCAGTTGGAAGGTGGGTTACTGTTATATTTGTCCCAGGGATAAGGATTCATTCAAAGAGGGTAATCTGTGAGGGACTGGTCAAAATTATGACCTGCTGCACTACTGGGCCACATTGACAGGATTCTCCTTTCTCAAGTAGTACCTAGAATGCTATTCCCTTATCTCCCCAGTCATCTAAGATGAAGTCTACAAGAACTCAGATCTAAACTTCATAGAAGTGTGAGGGATGATTTCTCAGAAGTAAAGCCTCCTCAAAAGGGTTAATAGTTTTTGTATTATTGAAACACAGTTTCCTGCCTTTTCTCATCCTTTTTCTTTGTTGCTGGGGAAGATTCACATGAATAAATTGTGCCCCCTGAAGCCCAGCCAATGGGATAAGGGGAAGGGGTTTGGAGGAGAATGATGGGAGTGGGGTGGCTCGCATTAGAGTGTAAAAGGACCTTGCTTTCCAGAATCAATTTGTACTCCCCTGGCCATGCCATTAGAGCAAGGAAGAATGGTACCCTTTCTCACCGGAAAGCAATAAACTCATTTCTGCTTCCAGGTATCTAAGTCCTTGTGTTGATTTTTTTTTTTTTTTTGTAAAATGGTCTCTGTCCCGCATAGAAGTGACTCTAAAATGGCCCAAGAGGTCCATGGGTCACCGGTCTCTGTCCCGCATAGAAGTGACTCTAAAATGGCCCAAGAGGTCCATGGGTCACCAAAATTTTGATGGATGCTAGTGAATTGATCCAAGGAGAAAACAAGAGAAAAAGGGGCTCACCACAGAAAGAATAACTACCATTATAAGGTATACATTTAAGATTTGAGGCCCAACATCAAAAAAGTTTATTGTGCTCTAAAAAAAACAGTGAATATAGAAAAACAAGGGGAGACGAACTGATGCAAAGTGAAATTAGCAGAATCATGAAAAGAATACACACAGGGACTACAACAATGATTACCAAAACAATAATGAAATAATTGAAATTGAATGATGGGAAATTATAGTAACCAAATTTAGCTCCAAAGAAGAATAAAAAGGTACCTGCTGGAGGAGCGCGAACATTCTAGAGCCATTTGTTAAATCCTGTGAGCATTGATGGCTTGAAAATAGGCAAGTGATACAAATCAGAGTTTGATTCCTGATGTTGTTGATTGTCTGAAAACTCCTTGAGGGCAGAGATGATCTTTCTTCTCTTTTTGTAACCCCAGCCCTTAGCACAATGCCTGCTACACAGCAGGCTTAATAAATCTTTATTGATAGATCGATGGATAGGGGGAAATGTTAGTAATGGTGCTTTTTTTTGAGCAGTTATTAAACTTCTACCAGCATATCCTTATCTTTATCTATCCTTTTCAGAGGTAGAGGACTACAGCTCTGAAACTCACATATAATAGCAATTGACAGTAGTTAGTATTACCTGACTGTTTCTTCTTGTACTTTTTTTTATTCCGAGTTGTAAGAAATGACTTCCTAGGAGTGCAGAGAGAAAGCCTATATTTGAAAAATATGATTGCTATAAATATGCACATATATACATTTTAAAATTATATACATATATGTACAAATATTATATATGTATATGTATATCGAATATACATATATGTTTTTTAAAATAGATATACACACATACACACACACACAAACACAGAGTTATTGTTGTTGCTTGTTCATTTCAGAGGTTATTAAAAATGTTGCACAGTTTCCCAAATGCAATCCAGCCTGCTCTGTTCCTCCCATTTCATTCTGGGGCCAGCTGATTGCCCATCTGCTGTGTCTGCTCAAGATATTTGTACCGATAGACTTGTTAGAACAAGATCAGAATCATTTTCATTTGGGGATGGTCTGGGTTGTTGGAAATGCCACTCACTTTGTAACCAGTCATTTCCTGTCAAGAAATAGTCAATTTCATTTCATTGTGATTTTATTCAGTGATCATCAAATCTAGGACCTTCTGACTCTGTTCTTAAAAAAAAAAAGAATTCTTGATATATGGTTGTGTCTTCTGTGTAGCTTACAAGCCTTTAGCCTCTTTCATTTCTTAATCCTGGCCCATATCTCCCAATTTATTTTTTTGCCTCCCTCCCCATGTACAATATTGTTTCTGAAATAATGTTTTATAAAATTTTCTTTTATTTTTATTCCAAAATATTGTTTAACTACTTTTAAAAGTTTATATAAATTATTAAGTAGCAATGAAATCAGTTGCATATTCTTAGTAGCTACAAATTATTTAATTTTAATGCATATAAATATCAGATTACTCCTCATTTCTCCATCATGGTTTTTTCTCCATTAATTCAAATTTATTTTCTCCTTGTAATTGGTCAGTGTGTAATATATCCTTCTGGTTCTGCTTCTTTCCTCCCCCTCCCATTTGTAGCATTTCATTCAGATATTTCCAGATTACTTTGTTCTCTTCCTATTTGTCTGTTATATAACATACATTTGTCTGTTATATGTTATATAAAATAACTATGTTAAATTAACATTCAATAATGTATTTGTTCTATTTTGGGACATTTAGGCAAATTCTAGATGTTTATAAGCAAAAAAAATGCTATTATGAAAATCTTTGAAAAAAAATTCCTTTTGTGTTTGTTTTCCACAATACTTTCCAAGTATGTTCTAAACAGCACAATTATTGGCTTACAATGAACTTATTTTTGTTACCTCTTGATTGCTCTTCAAGAGGCTTTATAACTTTGCAATTCTACTAAAAATAGATGTTTACCTGTTTCTTCACACTTCAGCCAGTATTTTCATTGTTTTTATGTTTTTTGCCTTTTAGATGGATGTGAATTGGTACTTCAAAGTAGTTTTAATTAATTTTAGGGAATTTTAATGATTTAATGAATTGTAGAGAAATTTTGAATTAGTTCAAATAATTATGAAGTTTCTATTTTCTTTGTCTACCTTTACACTGAGGTGACTGAGTATTAAAGTATCCTTTATCAAGATCTTTTTAGAATTAACAAAGGCTACTTTTTGCATAAATGCACACATATCTGGCAGTTAGTCAAAAAACATTTATTAAACACCTATTGTGTTTAATTTGTGTCAGGTATTGTGCTAGATACTAAAGAAAGGCAAAAGAGAGTTCTGCCCTCAAGGAGCTCTTAATATAATCTTGAAGTCAACATCAAAATAGCTATGTGTAAGAAAAAATGAGAATAACCGTTGTACTATATAAAGCTCCTACCTAGTGAAATTCCCTCCACCCCACCCTTACCCTGCCTTCAAGGGCAAGCTCTACCAATATTCCAGTCAAATTCATGAACTTCCTTTTTTGCCCTTTCTCTCACATTAGAACCTATACCTTCCTCTTCCTATATACAATTCACCATTGTGATGAATTCCTGATCCCACTCCCATGTACTTGACTGCTGAACCAGAAAAGGTGACAACTCAGAAAACCATACTTGATAGAAGAGGTGACTCTAGCTAATGGCTTTCTTGGAGATAGTTTCTGAGAATACAAGATATGACTGCAATGGAGTTGTAGTGGTGGTAGGGAAAAAAAGGATGTATTTGACTGGGATGCTAAATTAACTCCTTAGCGAGTGGCCTGGGATGTTATACCACTGAAAAGACTAGAACACAAAATAATTAATAGATAGCTGAAACTTAAGACAAGTGCTGAGCCACTTGGTATCTTTGAAAGAGTGTAGAAAATAGGAGAAGTGTTTTATGACCTGTGAAAGTAAACTTTCCCAATTTTCAGGAAAAATAATAATAATAATTTTGAATGTAGGGGGGTGGGAGTGGGGAGAGCTGGGTCTGTAAACTGCAAACCAGTGAATTTTGGCTGAATGCCTAGCAAAACTCTAGAATGTATTTCAAAACTGAAGGTTACTGGACATCTAGAAACAAAACAGCAAACACAAACAGCCAACATGACTTCATCAACAATAGAACATGCCTGAATGAATGAATGAATGAATGAATGAATGAATGAATGAATGAATGAATGAAAATAATAGTTATTAAGTACTTGCTATGTTCTGGGCACTGCTCTAAATTTGGGAGATATAAAAACAAGGAGGTAAGACTGTGTGTAGCTTAGACAGCTTACATTCTAATGGAAGAAAATATATAAAGGGAAGCTAGAAAAAAGGTTTTGGGAGAGACCTGGTTCCAGGCAAGAAAAGGTGAAAGCTCACTTTTCAGAGCTCAGAGTCCCAGGGACAAGAGTTACAGTGTTGAAGGTAAAAGGAGGAGGAAGGGGCAGATCTCATTTCTTTTACTGACAAGATTACTAGACTTTTATAACAAGACAGTGCTATAGATTGGGTTACCTAGATTTTAGCAGAGCATTTGACAGTCTTTCATGGAATTCTTATATAAAACACTGAAAAATGTGAACTAGACAATAGTCAATAATATTTATCAAGGTCCTACTATGTGCCAGGTACAAATTAAAGGACTTCAAAACAGATCGTATGGCTAAATTCTAAATACAGTTATTGGTTGTTGTCCTTATTTCTCAAAAGGACATCACTATGTGGCAGTTAAGACACAGTGTGTCCAACTATGGCTGATCAGACCAATACGAGCTTGGAAGGCTACACCACAGGTCAGACGTGAATAGTCCATATAAAGATTTGGAGCAGGTATGTCTCTAAATTTAAACACCTCCCATCTATTTTGAGTTACTGCAATTCTGCTTTGCTCATAGAGCATAGTACCTTCTTTGATGCAGGCACAACATATTGGACAGTCCTGTGCCAGTGTCTCCCATGTCTCACAATTACTTCCAAAGTTCTTCAGAGAGAGCTTGAGAGTGTCCTGGTACAGTTTCTTCTGACAACGATGTGAGCACTTCCCTCATGTAAGTTCTCTATAGCATAGTCTTTTAGGCAAACATACTTTCGGAATTCAAATACTGTGGCCAGTCCTTCAGAGTTGCACTCTCTGCAGTAGAAATTTGAATGCTTGGCAGGTAAGCTCAAGAAAGGACCTAAGTGTGTGGTACCTTATCCTGCCAGGTGTTCTTCAGAATCTTCTTGAGATAATTCAAATGGAAGCAATTCAGTTTCCTGGCACGGTGCTGGTATACTCTCCAGGTATCACAGGCATACAACGAGGTCAGCACAATGACTCTATAGACCTTCAGCCTAATACTTTTTCTCTCCTATACTTTCCTTTGGAGTCTCCCAAACACTGAGCTAGCTCTAGCAATGCTCATCTGTGTGCACAACCCTGGAAAGTACACTATCAAGGTAAGTGAAGCATTGGCAGAAACCTGGTTCCAGGAAAGAAAAGATGAAAACTCACCTTTTAGAGCTGTTGGTGCTTGCTTTAGTATAACCCTGCTTGAGATTTTCCCACCTGGAATCAGTTCAATGAACTGGGGATATTTGAACTGGAGAAGAGACTAATTTATTGGAGGTGAGGTGGGAAAGAGAACACAGGAGGTGTTCTCTAGTGTTTGAAATGCCATGTGGAAGGATTAGATTTTTTTATTTTACCTCAAAGGGAAGAAGTAGGAGCAATGAGTAGAAGAAGGACAGTTTAGCCCTGATGTAAAAACAAACCAAACACCTAACCATTATTGCTATCCATAAGTGGAATAGACTGATTCAGGAAGTACTATGTCCTCCCCCTGACCCACAACAGAAGTCTTCAGCCCCTGATTGAGTGAATATTTGTTTGGTACAGTATTGAAGGATTTCCTATAATTCTACTTGCTGGGCTTAAATTGATATCCGCATTTTATTTGGTATATTTATTAATTGAGAATTGTACCTAATCGCTGGAATCAATTTTTATGAATCAGATTTAGATGTGATTGTATAGGCCTGAGTTTGCAAGAGTTGGCAAGAGTTTAACTTCCCTATTCCTGTGGGCCTGTATTCAAATCTGTCCAGAAGAGGGGAGAGGGGAGAGAGAAGATAAATTTATATGGTCATAAGTTGTTCTGCCTGGTAATAAGCCTTGCAATGGATAGTTCTATTGAAGGGGGGTTGCCTAACACAGGACTTTCCAAAGGACGTTGATCAACTCTGTATCTTCCCCATTACCATGGGTCCTGGAGATCCCTTTGAATGGCTCCAACCAAATGTAAGGCCACCTTTAATTATATAGCAATCAAATACACTCTTACTTTGGTTTTTAGCACAGAACTATTTCTGGCACCTCATGTAACCTGTTATCTTTTCACTGAGTAAAAAAAAAAAAGCCTCTCTGCCTGTCAAGGGCACCCTGGGCTTTTAAAGGGGTCAAAGATACCATTTATTGACAGTTACTAGCCTTGCTAATAAATTGGTCATGCTCAGAATTTTGTGCCTCAGTTTCTCTTTATTGCAGTTTTAACCACAGCAATTATCATGGAAACATCATCTTAGCTCCTCCTAGTGTTATCTTTAAGACAAACTGGTGATAGACTGTAAACAACATGTATATTACAGGTAAGTGGGATGGATTGTAAATCATGCAGCTTTGACATAGGATTTGAATAATCCATTTGTGATTTCTATTTTTCTTCAATATTATTTAAAACAATGATGAGTATATTGTTGAGGAACTAGAGAATGAGGGAAAGGAGGAAGGTATTCAGTAAATCCACAAGAAAGAGAAACAAATAAAAAAATAAATATGCGAAGTTAAGGCACATGTTTTTCATAGGATGTTTATTTATCACAGGGAACGAATGCTTTCTGAATGACAAATATTCAGAATGAGGATTTTATAAAGAAAATTTAGCTACTTAAGCTATTCATAAACAAGTATCTACTTAGATATTACTAAAGTTTTCATATATTTATCTCCTTTAATATGTTGATTATTCCATATTTGATTATGAAAAATCTTATTAAATATTTACCTCATTTCCATTTATCATTATTAATAATTCATAACTTTGGTCCTCTTGAAATAAAAGTTTAAGATCAATTATTTTGCAATTTGATGTTTAAATAACATATAGATATTTCTTAGACTGGAAGTTGATGGGTCTTATTTTCGAACTATTGAAACAGTTTAGAGGGAGTCCTTAATTAGGTAAAATAGATGAGAACAGGCTTTGAATAATAAAAGCTTATTATTTACATTTAAAGGGACATTTGGATCCTAGGGGAAATTTTAGAATGAAAATGCACATTCCACTACTTTTTATTTATTTATTTTTCTTATTTTTCCCTCCTCAAATGTATTTCTTACCATAAAAGTGTTTTTAAATAAAAGTTATCCATTTTTCACCTATTTCTATGTCACATTTGGTCCAGCAATTAAGCAGCAATAAGAACTGGACAAACCAGCTCAGGTAGTTTAAGAACAGACCTAAATCTTCTCTAAGGCAAAAAGGAAAATGAATATTGCATTTCTATTTGTTGTCCATGGGAACTGAGAACAAGACAAATGATGTTTTGAGAATATTTAAGTAGAAAGAGACTTTTAAGCCATGGTGGAGAACTAACCCATGCAGAAGTTAGGGGAGGATGAACACAGCCTTGAAAGTAGTATCTTGGAAGAACAATTGGAGGTGCCAAAGAAACAAGTAGTTTTTGTCTATTCATCAACAATTTCAGCATCCTCTCCACTCACATTTCAAGGACAGAAGTAAAATAAAACTGACCATTCTGTAAAGTTTCTATTTCAGTATTTTGGGAGTTAATATCTTTCCCCAAGTTAATATCTTCCTATGTGTTGCCACCATGTGGTAATAAAGAACTCAGTTCTCTTGGACTCAAGCAGAGCAAGATTGGTTTTTTTGAAATTTTTTTTTTAAAATCACAAATTCCAGTTTCATAACTCACGGAGAGAAGTGTTTAAAAGTAGCTAAATGTAAATAATTATTAAACTAATACCAAACTTTGAATATGATTCACTTCAGAGCTACTATAGGTATGCAATAGGGTGCTAATGTGATTTATCTCCTAGCAAAGGCCGGGGGAAACCTGCTTTACAAAAGGCATGAAGATTTACAATGAAAATGCCTTAGAAAATTTTGGAGCATGTGTAGACATTCATTAACTGGTTCTGTTCTGCTAAGCACAAGGAAAAGACTCTTTGATTATGGAGCCTAGACTGGAGTATATTTAAAAAGGCAGTAATTAATCAGAGACAGTATTACTGTTTGTTTGTTGCTGTTTTTTTCTGCTCTGTAGAATTTATTGGGTTGATAACTGGACAAGTCAAATGTGCATAAAACGGAGCTCACACTATCCCAAAGCAGGGGGCAGAGAGGGCAGGAGGCAGTTACTGGCCTTACAGGGAGGTGCAGAGATGGAGGCTCTGGCATTCCGGCTCTGCCCCCCACCCCTGGGAGAGGGTCAGAGAGGCTTGGCCACCCAGGAGACCCTGGCCTGGCTTTGGTCACAAAACTCAAACAGCCCAGAGCTGGGCTGGGACGGACAAAATGAGGGATGAGGGAACCTCAGGGTTCACCCCCTTCGTGGTAGGGTCGGTCCAGACCTAGGCTAGGGGCTTGTGCAAGGGGTGTGCAGCAATGCAGGAAAGGGGAGACACCAATGGGGAAGAGGTGGGGCCCACAGCCTGCCTAGCTCCTCCCTAGGGGGCACCCAGGTTGGTGAAGATTTGTGAGGCCGGGCCGGGCAGCTAGCAGCGGGTTTCATAGATGCCACTGCGGCCGATGTAGCACACCCATTTGATGACATCGTGGTCACTGTAGTTCAGCTTGAGTTGAAACACCTTTAAGTAGCACACCTTCAGGGCAGAGGGTGCAAACAGTAGCTCAAAGTTCATAGAGATAGGAAGCTGGGCACACTTTTTCTTGTCCTTGGTTGGTAGCAGCTCAATCTCCGTACTTATCTGTGATTCCTTCATTCCTGCCACGTGCTTGATCTTCCACACAATGGCGTTCTCACTGGGCTTGTACTTGGCTTTTTCCCTTCATGCAGATCACTTGAACCCCACTGTGTTTAGTGGCGTTGGGATCCAGACCTCAATTTTCTGGGCCAGCAAGGAAGGTTTGAAGTTGGACTTAATGACAACTTTGACTTCCAGTTTGGTCCGTCCCACCTCCTGCACCAGGGTTATCACTCTGAAGGGAAGGATGATGTCCTTGGTGGTCCGATACCTCATAAGCTCAAGCTCTCCATCAGCGGGGATGAAGCTGATGCTTCGTTCAGAGTCAAATCTGCTGAGCCTCACACACTGGTGGAAGGTGCAGTCATCTATGGCGATGGACTGCTTCCTGCCCTTGCCCGTCTCATCGGCCATGCCCATGCCCTGTTTCTCAATAACAATCTTGTCATTCATCCCAAACTTGCACTCCGGCATGACACTCAGATAGCTCTTCATCACAATGCGGCCAGACAAGTGAGCGCTGAGCGCCTGACCTTGAGGAGACATCAGCAGGTTGACACTCTCAAATACATCCAAGAAGAGCTCATTACGACGATATTTGATGCCCTCACGCTGCCAGCCAATCTGCCCAGTCGCCTGGCTAGTGATCTGAGAGTGTTCTTCCTTTGTCTGATGCTGGCTCTTAATGCCCTGCTGAGTGATGAATGTTTTCAGAGCTCCCGTCTCCGAGTTCTGTGGGTAGACGAAGTCCAGGATCTCCGTCTAGAACCTCGTAGATGAGCACAAAGTTGTTCTTGATGTTCTCCTCGCTGATCTTGCCAAAGTAGGAGGCCACGACATCATACATCTTGTATAGGAACTCGAAGACCACGGCAGCGTTGACATTCTGCTTGGTGACGGTGGCCAGCCAGATGTTGGAGCGCTTCACGTTGAAGAAGCTGGTGCGAGTGATGCTGGTGAAGGGGGAGCATATCTGCTGCCGGGCATGAATGACGTTGACGAAGAAGGCATCCACGGCATTCCGCCAGATGTCACCTCGGTGGACCCAGGAGATGAGCACCTTCCCCCTGTGGTTGTAGATGAAAAGCCCTCCAATCATGGTAGTGATTCAGTCTCCTCTGCCCATGGCTCTGACAACAGACCAGGCGCCGCCGCAGCCTGGCCATCCGTTGGTCAGTCGATCCGTGCGTGGGAACGGCTCCACTGCCGCCGCTGCCGCCACCGCCGCCGCTGCCGCCGCTCCCAAGATGTCCCGACAGTACTACTGTTAAGGGTTTGGGGTTTCTTGTTTTGTTTGTTTGTTTCTATGTAACATGAGTTCCAAAATCCATTGATATTGGATTATCTTCTCATGGATAGAGATCCATTGCAAGTTGGCAAGTGTAGAAGAGAAGTGAGGACCAGTCTCTTCAGTTCTCTTCAGGCTCTCTAATTTTCTTTAGTATTTTCTGTCTCTGAAGTCACTTCAGGGACTTCTAGCTTTCAGTCTGAAGAGGGATGATGAACAATGACAACCCCACTTCCAGTTACTGAAGAGAGAATAAAACTCTGGGAAGAAGTGAACATGAGAAGAAGTGACTGTCTCCATTATTATCCTATTCCCAATTTACTATACTAGAGATTTCAGAGAGTTTCTCTTTCAGTGAAATCTGGGAATCTCTCTTGGTTGAACCAAGTTACCTTGTTCCCAATGGGAAAGCTCCTTCCCTCTGTAGTGTCTGGAATATATTCTCCTATATATATTCTCTGGTTTTTGTTTTACTATTGACTTAGATAAATGGGTTTCTTCACTATTTCTGATGTGTGTTCATTGTGGAATTGTTATTTGCTAGGAAAGGAGACGTCTTAGATGTAAAGGATATGTGTGTCTCTGTGTGTATAAGTAGGTCCTCCTTTTCCCATGAATAAATAGCAATCAGAAGTTTAACTTGAATCTAAAAACCAAATGCCTTAGTGTAACAATATTTAAAGGAACAGATAAATGTAATTGCAGCCCAGTATACCATTTCTCTGAGGAGAGGAGAATAACTCAGTTGCTGACTCTAACCTTTTGCTTCCTCTCCCAAAAAGAATTAGTTTTTTCTTTAGAGAAGGGTGGAGGGAAAAGAGGCTAAAGGTGACTATTCTGCCTTCCTTTGAGTCATCCAATGATACCACACATATGGAGAATGGCCTCACACCATCTAGACTTGCTGGCATTGGCCAAGGAGGAAGAGCTGCTGAGGGCCTCAGGTTGAGGTGGGGAGCCTTGGTGCCTCTCTACCTAGCACCAGCATGAAACCAAAAGTACGTGACCTTGCAATGACTTCTGCCTCTGTTCTGTTTCTTCATTCCTATTTCAAAGTGAAGGAGATTGGAGATGCCTATAACCCTGTGAGGTTCAAAAGGTCAAGAGGTTGAGCCATCTTGCCTTTGTCAGATTTAGTTTCTTAAAGAAGAGTTACCAAAGAAAATGCCCAGTATCATATTTTAGAGCAGGAAAGAACTTTAAATGCCATCAAATTCAATTCATAATTTTATTTTTTATTTATGGAACAAAATACATATTTCACTAACACAACATAATAAAAAAATTTGACTGCACAAGAAACTACAAATCTTGTATGTGCAACTTGTTATTCCTAAATATATGATAAAGTTATCATGTAAATTTCTCTTTCTTCTTTTTCTTTCCTCCCACTCCCTTGCTCTAGTTGTGACTACTGTTAGACACACACATACACACACACAAACATACTTATACATATATATGCAATGAATTGCTCATGATCAGACAATCTCTGAAAATCTGAGTTGTGATTTGAACTAATCTTCCTGATTCCAAGTTTAGCTAGCACTCTCTCCATTATACCTTGGTGCTTCTTTAAGTTTAGTAAAGCCCAGGAATACTATTATTTTAATATATAAAGAAGAGTTTGCTAGTTCTCCACTCTTTTCTTCCCTAAATGGAGAAGAACCATAACTGACTATAAACTTTCTAAATTAAGTCACAACCCAAGGTTTCTATTTGGGGATGGGAGAAGACTCTCCCTAACCCTTCCCAAGGGCTCCTGAGCATTTTTAAGGCCCATTTCCACATTAAATGGATTTATGGGACTGATCGTATGATATTAAATCCCATGAAGACCCTCTTCTATTCCTTCATGATTCAATTAAATTCCACTTGATTCTATAAGAATTTATTAAGTGCCTACTATGTGTCAGGCACTCTACTAAATTCCAGGCATACAAAACCAAAATCAAACAGTATCTGTCCTTAAGGAGCTTACATTCTACTGGAGATTAAAAAAAAAAACCTTTGGTCTGCATATAAATAAATGTAAAAATATTCGATTTGGGGGAAGGCACAGATCTAATACTGAGAGTTGTTTGTTAACATTGGAATTTATAGTCTTCTTTTTATTTTTTTTATTTTTTTTTTGCTTTTTTGGAGGGGCAGTTGGGATTTAGTGACTTGCCCAAGGTCACATGGCTAGTAAGTGTTAAGCGTCTGAAGTTGGATTTAAACTCAGGTCCTCCTGACTCCAGGGCTGGTGTTCTATTTACTGCACCACCTAGCCACCCCAATGGAATTGATATTCTCATGTTCTAGGAGACTGGAGGATGGAGAGGCAGAGTGAGAAAGGCACAAGGGAGTGATGAAGACCAAATGGATGGTCACAAGGGATCAAAGAGTGGTTATCAAAGGACGGAGCCTACTCAAGCTATAACTCAGAAACACAGACTATTGAGTGGAACCAGAAGGCAGTGTACTGCCAAAGTTGGCACAAAAGCAAAGATAATGTTGATTTGATTGTGTAACTCTGAGTAGAAAGCAGGGAATGCAGTCCTGAATTTCAAGGCAGGAGTCCATGGAGATCTTTGGGCCAGGCTGCTTATAGAGCACTATTTTCATCTTTCCCACACAAGGCTTCAATTGACTCTCATCCCTGAAGACTTTTTAAGAACAGGACTGAAAGCCATATTGATGATTCAGTTGCTATATTACCTAGAGGCAGAGCAATGAGCTAAATTATTCTTTCCTAAAATGCTGTCCAGACCTAAGTTTCTATGATTCAGTGATCTAATCAGAACTGTGGAACAAATTAATGAAGCTAGTTGGTTGGTCTATTCATAGGTGTAGTATCTCCAGGATGATTTGCTCCATAAGCACCCCACAGCAACACAGGGGCCCATGTGCAGACATTGTATGACTTCTGGCTTTGATAGGTAGGTGTTATCTGTACATGTAGCTTTTGCTCCAGGCAAGCCTAGGATCTAGGATTGGAGAATATGTAGTTTATGTATAAAGATAGAACACACAGATAAACTGCAAAAAGAGCATTATACATCTTGTCTGGTTATTTCTTATAGTGTAGAGTCTCCACTCATTCATTCATTCTTAGCCTTACAGGTGACTTCAGCAATAAGTAACATAGATTGTTGCCCAGGGCCCTGCACCTGCAGAGGCTTCATGTATTGGGTGTGGTGGGATCCCATAATCCCCTGCCTTTCATCTGTCAGCAATAATAATGCTGTCACTGGTTCTGATGCCTGGACCACCATAGGTTTCAGCTTCATGTCCTAGCCCCTAAATTTCAGTCATAAGGCTCTGATGAGCTTTATTAGGCAGATTAATATGGACCCTTTGGGAAGCTCATGAGGTTAAAAGGCTGTGGGGATTGGGGGTTTATTCTCATTCTAAATGGCTATCTCTAGTTTATTTTAGAGCTAGAAGTACTTATGACACTTTGAACTATGGTTATCACAGAAGTTCAAAGCATTTCACAAAAATTAACTAATCAAGGCTTTTCATTTTCCCTGGAGCAGGATTATGAATGACGACAACATTTTGCCAAACTATGACATTTTACCATCACATGTTGTGAATTGGGAGTTTTTATAGTAAAAAGCAATTCCAGGTCATTGTTTTCCAGACATTGTAACTTCTTGATTTCATTTAGTCTGTACCACATAGGAGACAGAGACAGAGAGACAGAGAGAGAGAGGCAGAGACAGAGACAGACAGATAGACAAAGACAGAGGAGACAGAGACAGATACAGAAAGACCAGACAAAGACAGACAGACATTAACGTACAGGTTTTGAATCACACCAACCTTTTAAATCCTTGATCTGCTATCTGCGTGACAGGGAAACTCTTTTTTTTTTCCTACTTTATCTGGGGTGCTATTTCTTTTTAAAGTGAGTGGTATGGAAAAGATGATTTTTTCAAGCCTATATCTGTGACTTAATTTGGGGACCAGAGCACATATAAATAGTACTATTCTTTAAAGTAATTATTATTGACCCTAAAGAGATGAAAGTTACAATGGATATTGTTGGAATTCAGAGCTAGCAGGATGTTGCTGGCTTTTTACGAACCTAAGAGGGAGAAGCTAGAGTGACATAGTGAATAGAGCATCCGCCCTAGTGTTAGGACTTGAGTTCAAACCTGACCTCAGGTACTTACTAGCTGTGCCACCCTGGGCAAGTCACTTAACCCTGATTGCCTTAAAACAAAACAAACAACAACAACAAAACCTAAGGGAAGAGGCAGGTCTTACAAAGTAGTCTGTTCATCTTCAGTATTATTCCGAGCCTTGTTGCTCATTTGAATTTACCAAATCTGCCCTATCCCTGACCAATTTCTTCTCTCTTTTTCTACCTTTCTTTGTTGACTCTACTCAATTCATCCCCTCCTTTCCTAGACTGCTGGTTTCCATCCTATGTAGGGGCTCTCTGATGATCTATGGTTTCAGTTTCAATCCCTTTGTCTCCCTTTCAAATACATGAGACATAAATTGAATGTGTGTGCTGTGGATCCTCCCACTCACACTAGTGTTTCTAAATCACAGCTGTAAATGGTAGGTCCTCAAGGGTCGAGAGTCAGGTCAATGCCACCCTCTGCTGGAGCTGGTAAACCCTGCAAACTTTTACAAACCATGCAGTGCCCCAATTCACTGATTATCCCCAAATTCCCATTGAATTAGGCCAATGCAAGTATGAGAAGAATACTGGACAAAAGTAACAACTAGCAATTTTATTAGAAACATTCAGATGACACCATCTTACATTCTGATACTGCATGTTACTTCACAGGAGAAAAGGGCGTTGTAAGGGTTTTTAGTTTTAACATTTATGATTTCTTTTAATTGCATAAACCATATAGACTCTCAATAAATGAATATGAATATCCCTTTAGGCACTTCTTCAGATTTTGCTGTAAAGATGCCATTGACCCACTTCCAACCTATTCATCCATTTCTCCATAATGATGTCATTTCTAATTTACTTAACACCTTAATTAAAATCAAACAACCACCATTGCCAAAAGACTAATAACATGAATATCTTGTAAGAGATTCCCAATGACAATGAAGTCTTGAAATGATTAATGTATGGACAGGTGTAAACATTCTGACTCAATCGTTAATTGCAATAGTGTTAATTTATAGGGATTGAGAAAGTGATATAGCTTGTAGATTACAACTGTAATCACTCATGATCTACATGACTCAAAGTATTACTTTTCGGTAAGAAAGAAAATTGTCCATTTGCACCAGTCAACAGTTTCTGCTCACATATAAATATTCCAGGTGTTGGCTTAGACATATTTCCTGAGCTATGTTAGTCACATAACTCTTATTATCAAGCAGAAGCATGAGAAAGAATTTAGGAGTATCTTTGTCTCTCATAACATTTCCTGTTTCCAACAATAAACTGAAAACCTCACCTATCTAAAATTCCCTTAATTAGTAATCTGTCATATATGGAACAAAGAGAGCAAGAACCAGAAAGTAGCATGCAAAAACACACCTTCTCACAAGCATACAAACCACACACACACGCACACACACACACACACACACACACACGCACGCACACACACACACACGCACACACACACACGCGCACACACACACACGCACACACGCACACACACGCACACACACACACACATGCGCACACACACACACACGCACACACACACACATGCACACACACACACACACACAGCCTCTAAGTAGATGTCATGAAGATCACAGACCTAAAGTTCCCATATTTTATTTAATGAGTGAGCTCCTCAGGCCTTCACTCAACAACTATTTACTCCTCTTTTGCACAGGATTCTTTTTTTTTATTCTAGAGTCTTCTGTGTATTTATTGTTTTACAGTAGAATGCCCAACACACGTCATCATAACTGCCAAATAGTCAGCTGTGCAAAATAGTATATATAGTGCTTAAGCACAAATGGGAGACATGATTTTTTTAAAAATAAATTCTTAAACACAAATTTATGGTCCTACAAAAGAGGATTTAAACTAGATGGTCTAAGTCACAGGTTCTCAACCTTCCTAATCCTTTAATACTCATATGTGGGCGCATCTGCATGTGGGCAGACCTGCCTGGAGATGGATAGAGGAGTGGTGTCTCGGTTCCTAAGACCATCGGAAATATGTTTCTTGATAGTTTTAGGCAACACCTGTAACCCCTGTGAAAGAGTCATTCCACCCCCAAAGGGGCCGCGACTCATAGGTTGAGAACCGCTGGTCTAAGATGATCTGTTATTTTCCCCAAAACCAATAGAATCAATATACTGAATCATCAGTTCCACTATGTGAATAATGGATCACAATAAAGGAGGCCTTTTTGATAAGAGCTTTTCTTGGCTCCCCTACAAATATGATCTGGCTTGGATAAAAAGATAACAGGAATTTCTTGAAGGTCAATGGTCCAAAATGCTAAGTATGGTTAAGTATTCTACGTGATCTATATTCACTTGTTCCTTTTTTTACTTAGGATGTACTTAGATTACTTTCTTCAATTCATCATACAGGACAAGCACAAAAGCTCCACCCATGCTTCTAAGAACATTGGACCAGGCGCCCTTGAAGAAAGTTTTGCCACCCTCATCTTTAGCAATCTTCTTTCAACAGTCAATTGTCCCAGTGTACATGATATCAGCTCCTTTGAGATCAGACAGCGTCATCATTCGCTGTCTTACTGTATCAAAGGGATAGGAGACCACACCTGCTGCAGCAGTCACTGATTGTTTGCACAGGATTCTAATAAACCTTGCTACCTGGTTTCTACACTCAAAGTGCATTAGAGAAACCAGGTACAATGATAGGAATAAGAAACAGAAGCTGGTAAACTAATAACAAGTGGAAATAAAGGAAATAACTTTAAAAAAAGGAAACAAGAATGCGAAAAGTGTAATAATTAGTGACAGTGTGAGGGCAATTAGTGTGGCATGCCCAAGTAGACCTTGTATTTCATTAATGTACCATCATCACTATTCATAATGATGACCTTGATTTATCATGAAAGGTTAGTTATGTTCAATATATGCTTCTTGTAAAGGCAAAAAAAATGCCTAATGTAACAGACACATTTCTGTGCAAAATGATTAGGAGATACATATGTATCTGGATGTGTGTATATATGGATATGGATATGGATATGCATTTGTATACGTATGCACGTATGTATGTGTATACACACACACACATATATGCCTATAAATGTACATGGAACTGGTGTAAACCTTTGACTATGTACAAAAATATCCATTTTTAAGGTCATTCAAAGGTTCCAGATAATCAAAGTTTTCTCACACTTTTTTATCTAGTAATGTAAGCCCTGATCCTCTGTTCCAGTATTGAGATTTAGACTAGAAGACAAATAATCACAAACAAGTTTGCAGTGAAACTTCAACACGATTATGTAAATTCAGGCAGTTGCATGGCTTATCATTTCACAACAATATCTCTACTCCATCTTTTTTTTCCAACCAGACTACAAGAGCAACACCTTTCTTTGGAAGCCAAAGCATTTCTAAATTTCCACCTCCACAAAATCCTTATTGTTTTATAATTAAGTGAATGTAATGAGCCTTACAGCAAGAGAGGAGGAAGGGCTGAATATAATATCTCCATTCATCACCATACACCCACACATCTAGATAACATGAATTCCTTAAAAGAAAAAAAAAAACCCAAGCTGTTCTTCTTTGCCATCTCAGTTAACCTGTTCTCCATTTCCATATGAATGAGGTGTCTTTAGTCACTAAATGTTTTAATATGGGATGGCATTGTTCTGTACACGAGTTGTCACAGTCAAGATCAGATTGTAAAATCTCAGTATCATTGTAACAGAATCAGTTGGCTTTAAGGAGACCCAAGAGAAGGAAATGACACACTCATTTTTTTTTCTTTTGAAGGCCGGCCCTCTGGTTCATAAAATGATAGTCATAGTATGATGAGAGCTAAAAGGAACCTCAGAGATCCTCTTGTCTAACCAAACAAGGCTTTCCACAACGCGAGTACATAAAGTAATTCCGATTATCTACCTAAAGAAAACCAGCGTTAGGCACAAAGAAATACCCACTCAAGAGGACTCTTTGTGACCCCACTGTATTTTGAACCTCAGATCATTTTGGTGTTTGTGTAAATGAGTGTCCAGAACAAATGAGGCCCAACAACAACAACAACAAAAGATTTCTCCAAGTTTGTGCCTCTACTAAGTTGAGCTCCTTCCCCATCTGCCCTGAGCCCCTGTTGTTCCCACTCAGTATCCCACTGCTTGCCTCAAGAATAGGTCCTTGGCTCCCTTCCTGACAAATTGGAGATCATTTGCTTGCTTCTGTTCTAAGTTCTTCTTCCATTGAATAGATAGGGTTTTATTCTCTTCCACAAATTGATTAGGTTTTGTTGTTTATATGTATATATGTACATATATGTACATATGTATATATACTACATATATGGCAGGGCCATCTACCTGTGTAGGAGATGAGACTTAACAACTGCTTGTGGATTCAGATGTGAGATCCTCACATCAGATGAGACCTATGTCCTACTCTTGGCTTTACCATTAAGTCATTGGACAAGACACATAAACCATGCCTCAGGGTCCACATTTGTACTGTAGGGATAATAGTTGCCTCCAGTGAGCTTGCTGGTATTTTTTTAATAATAAATTAAGTAATAGATATAAAACACACTTTGATCTATTTTTTTAAAATCAATTTGTACATAGAGAGAGGCAGGTGGATTAATGTATAGAGAGCTGGTTTCAGTGTCAAGAAGATTCAAATTCAAATCCTGCCTCTGATGTGTACCATGTGATCCTGGGCCAGGCATTTAACAATTAGTGGAAGGAATTTCCTCAACGCAGATTCCTCAACGCAGATTCAACACCTATAAAACCATGGGTTAGGCTCCCTTCCTATTTTCCCTCTGAAAAAACAATGCTTATTTACCTTAAATTTATAAAATTTGAGACATTATAGCTTTAAAATGTCAATTACTGTATATTTAAAGAAGACCTATGCAGCTATGTCAAAGAAAAAACAAAATAACAGCTTTATTCCCAAATACAGATTAAAATGACCAGAAATACTGTTTGTAGTGTGATAGAGTAGTTAATCTGTGAGACTAAGAGTCAAGAAGAGAGGGCTCAAATCCTGCTCGTAACTTTGAACACTTACATGTGATTTAACCTCTGAACTTCAGGCTCCTCCTCTGTAAAATGATTCTGTGAACTGAAAGCTCAATCTAGTTAAATTATGGGAAAAAGACTGAGCATTATGCCAGGGGAAGAGAACAGTGCCACAGGGCAGGCAGTGGGATTTCATATTGTCAGGTCCCCTCAGGGGCCAACAGTTTCCTTTAATTAGGACAATAACTAGGCCTTAAGTAATCCCCATTTTGCTAGTAAAACTGGCAGGATGAGCCTCCTAATTCAATTTAGGATTCCCCTTGATTGAAATCTCCATTTATCTTCGGCTCCTACTCATTTTCCCCTTTACCTTCTTAGATTTTAGCGTACTCAAAAATCTCTACTCCCTAACTAAGCTAGGTCTTAGGCACTCCCATAATTACAACATAAGCCTCCCTTCTAACCCGCTATAGACCTTTATCTAGATTACTTGACATGTATACTTCAGGGGAGTACACAAACTGTCCATTGATTTCCCCTTGTTCTGACTACGTGACTCAGCAACCTCTATTACCTACCATATTTTATTTTGCTAATTTTTTTCACACTGCTGCCACTCTCTGTCTTCATTGATAATTTTCTATTTCTCTCTCATGCTTACAATAAATCGCCCCATTGTCCTTTGGGAAGCTCCTTGTTTTTCAGTCATGTCTGACTCTTCATGACCCCTTGGGTAACTTGCAAATCTATAATTTTCTAGAAATTTAGGTATCATATCACTAGAATATTTGTTTTTTCTTGCCAGAACTGTGATTTCCTTGTTATGTGGTATCCCTAAATGCAGATGGGTGATTGCCCTACATCTTAAAGTATTATAGAATTGAGTGAAGCTCTGAGAGGCTGGAAGAATTGAGATCCTGTAACAATTATGTGTTAGCAGCAGGACTTGAACCCAGATCATCCTGACTAGGAAATGTGCCATGACATTATGCTGAAGATGGTTGGGTTTAGAGAAAATTTTGAGGATTCTGAAAGTTTTATACAGTTTATAAATGCAATCCAATCCCCTCGCCTATTAATTTTGGCACCCAATTCATTATTAATTCAGAGTTTATAAAAGAGATATGTACTGATGAGCTACACATTGGATGCATATTATAGTATGAACAGTGGTCATTATTTACTTGTTTTTTACACTAAATAAATACATTTGCCTGATCACAGAGATAGATAGATAGATAGATAGATAGATAGATAGATAGACAGATAGATGATGGATGGATGGATATAGATATATAGATATAGATATAGATGATATAGATATAGATAGTGTGGGTGTGGGTGTGTGTATACACATATAAATGGGCATGTATATACACACATTTCTAAACAGGACCATCTGGGAGGACTTATCTATTAGATATCTTTATTTCATTTGGATTCAGCACTGGACATCTTCCATGACAATTAACAGCATCTATGGCAAGCATAGCTCTGGCTATTCTATGTCTCTTGATATTTACAATCAGAATAAACAAAGTTATATCTGTTGTTATATTTTTAAGAAATCTCATGTAATCTTAACATATTCATGGGAGATACCTTATTAGAGGAGAGCTTTTAAATTGACTTTTTGTAACACAGAATAAAACATTATTTTAAAGATCCAGATCCATCTAATGTGTCTTATATTTTGTGAGTCCTGCCAACAGCAGCAAGAATCACTAAGGTTAAACTAGTCCTTTTGAAGTTTTTTGTCCTTCCTTCCCACTCCACTGGAAACTTTTTCAGATTCCTCTGATAGTTGAGGTGGGCTAAGTCAATTCCTTTTAATTCCTGGCACATTGAAGGTGTTAATAAACAGGATTTGATTCTACATCTTCTAACACCAAATCTAGAGTCCTTTCCTCACAATCATGCCTTTCTAATTATGTCCTATTTTGTAGTGCAGTTACATGTGTGTGTGTGTGTGTGTGTGTGTGTGTGTGTGTGTGTGTGTGTGTGTGTGGTATATGTGTATTTCATCAAGGCTGCTAGATTGCAAATTCTATAAATCTACAATGGTATCTTATCCATTTAGTAACCTCCTTTCCTAAAGCAGGGCCCTATACATGGAAACATTTGATGTATGTTTGTTCAGCTGAATTGAATAAACTGTAAATCATAACGGAGTGAGTCTGCAATTCTTATTTAGAATTTTGAAAGAATGACACTAACTGGATTTCTCTTGACTAACCTCACACAAGTGTCAAGTTTTTAAAATACACAACCTTAGGACCTCTCAGGGTCCTCCTTAGTCTCAAAGCTTCATCTATTCCAGATCTGTATACATACCTGATTTGTTTAATTCAAAAACTTAATTTTCTATATACTGGAATCTGTAAGTTCTTTGATTTTCTTTTTGAGTGCTTCTGGTCCATATTTAACGATATTCCCTTTAGAAGTTTCTTCCTCTGGAATCATAAGCATATTTCATCTGAATTTGCAAATAGCTACATTCTTAGTGTTTAGATTACATGTCCAACTTTGCTCAGTATTTCCTTGACATAATAAATCCCCTTGCCCTTCTGATTGAATCCAAACTTAACAGAATAAATCCATGAGATTTTATACCTTCTTCTAATGTCAGTTGTATATCATGGTATGTTGGATAAAGCAATGCACTTAAAACATAAGAAAGATTTGATTTTTGAATCCTGCCTCTAACCTTTACTAATATGTCAGCTTGGGCAAGTGGCTGTGCTGAGACTCAGTTTCATTTATAAAATGGAAAAAAAAATAATACCACCTGCCATAACCATGTCTCTACAGCCTTCTCACCCTGAAAGATCTTTCTACTTCCTCTGATTGGTCAATTCCTACTTGAACCTCCGTTTTAAGGAAGTGCTCAAACCTGTCAGTTTACTACTTCATTCCTCTCTAGGCTCCTCATAGAGGTGTTGTGAATAACAAATGAGAGAATCTATGTAAAATTCTCTGCAAACCTTAAAGAACTATTATTCTTTTTTTGTTGTTGTTTTGTTATGTTTTTGCTTTTTTTTTCTTTTTGGAGGGCAATTGAGGTTAAGCGACTTGCCCAAAGTCACATGGCTGGTTTTTGTGTCAAGTGTCTAAGACTGGATTTGGCTTAAGAACTATTATTCCTAACTAATGAATAAGATTAAATTTTTAAAAATTGAACAAGTTCTATTATACATGGACTTTACTTGATCAGAATTAAGATCTCTTCATGGTATTCCTGCTCTTGAACATTTTCTGGTAACTAGATCTTAACGTTATTTTGGAGAATTGTTATGTATAGAAAGAATATTTATAAGGGCCATTATTTAGAACCATTAATTATATGATAAATAAAATATGTAATTTTACTGATTATGAAAAGCACTTGAACAATATCTTGGTAATTTTTATTTGGGTTGATACAAAAGATAATACTAAAAACTTTTGAAACACCTCTTAACCTCTCTGGACCTCAGTTCCTCATATGCAAGATGATTTTTAAGATCTCTCATAATTCTAAAACACAAGTATTCCATTACCCATCACATGACATATAACAACCACAATGTTAGTAGCATCACCATTCAACCCTGTAGTTCATAGTAGTGAAAGGGAAATATCCACACAAGAATCTGAATGCCTCAGACAACTACAATTGTGAACCAAGTTATAATAATATCTAATAGCCAGTTTTATTTAGCACTTTAAGGTTTGTAAATATTTGACAAATGTAATCTCATTTTTCCTCGCAGCAATCCATTTGTGAGGTAAGTGTTATTATTAGTCCCATTTTTACAGATGAGGAAACTGAGACAAACAGAGGTTAATAGATTTAGCTAGTATCCCACAATTAGTGTACAGGCTGTGTATTCATAATTTTATTATCTTGAAATTCAATAACTACCGTGTAAGTTTGAAGAGCATTGTCTTAATTTTTTTTTAAAGGCTTCATACGTAAACCAATGCTAACACCTCTATGGCTGGCAATGCCCTCAATTCACAGAATCACTTATTTCTGAGTTAGAAAGAAATTTAGGGATCATCTAGTCTATCTCTCTTATAAGATATACATGAAATGAAGCTGTGAAAAGTTCAATAATTTGTTTGAGTTTTTACAGGTAGTAAGTGGAAGAAGCAAAATTTGACGTCTGGTCCTGATTCCCAATTTGGTGCACAAGCTTAATACAATTAAAACATATGTGTATGTATATATATATATATATATATATATGTATATGTATATTGAACATAAAGTATTTGCAGAGACCTGTCCTAGGTGGTGGCAGTGGGAGGAGGGGGGATAACATAGTTCAACTAAAACATAGCAAGCCTCACTTGCTCATTGTTTGGGTTCTGATGTCTCAGAGTGAGTGTAAATATCGATTGTTTCTGTTCGGGCCAGAAACTCTGAGGGTCTTCCCCTCTCAGATTGATTCTTTTGTGACAGCAAACTAGAACATCTTTTGTCTCAATTCTTACCTAGCCTTTAACTACTGAACGGGTGTTGGCTCATACAAACTGAGACCTGGGAAAGTTATTGGCTTAAAAAGGCCAATGTCTCCCACTGCATCTGGGGCCATCACTAGTTGTCCTGACATATTTTTTGCCCCTGGACTTTGGAGGAGAGGGGGAGGATGATGACATTGCACAGCCCTCCATCACTTAAATCTAATTCACTTGCAAGTCAAGACATCACCTCCCTGATGTTATTAGTCCTCTTCCAAAGCGAAGTACAACCAAGAAGAAGAACAACAGCCCCTGTTTTTATGAACGTCATCATTGTATACTTGAATGGAACAAAAGTTTTAGGAAGGATTGAGTCAGGATCTGACAGAAAATTGAGAAAATTCAGAAAACTGAAAAGGGATATACTTAGATGGCATTATTTAGCACATTTGAGCACAGAGGAGGATAAGAGGAACATGATCCTGGTTGTACTAGCAGCACCAAGTTCAATTCTGTCCATCTTTCACTTTGGTATCCCTGTAGAGACCTGTTAAAGTAAACTCAGTCTAGGTTTCAGGATTAGACCTGGTTTCTTCAGTTGTTGCTTATATGATATCACCATTCTGGTCACTTTTTTCTGAATATACGTGGGTTTGTCAGCTTCGCTCTTCAAATGTGGCATGAAGAATTAAACTTACTACTCCAGATGCGATCTGACTATAGTTGAGTGGAGTAAAGTCTCATTATCATTTGTTGTGGACGTTCTGTACAGTCTAAGATTGCATTAGAGGTTAAAGGCTTTCTCAGCAGACCTAATTTCACCTCAAATTTTGTGCTTTCCATTTCCTTGATTCAGGTATATCACAATATAACTCAGGTTTTTAGACAGTCATTTTTGACCCACAAATGGGAAGTCAATGAGAAAGACAACGAGAAAAGGAGAGAGAAATGAATAAGAGATTAAAGAGGAGAGCATATGAGAAAAAGGAATGTCTGAGTTGGAATTCACTAGATAGTAGTAAAATGAAGGCAAAGGGGGAGCAATGAATGTGTTCAATCCCCCTGGGAGGCAAAGAAATGTGGTGTTTAGGAAAGCACATTAGAATCTCTGAATGAGACCCTAGATAACAGTATCAATCCAGGACAATTTTATCATTGGTGTAGCATGGTACAGAGGAAATAGTGCTGGATCTGAATTTAGGACATGACTTCAAATCCTGTCTTTACTATTTGTTATTAATGGACTTTGGGCAAGTAAACTAATAAAATTCGACTTAAGTTTCTTTACTTGTAAAGTAGAGAACTTATCAGGACGTTTTACATTTTTTTCTACATATGACCCTTTTTCTCATTTTGGCAGCCTGCATTGGTATTGCATGATATGAGAGAGTGTGCAGAGCAAAGTGCTCATGTTTTGTGTTCAGAACCAAGGCTGCAGGGAAGTTGTGAGGTGCAGCACTGGCAAGCACTGCCAGAAACCCCTTGGATTCATTACACATTTGATTTTGAGTTAATTTTTGGTCATTGTATGTTCAGAAACCTTTTACTGTTACCAAATTTTTGCAACCCCATGTGGGACCTTGACCTACAATTTAAGAAGTTGAATTAGATGACCTTTAGAGTCTGTTCTAGCTCTAAATTATATCCAGAATCAGAGATATGCAAATTCTTGAGAGGGAAAGAATAGAGTTCATGCATCTATAGATGAGACTTTCATAAATTCAATTTTTGTAAATTCGGAAGTACCTATCCTGGATTCAATACATAAGAGGAAGAAGAATTTTTAATTTTTTTAAGGTAAAATTAAAAAAAAAACAGTGGGTCAAATTTATTGAATCCAAAAAATAATCAATTTTCCCAAATTCTGGAAAAACATAAATATTTGTGAAAGTGATTCACAAATAATTTTTGATGATACTATGGAGAAATTGTATGGTTTTCCTACTATCTAAGATGGTACTGAAGAGTCATTCTTGTTTCTAATAACAATGAAGTTCATACTGTGCTCTAATTGGGAAGGAAAGAGAGAAAGAGAGAGAAAGAGAAAGAGAGAGAGAGGGATGGAAGGAGGAAGGGAGGAAGGAAGGAAGTTAGGAAGAGAGGGAGGGAGGAAGGAAGGAAGAAAGAGAGAGAAAGAGAAAGAAAGAAAGAAAGAAAGAAAGAAAGAAAGAAAGAAAGAAAGACAGACTATGACATTGGAACACAATTTTAAAATTTTTATACTTAATTTCAAATTATTCCACATAGCCACTTTTATTCAGTAGGATTTGTATTTGATTCTCTTTAGAACTCAAAAATTAGAAATATAGAGAAATCATTTTCTATGTCACTAAAAAATGGAAGAAGAGAAAATCCAGTGAGTGCTGCCAACTTCAACAAAATTCCTGTTCCAAAACCTCATCATAGTGGGTGGAGTTGCCCTTGCCTGTGTGCTCCAAGGCTATGTTAGCAGAACTCAAGCACCGGCAGGTTCTAGCAAGCTAGAAAGACTTCCAGTACAGTCAATAGGTTGAGAAACAGCCTGTTTTTTTCTGCTGGCCAGAAACCAACCTAAGTACAGAGAGGCTCATCACCGGAAGGTTGATCAACCAGGTGTTGAATGTGTGTGTGTGTGTGTGTGTGTGTGTGTGTGTGTGTGTGTGTGTGTGTGACTGCACATGTAATTGACAAAAATTACAATTGGAGCCTATTCTTCTTTGTTCCCCTCCTGCCTCTGTAAAGAAGGTGATAGAATGTCAGGAAAGAGGTTAGAGAGAAGAGAGAATGAGAGGCAAAAAAGTGAAGTGAAAAGAGAGGTATCTTAAATTTAAATATTGGGGAAAAGTAGAAGAGGAAGAGGTTCAAAGTGCTTGGCAATTCTATTCAACTAGATAACTCCTTAACAGCTATGCTCAATGGACCTTTGACAGGAAGCTCTTAATTGTATAGAGTCTTTGGTTGGGAACCAATTTATTCCCAAAGACAAATGTGTAAAGTAGCCTCATTTCATCAGAAAGGTTGGGAAGACATATAAAATAAAGCTTTCTTTAAGAGTCTTAAAGCTTCATGGCAATGAAGAGATGTGGCCAAAAAGCAGTATGCCCCAGCCATTTCCTATGAAAATTGATTGTGAGAACTAATAAGAATGACAGAACACTGAGGATTTTCCTTCCAGTAGGTATGGAGGAAAGAAAATTTTGCAGTGCCCTGCATAGAACATGCAAAGGTTGCCTTCCTGATGTGGCCAAGCAATTGCTGTATAATTATAAATTGAATGCTGGTCTTCCTACTGGTAATTTTTTTTAAATGAAAACAAGACAATCATAAATGAACTGTGGAAGAAAAAGGGACAAAGAAGGAAGGGGAGAGGAGGAGAAGAGAAAAAGAGGAGAAGAAGGTAGAGAGATAGGAAGGGAAGGAGGGGCAACTAAAGAATTTTAAGGAGACTGGATAAAATTGAATTTTAAAAGAATATGTATAAAAGATTGGAGAAGTTGTATGTTGAATGTGAAAGAATACTATGAATTTGTAAGAATAGTCAAACACTGGACACTTAGCAACTCTCCAAGAAATCAGGGAGAATTAAGTCTACTTTTTAAAAAATGTTAGACGAAAGTCAAAAAAAAAATTTTTTTTTTTAGTAGATAAAGAGGTAGAAGGCAATTCTAACCTATGTCAAGAGGTTTGAGGATGGGAGAAAATAACAATGAAAGGAAGGAAAGAAAGAGGACCTTTGTACCTAACGGTTAAGTAAAAGGTTTAATTCTTCCTATATTGTGGGGAATAAACTTGTGAGAATAAAGTAGGTTACTCCTGGAAGTACTAGAAGTGCTTCATTCTGGATCCACAAATGATATTAGGAAAGATTATCTGGCAAGGATCAGAAGAGGAAGGAAGTTCTGGTGGTTGGTGAGTCACTGCTAAGGGAAACATAGGCAGCTATTAGTGGACTCAAAAGATTAATAAAAATACAAAATTAACAATAGAGCACTTCATAGTCTTCTCCTTGCTATTAGTATATGACAGAGAACCTTTCAATATTTGTCAAACCCAATGACCATATCCATTTCAGATGTTTCAAGTGAGTATAAATCATCAGATACACTGAATAAATGAGTAGACTATAATAGGTTTCAACTAAAATAAATAGAAAGGAAATAATAAAAGGCTACAATAGTAGAAAAATAATTCTAAAACAATTACAATTAGAACCTCAATAATGATAATAGAACAACCACAAGAAGTCACAACTTGGTTGAAAAACTTAGAAAAAGTTTAAAAAGGGATAAGGCATATAAATTCATGTCTTAAAGAGGAATTCAAAAGGAGGTATGGTGGTTTAAACAGAAAGTTGAAAACTTTATTGTAACAGCTTGTTGAAACAAAGAATAGAAGAGATAGGAACAAAAACTCAAGAAACAGAAACACTAGAGAAAAGTGAAAAACAATTGTCTATGAACCTAAGTATCTTACTTTAAAGACAGGGCTCAGTGTGACAATCAATGAGTCACTCATTGGTCTTCAAAGGGAAAAAATCCATTTATCTATATATCTATATCTATCTATTATATATATCATGTACTTCTTTTTCTGTTTGGCCAATTTTGCTTTTTAAGGAGTTCTTTTATTTAATAAATTTTTGTGCCTTTTTCTTTTTTTTTTTTTTTACCATTAGGCCAATTCTATTTTTAAGATGCTATTTTTTTTCAAAATTTTTTGTGCTTCTTTTACCAAGCAGTTAATTCTTTTATCATAATTCTCTTTCATCATTCTTATTTCTTTTCCAAATTTTTTCTTTTTTTTTTGATTCTTTCTTTAATTCTTCTAAGAATCCTTGTTAGGTTTCAGTTTAATTAGCAATTTTCTTTAAGGCTTTGTTTGCAGCTATTTCCACATCTTTGTCTTCTTCTGAGTTTATATCTTGAACTTCCTTGTCACTGTGGTAGCTTTTTTTAAGGTCAAGTTCTTTTGTTTATTTTTTCACTTGTTTTCCCAGCCTATTTCTTAATGTTGAACTTTATGTTAAAATTGAGCTCTAGTCACCTGGGGATGGGGAGGCATTATCTCAGTTTGAGGATTTTTTTCTGCTTTTCTTTTCAGAGGTAGTTCTTAGGATTATGAGTTTTCAGTGCTTCCAAGTGGTGTGCTCCAGGCATAGTGGTGGTCACTGCTTTCCTGGTCTTTGCTCTGGTCTTTACCCAGAATTGGCCCCTCTTCCTCTGCAGCTGCAAGCTCTACCATGACTCTTAGCCCTGTAACTGTGGCCAGGTCCCCTGTTCCCCTGCTGCCACGTACATCAGTGCGCTTCTTGGTCTTGGAACTATGATCAGGGTTCCTTCTCTCTTGTGACTAACCACAAGCACTCCTCTCCTCCCTGAAACTGTGATCCAGAACTGTGTATGGGCAATAGAGTTGCTAATCATTACCAGCTGTACCCAGTGCCATCATGGAGTTGCCTGTATTCTTTCTAGCCAGTTGTTCAAACCTCTTACCATTTCTAGACTGAAAGCTCCCCAAAACACTGCTATAGTAGGTACTATTGCTGCTACCACATGTGTGTGCTCCAGACAAGCCTCCACCCCAGTGTCATGGAACTCTCCTACTCATCTCATAAGTTTTTTAGGCCAGAAAAATGTGTTACCCTAACTTTTTGTTGACTCTACCACTCTAAAATTTGATTTGAGGAGCTCTTTTAAAGTTGTTGGCAGGGGAATATTGAGAGTTCATCTAAGGATGCCTCTAATTTGTCATCTTGACTCTATCTCTCAAGAAATATTATGAAAGGAAAAGCTGAATACAATATTTTAGGAAACCATATAAGAAAAAGGCACACAAATATTGGAATTAATAGGCAAAGCACAATTCTATAGAATCTATAAGACACCACAAAGCAGAATCCCAGGTTTAATTGTCCAAGAAATAAACTTGTGAATCTCCAAAGCATTCAAGTAAAAGAAAATTCCTATAAGAAAAGACAACTGTCTAAATCAGCCAATTATGCCATTCAGAATTAATGACTTTATGTTGATCCACAAAATGAAAGAAAGGTAGCAAATGGATTGGAGGTAGGGCAGAGAATTTCTACACACAAGAAAAAAAATGCTAGTTAGCTCTTATAAAGTACTTTAAGGTTTGCAAAATGCTTTAAAAATCTTAACTCATTTGATTCTCACAATCCTGGGAGGGATGTACTATGTTTATCCCTATTTTTATCAATGAGGAAATTTAGATGGACAGAAATAAAATAAAACTCAGGAAATGAGATAGAATTTATGATGTTTAGGATAAATCTAAAAAAGCATGAAAGACAGTAATGATTTAAGGGAAGGCAAGAAAAATATAGGTAATGTCAAGAGGCATGAACCAGGAAATTATGTAGCATATAAACCACCATAGACAATGAAGCAATATGCATATTACAGTAACTATACATGTTCTGAATAGGATAACATCTAAGCACTGAATTTAAAAAAAAACAACTAAATTCCCAAAACACCTTTAGGTAATACATTAAAATTCTAGATCACTTTGTTATACCTCTTTCTGCCTCTGAAGGAATCTAATTGAAAAACAACAAGAAAGAAATTATAGATCTGAAAAGAATGTTGGGAAAATTAGATCCCCCCCCCCACACACACACACACAAATTCCCATATTGATCATGTCCAAAATTTCACATTGTATTCTTCATCTTAAGTCTATTACCTCTCTATTGGGTGGGAAGAGAGACAGAGAGACAGAGAGACAGAGAGAGAGAGACACAGAGAGACAGAGAGAGAGACAGAGAGAGAGAGAGAGGGACGGAGAGAGAGGAAGGAGGGAAGGAAGGAAGGAAGGAAGGAAGGAAGGAAGGAAGGAAGGAAAGAAAAAAGAAACCAAGATGATAAAGTATTGGAGGTATCTTGGCAACATGGTTAGGATCTTTCTTGTTGAGTCATTCAGTTATATCTGACTCTTTGTGACCCCATTTGGGATTTTCTTGGAAAATATAATGGAGTGGTTTGCCATTTCCTTCTCAGGAAACTGAGATATATAGGATTAAGTGACTTGCCCAGGGTCACACAGCTAGTAAGGCTAGATTTGAACTAGGAAGAATTTCCCTAACTCCAGGCCCTGCACTTAATCCTACTATGTTACTTAGCTGGCTAGGTATAGGTCAGACTTTATGGCTTCTGTACCCCTTTCTTGTGATGATATTAGATTCTCTGATTATATCTTTTTCTGGGGGGGTAGAGAGGCTAGAGACTAGGCTCAGAATCTGATTATAATATTTCTATGAGAAAATGTGCCTGTAGTGCCTATCAACTGACCTATATGCTGACTTATAAACTTTGGTTCATGTCATTCTAAAGTTATAGTCTGTCTCTAACAATTTTTCAAATACTCCTTTTTGGCTAATTAGGTAGAATACCTTCTGTATTGCATTAAAAATGTATTCCCAATTCAAGCTGAAGCAAAATATGTACAATTTAGGCCCATGGGACATTTTTTAGGGTGTGATAAGTAATGTAGGTAGAGAAGCATCATTTTATAGTGCACTGATGACAGCATGCCATTTTATCTTTCAGTTATTTCAGTTGTATCCTACTCTTTATGACCCAATTTTAGGGTTTTCTTGGCAAAGATACTGGAGTAGTATGTCATTTCTTTCTCCAGCTTAGTTTACAGATGAGGTAAACACTGTTAAGTGACTTGCCCAGGATCACACAGCTTACAAGTGTCTGGGGCCAGATTTGACCTCAGGAAGATGAGTCTTCTTGACTGCAGATCCAATGCCACCTAGCTTCCCTGGAAGTAGGTTTTAGAGTCAGGAAAATCTAGGTTCAAGTCCTTCCTTTGACACATACTAGATATGTGACATAGTTAAGTCACTTAACTTCTTAGTGCCCAGGAAAACTTTCTAAATGTGAAGTTGCCTAACAGATAGAATAGAATTTCTACATTGGAAATTCCTCCATACCAATAAAATAACAGGTCCAGATCAAAAATAGAATGGGAGGGGGTGGATAGGTGACACAATGAATAGAGCACTGGCCCTGGAGTCAGGAGGACCTGAGTTCAAATCCAACCTCAGACACTTAACACTTACTATCTGTGTGACCTTGGGCAAGTCACTTAACCCCAACTGCCCTGCCTTCTCCCCTCCAAAAAGCAAAAAAAAAAAAAAAATTAGAAGGGGAAAAAAGAGTGGAGTACAAAGGAAGGAAGGAAGGAAAGGAGGGAAGAATCATTTTTAAAAGTTGCCTCTCTTCTATTTTTTTCCCCTTTTGGTAGAATCAATGTTTAAGTCGAGGAAAAGTGAATAAATTCATCATAAACAATTTATTAAGCATCTGCTATTTGCCAGGCACTATTCGAGGTTCTAGGGCTACCTAGAACAAAATGATCCCTGACTTTATTCCATTTCCTCACTTTTAATGTGGGGCAAACTTCTCTAGAACCCTTTTTGGGCCTTTTCTTCTTCCATTCCTGTCTTCCTATTCCCCAATTTTATCTTTCCGGTACTCTTTACCCACACTTTTAGGAGAAGATGAAAGCTCAGAATGAGGTAAGGGAGAATGTTTACTTCTATTTTTATTTTATTCTTCCACTTCACAAACCAGATTAAATAAATGCATATTTTAATGCAAATATCGAAAGCCATGATTGAAAAGGACGATCTGACAATACAATCCTTCCCCCTTCTCTCTATTCTTATCCTACTCCACTCCTTCAACCCTTTGCCCCCTACTTATTCATCCAAGTGAACTGAAAGATTTATTCTTTGATAATACATACTTGCAATCTTTGCAGATGAAACCCAAACAGTTTTTCAACTTTAGTTTTCCTGGAGCAAGATATGTCGAGGCAGATCGCCCAAAGCATATTAGAACTGCCCTGCAGTCAGTGACATGAGTGAAGTGAGTATACAATGTTAAAGTGCTTGGAAATAAGGCAGCTAAAATGTAATTGGCTTGGATCTCAGGGTTTATAGGGCAGAGATGACAGGACTTTTGATAAATCACATGTCCATTTTCCATTTTTTAAAATTCTAAAATGATTACTCATTTAAAGAAGGTAAACATTGTTCAGGATATAAGCATATATATATATATATATATAAACACATACATATGTAAACACAGAAGTACACATATATGTATATATACTGATGGACATCTTAATACAGAGTGATCTACCCATCCCTCCAATTAGCCTACTGGGTGCAGCTTGATATAAAGCAGAGACTGGAGCCCTGAGGACATAAAGCAAGACAGGGAGAGCAACATAGCTCAGCATGTTTCCAGGAAATCCAATTATTTGTCTGAAGCTTTGAATTCAAAAGTGGATTCAAAAAGTCCTAAAGCAATTGTGATTTGCTCTAAAAGAGAGTGACTAAAGCCAGAAGCTAAGCATATTGTTTTGGGTTTGGATGTTCCATTAATATAGTAAAGACCCCTTAACATCATAACTTAGCATTTAACCAAAATGAATTAAATTTTCCATAAGAATTTTTCAGGTAGAATAAGTTGATTTAAAAAAACAGGCCTGTTCCTTACTACTATTTTTTTCGAACAGAAGAGATCCTTAACACAACTGGAACTGTACCCTAGGAGTTTTAGACTTTCAAAATTTACAAATGAAAATTCTGGGCTCAAAAACACTGAAATATGATGCAAACCCTGACACCTTGTACTATGAAAGAACTTTCAAGAGCTGCAGTATTATCTCAAAGGACAGCCAGAGAAAAGTCAAGATTGAACATGACACTCAAACACTTTTTTTCAACAAATAGTCTTGTACAAACAGTACTTGGTGATTTATCCAAAAGGAAAGACTTATCAATGACTTTGAAAAATTCAGATATTTAATGATGATGATGATGATGATGATGATGATGATGATGATGATGATGATGATAACTAGAGGTACAGTATTGTATAGTGGTTAGAAGACTGGGCTTGGGATCAAAAAGGCCTGAGTTTAAGTCTCAGGTCTGACAAATGTTGGCTATGTGACCTGGGCAAGTCATTTAACCTCTTGGTATCTTAAGCAACTCTCTAAGCCAGAGAGAGACAGAGAAACAGAGACAGACACAGACATAGACACAGAGACATAAGCACAGAGGGAGAGAGAGAAAGAGACAGACAGACAGACTACCCACCATCCCTGTGGTTTTTCCTTCCTTCACAAAGAGGACCATGACATCAGGGAAATGATGACATGACTAGCAATTGACCTTAATTTGAATGAGGGAGGCTACAAAGTCACCAACCTCACTTTCTCTTCCCTAGCTATCTGGGTCCAGTGGCCAGATGTCAATCAGGATGACTGGAAATGACCCAGGATGCAGTGGGATCTGAAACTATTGAAACTACTTTCCCAAAATCTAAGGTGTAAATCAGATTATATCTCAATTTCTTCTCTGTCACAAATTCTAGGAGGGAATGGTGACTTCTGCCTAGGGTTCTCATCATTTGTACTCCAACAATTTTTCCCTGTTAATGACAATTAGATCCGAAACACTCATTTCTCTCTTTTGGTACCTCTACCTTTTCTGAAGGATGATGTTGTCACCAAGGCAAGCTGGAGAACTGAGCTTTGAACCCTTTCTCTACCACATACTGTATGGTTTTGGACAAGTCAGTTTACTCCTCCAGGCTTCAATTTCCTCATTTTTAAAATGAAGAGGTTGTACTGGAAGGCCTCTAAAGTCCATTTCAGTGGTAATCTATGACTCTATGATCCTATGACCTATTACTACTAGTGAGGCAAACTGCTCTAAAGGACATAAAGGTCATAGTAGGAGCTGTCCTACAATCTGAGTTCCTTGGCTCTCACTTTTTGTACTTGATTTATAATCATTTCACTTCTGAGAGAACCCAGGCATAGAATAGTCTTTTCAAGATCCATGTCTACCCAGTTTGGGACTTGTCAAATGGGCAATTGTAGCAATGTGATCTAAGAGAATATGATCAGAGCCATCAGGTTTAGATATAAAGAAAACAGAAGCAGGGAATATTCAGGGAGTGGCTCTCCTGGCAGAACTGGCTTTCTCTCCTATTCTACCTGAATCCTATTTATCATCCTTCTGGCCATGGCAGAAAGTATATATCATTCAGTATTTATGCACAGTAACAATAACAACCACTGAATGCCTTAATGCTAGCATTTCACTGGCTTATAACCAGTTCATTAATCTTCAGGCTTAAGCCCAGCAAATTAGTTAGTCCTATTAGCTAAAAATAGACCTAATGGGGTTTGGAGTTTCACTGAGTCATATTAAGAAGTAACAGCATAGATCTGATAAACTAGTACTCCAAAGAAATCCCAACAAAGGTTAGGCTTAAATGTGAAAGGAAGTTGCTATAATCAGACTGAGAATTCTGACTTCATCAGAACTTTGGTCTAAAATCTCAATAAGTGATATGGAATTGGCAGTAGACCACTGTTTTCATGACAGACAGAAAGTATCCATCCTGACCTAATATCAGGTTAAATATGGCTAAGGTAAAATGTAGATGAATTCTTAGATGCAGACACTGGGAAAATAGCATAATCCATTGAAGAGAAGAAGCAAAAAGTGTGAAGTAGAAAGGGGTTGAGTACAGCCTAACAGCTAAAATGGTGGCATCTGGTAGGGACTGTTTAGCCAGGGCTAGAATAAGAATGAAGGTGATTATAACAGCAGTAACACACTAATAACATGTCCTTCTTAGTATAGTATCTTTAGGTCTTCTGATCATTTCCTTCATTGAATCTTTGGACAATGAAAAATTGTCCAAAATAATTATCAATATGAAACACAACGGTGTTGTTTTCTGTGCATGGGTTAGAGATGTCATCAAAAATAGTACGGATAAACATATATTTGAGATGCATTAATTCAATGAATTACGTCAACTTTTTAAAAATATATATACAAATTCTGGGTTTCATTTTGTAGCAATTAGAATCCTATGACAATGGCACTGATTTTCTCCATTTCCTAAGATATGAGCAAGAAAATCCAGCTCAAATTGAATTGGACCTTCCCCATTAACTAATGGACAGTTGAATAAGTTGTGGCATTATGCTATATGAATAGAACACTACTGTACTGTAAGAAATGAGAAAAAACATGACAAATTCAGAGAAGCATGAAAAATCTTTTATGAATTGATGCTAAGTAGAGGAAGTACAATCAGGAGAACAATATGCACAAAGATTACAATGATGTAAACAGAAAGAATGGAAAGAGCTATGACTGTAGAACATTGCATATAATGTCCTACTTAGCTGATGTCTTGGTTAAATTTGCTGAAGTACTTTTTTTCTCATTCTTTTTTGTTATTTTTATTCTTTCTTTTAATGAGAGGATAGAGGAGAGAGATCAGAAAGGAGAGAGAGATATTGGAAAATGAAAAATAGAGACTGGGAGTGGAGTGTGAGTTCACTGGTAGAGGGAGCCCTAGACAATGAATCCTCCTCTACCAATACAGGTCAGAACCTTCTTTGTAACACATAGTCTTACAGAATTGTGTAGCATGGTAAGGAATTAAGATCATATAGTATGTGCCAGAAGTAGGATTTGAATTCAGTTCTTCTTGAATCCAAAGTCAGCTCTGCTCATTTTGCCACAATACCTCTCAGCATAGAGAGTAAGATGATATCTTCTTCTTGTTGTTGATCTTTCATGGTCAAAGAGGACCAAAATGACTTCTTGATTATAGGGTCAATGTACATTTTGTCTAGCTGTAGCTGATCACACCAATACAAGTTCAGAAGACTCTATCATAGGTAAGGCACAAATAGTTTATATGATCATTTGGAAGGGAGATGTCTACAAGTTTGTGCATCTCACATTTCTTCTGAGTTACCACAGTTCTGCTTTGTGCATAGAGCACAGTGCCTTCTTTGATGTGGGCACACCACACTGGATGATCTTGTGTCAGTGTCTCCCACGTCTCACAACTGATACTAAAGTTCTTCAGAGAGACCTTGAGAATATCCTTGTATTGTTTCTTCTGACCACCATGGGAGTGCCTTACTTGTGTGAGTTCTATACAAAATAGTCCTTTAGGCTAATATTTGTTTGGAATTTGAACAACATGGCCAGCCCTTTGGAATTGTACTCTTTGGAGTGAAATTTGAACGCTTGGCAGTTCGGCTCGAAAAAGGACCTCGGTATCTAGTACCTTAGCTTGTCAGGTGATATAAAACAAAAGATATGATGAAATAAATAAATGTATAGGTCAATAGATGACAGATAGATAGATAGAACATTTTAGTTCCAAATGCATGAAAGGTGTCTCACTTGTTAGGTATTTCGAAATTCAATGAATCTAGAAAACAGTTTTTAGGGTTATTCTCTATGGAGAACATGTACACTGCAATCACTCTTACATGGTATTTGTGTTCATCTGTTCCTTCATCACACTCCTTTTCACACACACAAAAAATAGTCTTTGTGCATTTGGACTCATTTTAAAACCAAAATACCATACATTTCGCAATGAGACAATTACTTGGTCCTGTCTCCCCTGATATAATTGAGGATATTTGGAAAGCTTTTGGACCTGGAAGAGGCTTTCGCTTTGAATTTCATGTTCTACCTCAGTGAAGGTAAGACCACCCACTTCCTGAGTTTTCAGATGTGTACTCCTTTGTTTGGTATTTTAAATGGCTTCAAGGGCCAACCTTAGATGAAGCACACATTCCACTTGGAAATAAAATATGGAGACTAGCCAGTATTTCCTGTTCCTTCCATAGTACTATACTTGAAGCACCATGTTTGGGACTGGGTGCAACTTTTTGCCAGGTAAAATGTTTAGTTTGGGAGTTACACAGAAAAAAATATAATGATGTGGTTTTATTTTTCCCCCTAAACTTGAGAACTGAATTTCTCCAAACCACACATATTAGAGATAATTGTTCTTTGAAGTGATAAGAAATTCACTGTTGTAGAAGTAATTCTTTTTGCTCCATATTCCTAAAAGACAGGCTCCAAAATTTCTATCTCTCTCTTAAATTTTAAATACCTATATCCTGAATCTTACCCTGGAGAGTATTGACTATCTTCAATTGTTTATTGTTACAACTATTCTGGTAACATTCATACCTGTGGATAACTGTTTTTCTTTTCTTTTTCTCTCTCTGAAGGATAAAAGGCCTGAGAGATTCAGTTACTTTCCCAGAGTCAAACTGGCAGTAAGTGGCAAAGGCAAGACTTCACTCTAGGTTTTCCTGCCTCTGAGATCAGCTCTCTGTTCCACTCTGCCAAGCTGCCTTTCAGGGAGACCCCTTGGGATGTAGTAAAACCAGGAATGGGAATCAGTGGTCTACATGAATCAGCTTAGATATGTAATAGCTCATAGTTATTAGTACGGCATAAATCCAACTAAATACAGTAAAATTGTCCACATTTTTCTGCATTTCAAGGATGAGAAGAATCCAAATGCAAAAAACATTGTTCTTTTCATCTCAATAATGTAAGTTGAGTTCCCAACATTGTATAATTAATTTCTCTAGCTAGTTATCAAATAAACTTTTACATTTTCATGAAAAATACTTTTAGATAGAAATGTTGAACATCACCATTATTTTATCTACTTTGTAGGCATTAAAAATGTATTTTTGTGTCTCATTGGATTTCTTATTGGATTTCTATTCAAATGCAACTATGCATTAATTAGATTATTTATTCTTTTCTGTTAAAATGAAAGAAAGAAAAAGGCAAAACAAAACAAACAAACAAACAAAATCACAATGTTGTGTGCTTATCTCAAGGGAAGAGTGATATCAGGATCTCCCAAAACGGAAGCTACTCCCAGGAGGAAATTGATCTCCTTGAGAAGCAATTTTGGAATCTCACGAGTAGTGAGAGCACTGAAGCACTGTAACTCCCAAACTAAACAATAGTAACCCCAATTTCATGGAGTTGATGAAGCTTCTCGGGAAGCATGTTCCCTGAGAGTAGCCTCTACAGGGAAAGAATTAAGGTCAATTCATTGATCTGAACCAATTACAAGAACAATGCCAGATCAATGATTATCAACCTGCCATCTACTCTATGGCCAGAACTTTGATTCTGGGGTCCTCCTTTCTCCTAACTAAAAGAATAATGATATGTGGCATGTATTGACTTTCAAATTAATTGAATTTTATTAGAAAATTTTTAAAGAATTCTACAGTACCTTTAGGAACTGCCTCATTGGGAATCAGTGGCCTATATAACTCAACTAAGATGCCACATTGTAAAAGATCAATACTTCAAGGTCCACTTGCTCAGATTTGGTATTGCTGAGAAGCAGGAAGATTCACAAACTAGTAATGACAAAAATTCTAACGAGACATCACAGACTTGGAAAGAATCTTGAACAGCATCTAGTCCATTTGTTTCATTTTATGGATGAGCAAATTGAGATCCAGAAAGCCTGTGTAACATAATTTGGAGATATGACATATAACTTGTGATAAAACATGCTCCTTACTTTGCCTCACTTAGCTAATTTTTAAATATAGCTATTAGAAATTTTTTCGGGTCCATTCAGAGAATAGGGAAACAATAAAAGTTATCAAAATATCGTGACAAAACTGGAGAAATGATGCATTTCAGAATTTTCTGATAGAAAAGCAACCAAACAATCAAAAAAAATCAAAGGTTTATTACAGAATAGAATAAAAATCCAATGAGTCTATAGATCTTATTAAGCAATACAAATGATAACTCATACAAGTCTGCCTATTCTATAAGGCTCATGTCCCTGACCTCCCAAGAGTCCACCCATCACAGTCAGGAAGCACAGTGGTCTGTTTTCTTTTGATATTGCAAGGCCATTTGTCACTGGCATAGAAGAGATCCGGCACTGAATACAAGTCAATGAAGGATTCCTCATAGATGATGAAGTCATTTTGATGTTCCTGTTTGTAGACAGCCTTGTGTTGAATACATTAAGCTCCCAAACATTATAGAACATCCTGCGTGAGATCCATATTCACTCAGAAGAATAGACCTATCAACACAGGATGAAGAAAACAAATAAATTAAGATTGCCTGCTTAATAACTATAAGCATTTATTAAGCACCTACCATTTGCCAAGCACTGTGATAAGTACTTCATAAATATTAGTTTGTTTGGTCTTGATAATACTGTGAGATATGTACTATTATTTCCATTTTACAGTTAAAGAAACTGATATAGACAGAGATAAAGTGACTTGCCCAGAGCCATGCAACTAGTAAATGTCTGCAGATGGATTTTAACTCAGATCTTCCTTATTCCAAGCCCAAAGCGTCATCAACTGTGTCACTTATCTGCCATGGAATCAAAGATTTCAGAATTGGAATTTACCATCATGTATGTGTAATGGTTAATAATAGGTATTTGGGAGAATGTAGCCAAAATGATCACTAATGCCTCATCAATGTCAGGGTCATGTCAGGGAATTCCTGCTGATTTGTTAAATAGGCACATTTTCTTCAACATGATCTGGAGGTTTACTAAAGAAGAAGTTTTCTGAGGGTCAAACTTATCTGCAGATGAATTGAAAGAAAATATAACTTCATGCAGTCAAAAGTATTGTCTGAGGTTTTCACTATCATGGAAGTAAGGAATGAAAATGTAACTACCATGCACTAATAAATAAAGAACTTAAAATTCCCCCCAGTATCAGGAGAGTATTTACGCAACAGTAACTAATTATGGTGATGGTGATTTTAAGTAACTGACATTTATAAAACATTTAATTTCATTATGTTTACTTGATAGTTACAATTTTATAATATTTCATTTCTTACCAAACTCAGTCAATTTTGATGCAGAGGTATTTCATATAACATCCATTTTGTTGTAAATCAACAAGCATTATTTGGTTAACAACATCCTACTCAAGAGATGTTCTGAGCATATTTGACTATAAGGAGACCTTTCCATATTTGACAATGCTCGGTAACATTTCCTGGGGCTTTTCAAGTATTCAGCAATCGAAAAAGTCCTAGTTCACAAGTTCTATTGGTCCACATATAATTTGCCAAGATATGTTGTAAGATCTGTGACTCTTGCCCAATGTTATGGTGGTACCTACATCATTTATTAAGCAAGATTACCTGACTTGTTACATGTTGGCTACTGTGGCTGTTGTTAAAGCAATGTAGGAAATTAAAACATCAGTCACATAAGGAATATTTAATGTGTTGCTCTAATGATAGTCAAGCATAGACACTTTTAAAATATATTTGAAAATATTTCTCACAACATGCTAGAAAAGGTGAAATTCATGAGGACTAGATGTAATTAAATAATGTTTAAAGGAGTTTTAATATTCATCACAGAGAAACTATAGTATGTTGAAGAATGTCATCATGGAAGTCAGGAAGACCTAGGTTCAAGTTTCTCCTTTGACATGATCTGGTTGTTTGACCCTTGGCAAATTTCTTAACCTCTGAGTTCTTGGGACAATACTCTTAAGACTTGCAGTTGCAGAACAGGTATTTATTTGCGTTATGAGTGGGTGTTCCTTTCTGGGAGCCCCCCACACTGATGAAATCACTGGCCCAGTAAAAAAAAAAATCTGAGTTGGATCTTTGATCTTATGAAAATTTGATTTGTAGAGAATCATAGAATCACATTAATTAGAGTGGTAAGGAACCTTAGTTATTATCCTTCTTCCTACCTGATGCAGAAATCCTCTCTACAAAATACTGCAAAATAATTCATCTAGTCTCTGTTTGAACATTTTCAATGCAAAAGATCTCCTACTTCTTGAAGCATCCCATTCCATTTTTTGATGATTCTAATTATGAGGCAGGTCTTTATATTAGCCTGAAATCAGCTTTCCATAACTTTCATCCACCAGATGTAGTTCTACCCTCTGTGCTACAGAAAATAAAGCAAATCTTTTCACAGAGCAATCCTTTGAGTATTTGGAAATCATGATTGGGTCCCCTGCTCTTCATTTATGGCTCCTTTCAAGTTAAAGTATCCTAAACCATCAGCAAAACCTAATATGTTATGATTTCTAGCCCTCTCCTTCCCTGTTATCTTCTTCTGGATGCATTCTTCTTCCTGAATGGCCAGCTTACAACATGCTGGCCAGAATTGAACATACTATTTCAGCTATGGATAGTGGCAGATTTGGTGTTAGGAAAACTTGTCTTCAAATCCTGTCTTTGATATATACTGATGATGTGATTATGGGCAAGTCATCCTCTGTAGGGTGATATAGGATGTAGGATATATGATTTATCATGTAGGATAATATAAATAATAATAATAAATAACCATGACTATAAATAACACATTTTATTATTTATTATAATTTATATTATGTATTATTTATATTCATGGTCTTGATCATGATCATGGCCGCTGTAAATATTGTACTGGTGTTACAATTTGGGAATGAGGATGAGATCGCAAAATATCAGGCCTCTAGTTGAGGACAGAAGGGATTTAGAAGAAGAAATGGCTATCCCAGGATGGGAGGATTTGCCCTATGCCTCCCTAGCAAGGCAGTGGTCTAAAACTACAGGGTTCTGTGAAAATTGGGAACAGAGACTACAGCAGAGAGAACCTAGAGATTTAGAAACATGTTTGCAAAGAATACCAATAAAACCTGGGAGAGAGCTGGAGGCCAAGAGTAGAAGGGGCTGGGTCTTACTAACAGATCATTGTATTGTGTGTAAAAGCAAAGACAATCTGTTACAAGAGTTGGCTAATTGCCAGATTTTGAGACCTCCTCTAGAAGAGCAAGCTGAGTCTCAAGTGGAAGCAGAGAGGTCTGTTGTGAATTTGGCTCAGAAAAAGAAGAAAAAAGTAAGAAGAGGAAAGTTCAAAAACCTTTGGTAGAGTCTGAGCCTAGTTGCTATGACAATGTCTTTCAAAAGAGTGATACAATATTATAGAGTGATATATTGTTTTGTGAGGAAGCTTTTACAGAGGCAGAAGCTTGCCCCATACTGAGATGAAGGCAGGAGAGTCAGGGAGAGCAAGCAATGTACTTGAGCATTTCACTCAACAGGAGATTACTGATATTTTGAGCAGATTCACTCAAAGGATGGGAGAATCCTTAGTGTCTTGGATGGTAAGAATCACTGATGAAGGAGCTGCTGGGATAGTGGTAGATAAAGTGGACTGCTTGAAATTTATAAGTATTTGCCAGAATCCTTTTGTCCAGCAGACTTTTAGAGATTTGACAGGAGGTAACAATACAACCAGTCTTTTAGCTTTAGCTGCTGATGGATGCAATAGAATGTACCCTGTTGATTCTATGTGGCCTAGTGGAAACAGACCCTGGTACTCACTTAGAGACTGTATGAGAAAGTTGAAAGAAGAAGTAACAAAAACTGCTATGGTGGCTGGAAATGCAGATACACATCATGAAATCACCTTAGCAGTTCCTCATAGAGATATCATGGTGAAGACAGCTCTTATAAGACCCTACTTCTGACTCTACTAATTGGTGAAAAAGGGCATCCTCTTTCAGAGGTGCTGGATAAGATTTCACAACTAAGTGACATAGGAGAATGGGAAAATGATAAATTTCTTCAAGAGGGAAGAATAAATAGCCAGTGGATACAAAGTCAGAATAGAGTGCCAAGAAAAGAACTATTTATTGCTCTATTGAGAGCAGGAGTTGATTTTTAGAAAAAAATGATGGTATTCCAACTAATGAACTATAAAAAATATATCAAGAAAATGGGCTTGATGTCAGATGGAATAGAGAAGTAAGAACTGGCCCTACAGATGCTCCTGAACCATTGTATTCAAGTTTGTCACATCTTCAGGGGGACTCAGATTAAAGAAAGTGCTGGGATAGGTGGAAGTGGTCAATGTACAGAACTTATGGCAGTGTATCAAGCCATTGGAATAGAGTGAGGAGGACGGTGTCATATATTCTACTGTGAATGAGGTTATGATAGTGAATTCATGGACTCCAGAGGCATGGCTGACCCTATATTTATTTCTTTTTGACTTTTTGTCTGTTAAACTTGTTTGAAAGATTTGTTTTCTGAAGGGTTGGTACTCTCCACCTACAGATGAGTGATTGCTTAAGCTGGATGTCACCTGTCCATGACTGTGATGTGCCACTTTTGCACCTGGCATTGACCAAGTTCCAGATGACAGCTAAAGAACTGACCTATCATATGGGACCTCTTGGACATGGTGTTGACAAAACTCCAGATGACAAGTAAAGAACTGAATTCTTAAATCTTAAACCTCTTAGGGCACGGACAGTTCTATATCCAATTTCAGCTTGAAGTAGCATTGGAGAAGAGACCTCCACCCCTTACCCCAAGATTTTGAGCCCCATTCATTTGAGGGGGGAATGATGGGGCACTTGTGCACAAGCTCCCACCCTAAGCTATTGTTTTATGTGCAAAGATTTTCTATTATCCCTGTTATATTGTTGCAAAGTTCTGTTGACACTAGTTTTCCCACCAGTTATCCCTAAACTCTCATTTATTGTTAAGGTATTTTTGCTATGTAAGGGACATGAAAGATCTTGGGGCTGAATGTAATGGGAATAGGAATTTGAAGATCTTCCCTGCCTCTTAATAGACCTAGGGGGGAGTTTGAAGACCTCCCCTGCTTTGAAAGTAAACTCTGCCCCCTAATAGGCTAAATGTAGTCACATGGAGCCTGTGGTGGGAGGAGTTTGCTGAAGGGAAGCAGAGCCCACAGGAAGCTGTCAGAGCTAGCAAGATGGTGGGGAGGGAGGACACTCATTAAGGAGACAGAGAGATTTGTGAGTAAATATTGATCTTGTATTGGTTTGTGGGAAGGCTGAAGGATGCTGTGGCTCTCAGCATTATTATGGCTTCTTAATATCTTTGATACTATGATGGAATCAGCTTACTGGTTTGGGGATTTGGTTTTCTAGTGTCTAAATAAATGCTTCAGTTCTGTTCTCTACCTGGAGAATCTGGTATATTTTGTGATCAAATATCATGCTATATTTATAGTCATGGTCTTGATCATGATCATGGGTGCTGTAAATATTGTATTGGTTCTCCACCCTCTGAACCTTAAGTTTCTACATCTGTAAAATGGAAATAAAAAGAGTCTATATTATTTATGTCTCATAGGGTTTATGAGAGGCTCAGATGAGATAATATATCTAAAGCACTTTAAAATCTAAAGTTTTCTTTAAGTGCCAGTTATCACCGTCATCATTATCCTGCTGAGAAGTGCCCCTGGATTCTACCTCTGTTTGCTTAGGCAGCTAGCTGTCCATGGGAAAGAATCTGAAATTAATTCATGTTAGGGCATTAAGGAATGATGTGTCCCCAGAGATACTTGCATGTGAGTATGAGAAAGTTCCTTAAATAAAAGGAATGAAATTATGATGGTGGAATTTCAATTACTGTCTGAAGGAAGAGAGATGTTTTGGGTCAGGACCCCTTCCTATAGCCCTTCAAACATTATGGCATACATTGTCATCTAAACTGTCAACAAGTCCCAGCCAAGATAGAATGAAGACTGTTCATTGAAGTAAAAATATATGATGGATTATTAAGTACAAATTAATAATGGATAGCATTTCTATAAAACTTTAACATTTACAAAGTATCTTTTCTGGATTACCTTTACTAATTTCTTTTTCAAAGAAATGTTTAGAGTGGAAGAGAAATTAAATGTGAATCCTTTCATTTTATACATGAGAAGCCTGAAGTACAGAGAGGTTGAGTATTTATCAATGTTGAACAGCTAGGTAGGGGCAAAGTTGAAATCTAGATCTAAATATTCCAATTTAATGTTAAGCTTCATCTTAATTTCAATCCCATGTTGTTCCCAAATAATTTAAGTCTACATTTCTTCATGTTTTCAGTCAATACAATGTCATTTTGTATTTAGTGGCATCATATTCTGCATTTTTGTGTCTTTTCACAAGTCCTTATAGCTAGATTGAAATTTCCTCAAAGGCAAGAACCCTATACAAGAGATTCAATAAATAGGTTTTAACCATCCTGCAACAAAATTGAATTAGTAGAGGCAAAGTCATAGATAATAAAAAAACAAGCAAACTTCAGAGAGAAAACATTGATCTAGCATGTTATGAGGTGAAATTTATTTGTGCAAAATCAAAAGTGAATTGTGTTTGATTTCAAATACAAATACCGAGGAGACCAATATCAGATTAATCCACATACTTTTGTATTGCCTCAATTTCTATTGCTTCAATGTTCTTAGGGAAAGTTGTCTGAATATGGCCTAAATCATCCTCATACTTATTTCAACTTTACATTAAATTTTCAGTTATACTTATTTATTTATTTTAACAGATCTGAAGCACCTACAATGTATCTCAATCATTATTCATCCAATTAGACCACTGGATTCAGGTCTAGCAAAGAGACCACAGATGTTTTGAATTGGAAGGAAACTCAGAAATCATTTATTCAAACCCTTCCATTTTTAATTATATTTTTTCTGTTAGCAAGCATTTTTCATTCTCCTTCTGACATCCACCATCAAATGAGAAAAAAAAAAACACTTGTAACAAAGATGCATAATCAAGTAAAACAAATGTCTATATTGACAAAGCTTCTGTTCAAATCCATTGACTATCAATTGAGGTACAAAGATAGGGTAGTGGATATAGTGCTGGATCTGAAATCAAGATGACTTGAGTTCAAATCAGACCTCAGATATTTGCTAGCTGTATTGTCTGAGGCAAGTCACTTAACTCAGCCTCAATTTCATTATCTCCATAATGGAGATAATAATAGCACCTATCAAAAATAGTCATTGTGAGAATAACATTAGTAATATAGGGAGCATATCAAGCAATAGAGCAAATAATAATGGGGAAAATGGACCGTTTTCCTTTAACCCTTGATCTTATTGAAAATGAAGTTATTCAAACAGCCAGGTGGCACAGTGAATAGAGCACCCACCAGGAATCAGGAGGATCTGAGTTCAAATACGACCTCAGACACTTAACACTTACTAGCCCTGTGACCTTGGGCAAGTCACTTAACCCCAATTGCCCTGCCTTCTCCCCTCCAAAAAAAAGAAAGAAAGAAAGAAAGAAAGAAAGAAAGAAAGAAAGAAAGAAAGAAAGAAAGAAAGAAAATAAACTTATTACATTACATTATATGCAATGCTAGTTCTTGGTTTTAGATATTAAGTCAAGTAGGTTGGCTTAATCGGTCACTTATTTAGCAATCAGTTTCTAAGCATCACTAATCACTAAATACAATTATTAGAAAATACACAAACCCTCCACCAGTTAACTCAGTCAGTCACTTATTCAGATTCACTATTACTAAGTATCATTATTCACTAAGTACAATCATTAAAAAAAAAAATTACACAAACCCTCCACCCCTTAGTCTCTAGTAAACTTCAATTTCATCACAGCATTCAATATCCAAAGAGAGGCCTTTTCTTCATCTTGACTCAGGGTGGTCTCTCAGATTCTCTGGATCCCCTTTCATGGTCCCAGCTCCTACCTGAGTCCACCAAACAGTCACCTGGATTCAGAGGCAGACAGCTCCCAGCTCCTTGTTCAGTCCTCCGGGGAGTTCCTGCTATACACCAAAGTTCACAGAGTCCAGTACATCTCAAAACCTTCACAACTTCTGTTCCTGGGAATTCAAGGATCAACCAAGCCACAAATAAACAAAATATTAGCATCTTAGTCATGCTTCTTCAGTCCTCTGGAAATTTTGGCTGGCCCTAGGACCCAGAAGAAATTTCAGCCTTCCAGGCAGCCCTCCAGGCAGTAACTTCAGCCTTCACCAGATTCTGGTCTCAAGAAAACTCCAACTCAGTTCTCAGTCCAGTAGCAGCCCAGCTTCCTGATGCTGCCAAGAGAAACTCTTCCTCTCTCTCTCAGCTGGCTTCGGTCTCCATGATTCTTCCACCAGTAGCTTGTCAGGAGAAAAGTCTGCTTCCTCCACCAGGAGCCTGCCAGGAGAAAAATTCTGCTTCTTTCTCTTTGGAGTTTTTCTTATACACACACACAGCATTGGCTTCTGGTTTCAGCCAAACCCTTCCTATCATGTCAGCAACAGGAGACAGAGTTCATACCCTCTGCCTCTTTCACTGAGGCTTGGCTAAGGGCTAAGTACCTGCTTACTTGACATAACAAAAAGGGGTCTTCAAATTTAAATTAATTGCCATTACACCTATTTAATCTAATTTTGCCCTTATGGGCTTTCAAGATCCTAGACGTTAGTTTAGATCTAGGCAAAATAGTTGCAAATTATCCTCCAGTAAATAGTTTCTGGTTCCAGCCCTTGTCAGCTTCTGAAAGTCCCTGTAGAATTGGAGTGGTTAGACTGCCTATTTACACCTGTTCTGAACCCAGGAACTGAGTCCACAAACTTGCCCTCAGGTCAGAGAAATATTACAGCCTTTATGGCCTACTCCTGTTCTGAGCTCAGTGGTTCAATGTATGATCACACTCTGAGGTCAGAGCAACAGATCTACTGGCCTAGTCTCATAGTGAGCTAGAGGACAGTTTCCAATTGGGTTCTTGCATCAAATAACAGAATTGCAATCCTATTCAGAGCCCAGGGACTGAGCTGAATAAACAAACCCAACTCTATTCCATAGTTCTTGGGTTATTGACTTGCCAATGGTTTGAATTTATAATATTAGGCTAAAAAAGATGACCCACTGTTCTCTCCTTCGATTCCTCAATTACTACTCAGTCTTGTTCCTTTCTTAAGTCTTTGTTGGAGTAGTTGTTGGTGAAAGCTTAGCTCCATTACTTGCTTCCTTCTACTTTGCTTCTGCTGATCTCCCACAAATGAAACTGAGGTCCTGGAAGACTAAGTAGCTTTTCCAAAATGATATAGAAAAATGTAGCATTCTATCCACCACTTTGCCTAGCCAGTCCTGTAATAGGCCATGGGTATCATCAATCCATAAATAAATTAATGAATTGCTATCCATTACCAAATTGCTGGATGTGCCTGTATTGGGCTTGTTTTCATAGTTTATTATTAACTTTAAAGCTTCCAAGGTTATTGGGAACCGGTGACACACTAAAATGCTTTAAGTTTGTTTAAATTCTGTGTATATGTGGATATATATGTATATGTGCACACAAATATATATGGATATATGTATACGCTAACACACACATATATAGATATAAATACAGGATACAACCAAATATGCAAGTACACATATATATGCAAGGATACATAATATGTGTATGTATGTGCATATGTGTATGTATATGTACACATGTGTATGCAAACATATGTTTCCAAAGTTATAGTTGAGGTTTTGAATTGTTTTGATATGATGAAAAGAAGGGTGCAAGAGTTTCCAACAAAGATATTGATATTAACAAAAATTTAGACTGAGAACCCTGTTCTGATATATCCCTATAACATAGACTTGTCCTCAAGTTTTGGAAATTATGTCAGTAGAGATTAGGCTCCAGTAGGTGCCATCAAGCTGCCATGGTTTGAATACTGCGCCCAATAATAGATGGTGTGCCTGTCTTCTCAGGACCAAAATAAATGAAATGAACTTCATCCCCAGGGAGCTGACCACCAGATAATTTTTCAGTCATAATTCTTAAAGATTAGGTCATGGACAGGGTTATCATTTTCATCAGCAGAAAGAATCTTGACAACAATAAAATTATGGATCTTTGAATTGTTAAATGAGGCTGAAAATAGTGGGATGAGCAGTATAGGTAAAACTTGACTACTCTATTAACAATTTCTCATTAGAGATTGACATAAAAGGGAATCACAGAATTTGAGGAATGGAAGTATTTTCAAAGATAATTGATTCTAAATTCCTCATTTTAAAGGCAAGGAAAATAAAACAGAGAAAAGAAATGGTTAGTCTCATCACAGTCTAATTAGTGGCAGACATGGGTCTTAAACTCAATCTCTTCACTCTTTTAAAACAATATTTTCTTAATGCTACCTACATTACCTACGATGACATTGATTGACATCTTATCCTATCTACATAACAATGGCTTGCATAACTTTATCATACAAAAGCACCAAGTTTTTATTCTTGCTGATGATGTTGATAAATATGTGCCAGTACATCAAAGATGTATTATTTCATCTGTTTGGGAACTTCCTTGATCCATACAGTTTGCAACTGGTCTTCAGTTTATAGATTTAAGGAATTGCCTGAGACTCAGAGAGGCCAAGTGACTTACCTCTGATCACATAGCTAGTAGGAGGCTGATCTTTTTTATTCTAACCACTATACCATTCTATCTCTCAATAAAATAATATTGAGGGGTGGCTAGGTGGTGCAGTGAATAGAGCATCAGCCCTGGACTCAGGAGTACCTGAGTTCAAATCTGACCTCAGACACTTAACACTTACTAGTCATGTGACCTTGGGCAAGTCACTTAACCCCAATTGCCCTGTCTCCCCCCCACCTCCAAAAAGTATTCAAAAAAAGGAATATTGAGGACACGGAGAGAAAATGAGAGAGACAAAGACAGAGACAGAGAGCTAGACAGAGACAGAGAAACAGACAGAGATAGAGAAACAGACAGACAAAGACAGAGAGATGGACAGAGACAGAAGCAGACAGAGACAGATAATAGTAATTTCAAACATTTCACACCTTTTGGAATAATTTTATTACTGATCATTGATGATTAAATAATATAAGCAGCAATTATAAGAATTCAAAAAGGAACTATTCAAAGGATATTCTCTAATGTCCACAAGGAAATAAAGATTAATCTTGTAGTTTAGGGACACAGAAAAACAAACTCAAAGGTGGAAAAATTGAACTACCTAAATATTTGAAATCATCAATCCTAAGGCCTCTCTGAATGTGTGCTTGGAGTAGGTTAGTCCTGGCTGCCAACAGCACTTAGTTTGAAAGAAGGGCCTGTCTGAGTTGTTATAGAAGGATTTAAGTATCCAGCCTAGCTCAAATCAGTTCATCTTAAATATGTCATCTACTTTAAATGAATGGGTAAATCTCAAAATCCAACTCCCATAAAAAATGAGACCTCATGAAAAAATAGGCCTCTGTCAAAAGAAAAATAAATACATATGGTGGTTGGTTTTCAGTTCTTCACAGGGAACATAAGGAAGAGAGGTCAATTTTTCCTTTTATTTTTCAATGGATAATAAAATGATTGCTGTCAGCATCTGGGAGAGAGGCACACATGCTCTCTGCCCAACAAGTTGAGTGATTTAAACACCATACTTCATTTCTCAAATGGAGACGAATATGGACCAAAACAGTGTAACATTATATAGCTATTATTTTTCAGCAGAAGTGATAGCTTTCCTTCTTGGATCTTTCTATGTGCTTGCAAAAGTGTAGACTCTTACCTAGCCAGTAGAGGTGGTTGCAGTAATATACAATTTCAAGTATAGAATTCATGAAAATATCTATCATGATCTCCTGAAAACTCAGTTGTAAATAACTAAGCAAGAATTTCTTATCACATGTTCTTATCTTACCTTATCCTTACCCTCCCTTAACTCAAAATCAATGTTCCCCATTTTATTTTTGGTCTTAACAAATGAAAATACTTCTCCCTCCTCACTTAATAGTATTTTTTTTCCAACTACATGTAAAGATAGTTTTTAACATACACTTTTATGAGATTTTGAATTACAAATTTTTTCTCCCTCCCTTCTCTCCCACTCCCCAAGATGGTAGGCAATGTGATATAAGTTACACATGTACAATCATATTAAACATATTTCCACATCAGTTATGTTGTGAAAGAAGAATCAGAACAAAAGGGAAAAACCATGAGAAAGAAAAAAACAAAAAAAGAAAAATAGCATACTTTAGTCTGCATTCAGATCCCATAGTTCTTTCTCTAGATACGAATAACATTTTCCGTCATGAGTCTTTTGGAATTGTCTTAGATCATTGTATTGCTGAGAAGGGCTAAGTCTATCAAAGTTGGTCATTTCACAATGTTCTCCTGATTCTTCTCATTTCTCTCAGCATCAGTTAATATGAGTAAATCTTTCCAGATTTTTCTGAAGTCAGTCTGCTCATCATTTCTTATAGCTCAATAGTACTACATTACATTCATATACCAAAACTTGTTCCCAATTGATGGGCATCCCCTCATTTCCAAATGCAAATATTTTTATAGAGAAAGTTGCTCCAATCAAAAGGAAGCCAGAAGTTTCAACACTTATCCAGATAACTCAGGGGACATACATCTTTAGCCCCCACCAAGTTAATAGACTAAAAGTAGACCAAACATTATGCACTATTTTGTTTTGCCTGACCATATATATATATATATATATATATACACACACATACACATATTACATATATATATATATATATATATATATATATATATATATGTTATGCAAAGTTTTGAGGGGAAACAAAAGAAAAATGAAACCAAAAATGAAAAACACCATCTTGTAGCTGCCTGATAAGGTATATTGTTTCAGAGTTACATAAAAATAGAAACAAATTTGTCCATTGACTATTGCCAACTTAAGTAGAGACTAGATGACCAAACATTCAGTATAGCAAGGCAGGCTCTCCAAATGTCCCTTATAGGAGAAATCATTCACATTGATATTGTCTTTACTTGATATCTGTGCTGTTAGAATATTGAACTCTTTCATATCTGAGACTGGGGACAAAAAATAGTTTGTATGCAATGTAGTTTATGTCCTCAGTTTCTATTTAGGACAAGCCAGGTATTAGAAAGTCATTTGATTCAACTTCTGTCTCACCTAAGAAAAGATATCATACCTTATGCTAAATTCTTGATACTGAACCCTGTGATGAATAATGTTTCCTTCTTGTATATGCATGTGAACTTTTTTTTCTGAAGACAAAAACTAAACTAGGAAGTTTTAGGTATAAAAAATTGAGTACTTGACAGTTTAAATTTGTGATGAGACTTAAGTATAGTGACAGGAAACAATATACTATTGGGATAAACAAGGGCTGATTTGGAAATCTGAGAATCAGGCAAATGTGAACCAAAGAAAATGACTGCCATTGAGTCAGAGCGGAAACAAACAGACAAAAAGCTAGTATGGAATTAATCTGGTGTTTCTGTATAAACTGATCAGTCTTGAGAACTATAAGTCATACAGTTTCAAGGCCATGAGCCTAACTCTTAAAGGATGAAGGACTTAGGGCAAGCTAAGAGCCTAATCAGGGAAGCTGGGTGACCATGGTGAAATGAGCTTTTAAGGAAAGAGTTAATAAGTGCCCTTAGTCCTAGAGCCCAGGTAAGCCTATTGGGGACTGAGATTGAACCAGAATTGGGACTAGCTAGCTGGAACCTGGAGTCTCAGAGGATTCTTGGCACTTAGTAGGCAATTAGCAAATACTTCTTGACTGATTGACCTAAAGCAACAGGCAGGAGGATCTTTAACAACCACAGGTATGATATCTGTCTGGGAGCTTCTATTTTTCTTTTTTCAAGCTAGAGTAATTACCTCAGTCCCACACTCTACATTTCTTCTATAACTAAAGGGTCCTTGAGACTTGTGGTCAAGTTTTCTCACTGAAGAACACCTTTTTCTAACAGGTGAGGCAGTCCAGAAGGGACATCTGAATTATTTTCCATTGTCATTTCCATCATCCTTCCTACCACCCTCTGAAGCCTGAATAGAGTTTCCAGTCACTGAGACTATAACAAAATCAAAAGAGGTGCATAACCTTTAACCTCATGATGCCACTACTAGTAATAGAACTTGAAAGATCAAAGAAGGACAGAAAAGAAGTCTTATGTACAAAAATATTGATAGCAGGACTTTTTGTGGTAGCAGAGAAACAAAGCGGATATCCATCAACTGAGGAGTAGTAGAAAAACTTATAGCACATGAATATAACGGAATTTTATTGAACATAAGAAATAACACACACATATACACATACAGACTCAGAAAAATCTGTCAAAATTTGTATGAAGTGATATAGAGTCAAATGATTAGAACCAAGAGAAAAATTTATAGAATGGCTAAATTAGTGTAAAGGATAACAATTATGAAAGACTTAAGAACTCTAATAAAGCCATGACAAGTCATGACTTCAGAAGACTTGTGATGACTTCTGCTTCCCAACCCTTGGCACAGAAGCAATGGACCAGAGGTGTAGAAACATTCATTTTCAAATACTGCTAAGATGTGTAACTGTTCTAATTGACTATATTTATTTGTTAACAACGGAAATAGTCTACTTTCAGGTTATAGGAAGAGTTATTGGGGGAGAGGTAGTAGATAGTGATAATAATGCAAATAAAAAAGAAAAGAAACAGACATCAAGGAAACATTTAGATATACACAATAGAAACAGAAATCAGACTCTGATACAAATGAGAGGGACAATTTTGCTATCATTGTGTTAAATCTAACCTTTATTCTTCTTAAAAGCATGTTGTATATAGTAGAAATTCATAATTTTTTATTCAGTTTTATTCTTCATACATAGAAATGTTCACGTTTATTAGGTTCATAAGGGGAAAAAATTTAAATTAAAGAGAAGTGAAAGAGGACAACAGATGGAGATGTTAAGATAGTTTGGAGGTTTTTGAAGAGTGTGGATGCAAAAGATTTCTATGTGGGAGAGAGAGAAGGAAAGAGAGAGGGAGGAGGAAGATGGAAAGGAGGGAGGAGCAAAAAGAGGGAGGGAATAAGTGTGGGGGGAAAGCAGATCCGTTCATCTACAGTAGACAAAGCTAGACTCTCTAACAAATTTACTGTAAGCCTGTACTTTCTCTAACTGCTAGTGATGTTTACCCCTAGATTCATTACATTCTAAAAGAGTGGATTGTAGAATATAAGCTCTTGGTACATCATAAATTCCTTTCATTCAGAGATTGTCTTGGTTTTTTGTCTTCTGTTTCTAGGACCTTGTGCACTCTATTGCATGTAGTTGGATGAAGTCTATTATGCCTCCTTGCCTTCTCAAGAGAAGACTGATAATGATTTGTTCCAAAGAAGTTGTTACTTGTTTCAGTTTACATAGGTAACAAGGGATCAAGGGTAGGACATACACCCCCTCATTTTATAAATGAAGGGACTGAAGCCTAGAGGGATAATATTTGTTCTAGTTTATAATAAAGGCACAAGAAAACCTATGCTTATGGCTACCTGTGTTTTATTTTAATATTTTAGTTTAAAAACTCATATTCTCCATATTAAGAATACGGAATTGGGAATCCTAGTCTAAAAGTTTTCCATGTTGTCAAATGATGTCAGTGATACTCTAGTACTCTATTTACTTTGGTTTCACCACTTGTAAAAAGACAACAATATATATTATATTCAACTCAAGTGTTAAAACCATTTATAGGGTAATATCCTTAAATCATTTTGAAATTTTATTGAAACTGTGATTAAGAGAAATTTTCCATACACTCTGCTTCATATAAAGGTTACTACATCCTCTACTTCCACCAAAAAGTGATGCGTTATTTTTCTTTAAACTGCTAAAACCATTGTTCTTCTAACATTGCTGAAAAAGACCCAGGCAGGATGTATAACACATGCCACACGAACCTATGAAAGACTCTTTATCTAAAGTAAATTTACTAGGAAACTGCTTCTTTTCCTTGGTTACTTTTCTGTTCTATTACTCACCATGCATACATGCTTCTCAGTCTTTGAAAACTTTTGAGAGAGAGAGAGAGATGACCCAGGTGACTTCACACATTAGCTTAACATGAGTGTCTTGGGTAAGGTTAGTATAATTAGGCTTTGGTGCATGCTCAGATCACCAAAGGCAGAATCACTCATGTTGGAGAAACTTGTTTTGGGGAGAAGACATTTTTGTTCCCCCACCACATAATTGGGAGTAGCTTTTTTCCACTGGCTGAACTTACCATAATGGGAGGGTCTCTTACTCTCTCTTTCCATTGGCATTTAGTATTGTTCACCTATAGAACTGGCACCATGCAGTAAGCTGGGTGAAAGAAGGGTTATATTTCACTTCTGCCTAGGTCCTAGGCCCAAGAAGTTATCTTGGAATTTTGGTCTGTTTCATTTGTTCTTTTCAGTTCTAGTTGGAGAAAGTGTAATACCAGACCCAGGAAGTTGAATCATGATATTCTTGGAACTAGGATTCCAAAAAGCCAGATTTGGTTGCTGCCAACCTACAAGGAAGCTCTGAGATACCAGGGATGCTTTAGACTTGGAATTTAGTGGGATTGGTGCTATAAACTGAGCTAACCCATGAATCAAATCCCCCACTCTCCTTAAAGACTGAATAAATACAGAGGGAGATTTTGCTTCCTCCCCAGTTGATGCAGGGAATTATTTGTATGCTTCTTCATGCTATACCTTTAAAATAAATATTTTTTGTAAAAACTAATCATATTGTTAAGTGATTAAAGTGAAACTAAAGTGCTCCAAACCTCCTAAATTTGGAGGAACACAATCAATGTGGCTTGATCCAATGGCAGAGGCAAAAGATTCCCCCTAACTCTAGGCTGAAGAAATTTATATTCTAATGCGGGAAACGTGTATACAAGACATATACACATAAAATAGGGGGTAACTTTTCAAGGGGAAGGTAAAAGTAACTAGAGAATGGGGAGAGAATAAAATGCCTTCCAAGGCAGGCAGTACTTGAATTGAGTCTTGAAGGAAACCAGGAATTCCAAGAAGTGGAATTGAAGAGAGAAATATTCAAAGCATGGAGAATAGGCAGAGGGATAAAGCACCATGTGTGAGTGAGAGTGTGCAAGTCAAAACAGGAAACATTATATGCTTAGAATTCACCAAGTATCATAGTGGGGATAGAAAGAAAATTTAAAAAACAAACAAAAAAACCCAATCTTTGTCTTCAAATAGTTCACATTTAAGTAGCTTCAAACATCATATACATCATATGAATTTTATACAGAGAATATAGGAGATAGTCTCCTAGGGGAAGGTCCTAACATTTGGGGAGATGGAGGCGGTGATTAGGAATGATCAGCCAACAAAGCCTTCTTGCAGAAGGTGAGATTTGATCTGAGTATTGCAAAAGAGGAGGGAAGACAGCAGACTTGAGATGGAGAGGGAGAACTTTCCTGGTGTGGAGAATGGTCAGTGTAAAGTCACAGAGTCAGGAGATGGATAGGAGAGGGAGGTTATACGATCCAGCCTGAGTTTCAGGAAAAATAACTTTTATAATTGTGTGGAGGATGTATTGGAGTGAGGAGAGATGAGTCAAGGAGATTAGTTAGATTAATTAGAGTTTTGTAGGAAGTAATCCAGTCAAACAGTGCATGCTGAAGTATGGTGGAGGCTGTGTGAGTAGTGAGAAGGAAACATATCTTAGTTATATTGGAGGAATAAAAAGGAGAAGATATGGTAGCTTAATGGATGTGTAATTGTTTAATTCTGTAATTAATAACTTTGATTCAATCCAACAAGTATTTATTAAGTACCTATTAAGTACAAGCTACTGTTCTAAGGACACAATACAACAAGACACAATGGAAACCATGTCCTCCCTTGAAGAATTTATTATATTCTCTTAGGTAAATCAGGAAAATCATTGTAACCAAAGTTCGATCAGATGGATATATACATATACATATATATATATATATATATATATATATATATATATATATAT
>CM053580.1:259886487-259902953 GCA_028627135.1 Pseudochirops cupreus | reverse complement strand
AAAAATATTTTGTTCAGATGCATTAATGTTTCTCAATTAATTAGAACTGTTTGTACTCTAAAAGAAAGAAACATAGTTCAAAATGACATAGATAAATTTGAAGGAATGTTTCTATAAAAATAGAAATACTCTAAATGGAATGTGAAAGGGAATACACTTAGGAATAAAAGTCTAATAACAAATCCAAGATGGTGTAATAGCAATGGAATTTGAAGATCCTCTTGTGTTGCCAAGATAACAGGCACTTAGCACTTAATTCCAACCTCATGATTGTGTCAAGTATTAAGACCCATAACTTGTGAATTCCACAGTGGAATGGACTTCCTGATGGGAAGGGGCTGGAACAAGGAGGAGCTAATACCTTATATAAGGAAAAGCACAAGCTGGAGAATCAGAACTTCTTGGAGCAAGCCACGTGGAGGCTGAGGAGGAGAGGCCCAGGCTGGAGAAAGTGATTTTGGAGCTTATGGTGGCAGAGCTTCTTCTGAAAGCCAGTCGAAACTCCTGAGAGCTTTGGAGAACCAGTCGGAGCTGCCAAAGACTTCTGAGGACCAGCCAGGCTGCCAAGGACTTCCAAGGGCCAGCTATAGCTGCCAGAGGAAGTATGACTGTAGTGTCTGTACTTTGTCTGTTTTGGGACTATGTTGATTTCACAGACATAAAGTGAATTGATGAGGATGCTGGCCATATGGATGAATGTTATTGTAGCCTTGTTAAGCCTTGTCTTCCCAGGAGCAGAAACTGTGAAGGTCTTGAGGTGGATTACACACTGTGAGCCTCAATATGGAATAGGAACTGCACAGAAAGCTCAACAAAGAACTGGGAGCTTTCTGCCTTTGAACTCAGGTGGCAGTGGGTTAGGTTTGGGCAGTAGCTGGGACTATGGAAAAGGAACCATGGAAGCTGAGAGCCTGCCTTGGGTCAAGATGAAAAGACCTCTCCTTGGGTATTTAATGCTGACTAATGATATTGTAACTTAATTTTGACCTAGGGGTACTTTCCACTACTGCTTAAGAGGGTACTTAGTACTGACTGATGGTATTGTAACTTAATTGCACCCCATGAGTGGAGGACTTTGACCTTTGTACTTTGTGTCAATTAAGGAGGCTTGCCTCCTTAAGGGTGATTTAATTAAGAATTTACTAAATGATGGGCTTACTAAATGAATGTTACTTTTTGCTTAAAACTATGTGACCACTTTGGTGAAAACTGTGGCCATTTTAGTGATGTTGTAAAGTTATAACATTCTGAATGTTGTATTTTGTTTTCAATGAATGTTTTGTCTTAACTTGTTACTGAATAGAGAGTTCACTATACTGTGTAATCAGAACCTTTAAAAGCTGTTCATAGCAGCAATCCTCTGGAAAGCTGCTTATGGTTGGCTTTACAGATGGAGAAAGACTGTCTGGGCATAACAGAAGACATGGGACTCATAATCAACTACAAAAAGAATCCTGAAGTTAGTATATTAAACCTGGAGTCAAGAAGCCTATTTTTGAATGCCAGTTCTGACTTCATCTGTATTATGAGGATGATTAGACTAGATTATCTCTAAGGTCTCTTCCATATCTATATCTATTATCAAAGGAGATGATGTAAATGAATGTCTTTGCAAACATTAAAATAAATATATACATTATACAAATAGTATCTATCATTGTCAAAACTGTCATTATGATCCTGTACATACAGGGCTCAGTGAACAATCATTTGGAAAGTATTGATTGAGGACCTACTTTGTGCCCAGTACTTTTGTATGAATAGGAACAAAGTCACCTGCAGTATTAAAAATACTATGTATGGGAAGGAAAAATCTTTACATTATAAATTAGGTGTCATCATACGTATATGTGTGTATATGGATATATACACACATACACATACACATACACACACAGAATTAACAGCCCTAAACCACCAGAAGTAGGACATGTTCTTTGTGATGTTTTCTTTTGTTTTTTCTTGTAATTGCAATGAATTTCTAGTCCCAGGAATGACATTTCCCAGGACCTAATCTACTTTCTCAGTTAATCACAGAGAATAATGTCCTTGATCTTGCCATCATCTATAATTGTCCATTTCCATGTTCGTGAGCTCTGAAATTCTCTTACTGATCATATTTTTGTCATTCCAGCTTTCCCTCTCCTATAAATCCTAACCCTATTCTCCATCTGTGTAATTACCCTCAATTTCTCCATCTCTCAATTCTTTCCCAGGCCATCCTTTCTCTACTGACTATCCTCTCTTTCTTTCCCTCTCCTAATGTTGAATCAGTTCAACACTATACATTTAAGTGTCTTGTCCTCTATCCTATTGCTCTTAATTTGTTACGAAGACCCAACTTTAGATTTGTAGCATCATCTTCCTCTTTACTCCTATTCATATGCTTCTTTGGGAACTGAAATAAAACCACACTGACTGGATTCACTAAAATTTTATGTGACAAAATTTCAAATAGATCCTCATAGCAGGAAGAGAATCTTGTTATAGCTCCCCAACTGATTTGTTATCACACTAAGGTCAAAGTGACTGTTCCAAACCTTTTCATTACTCTTCAAACCTCCCATGACACTGTCACCACTGGAGACCTTGTCTTATATTTCACCAAAAAAAAAAAAGTGAAATTGAGGCCTTTCATGGAGAGCTCAATCTGCTCATTTCCTGTGATCTACTCGTCTACTCCACCTATTATACATGAAGATAATCTCCTATTCCCAATAGATCTAAAATTAAATGTTCTCTCTAGAGGTAATTGACAGCACATTCCTTTCTAGTGAGCAGTGAGTGGACACTTCAAGGGGCAAGCTTAAGGCCATGAGGTAGTATGAAGGGATATCAACATATCTACTAAAGTCACCAAGTATGAGTAAAGGTACTAAACTTCATTAAAGAAGAATGACTGATAAATAACAATCACTAGGATCTGAAGAGCAATAGATGCATAGATAGATAGATATGTAGATAGAAAGATAGATAGATGATGGATAGATAGATAGATAGAGTGAAAGTCAAGGAAAAGAGGTTGCTGAAATGATGGTGGTGCAGGGATGGTCAGGCAGTAGCACTGAAGAGAAAGGAAGAATCCTCTTTCCATTTCATTGTATCATGAAGAGCTCAAGTCACATTTCATTTCACTCTTAAATCTTAGGTCATCTCCACCTTCCCAATCTGAAAAAATCTTCAGCCCTGGGGCCCTGATTAGTGGTCCTATCAAGATCACTATCTCAGCAAAAGTACTCCCAGTTCTGCAGACTTTTCCTTTTCCTCAACAGTACCTTTCCCCTTGTAATTGCTCTTTCCTTCTCCATTCTCCTCAGCCACCTTCAATTCTGGAACTAGAACCACAATCAAATCATCCCTACATGGAGTGAGTCAATTCATTCCCCCATGAGCTAGTCAAATCTTTGTAACTTTCCAGACAGAAGTAAGCTTCCCTAGCCACCATTTTCCTTTGCGTATTGATTTCCCTCACTAGAATGTAAATTCTTTGAGTTCAGGGTTTGCCATTGTTTTTGTATTTGTAGCTTTAACATTTAAAGGGCCACTTGGCATATAGTGCTTGGCTCATTAATGGTTTTTTTCATTCATTCAATCAATCAATTTATTTATTCATTCTTCTTCCCCCTACTAGGTCAATGGGGTAGGGTGCATTAGAAAAGGTACACTCAGTCAGAACATGAGAAGAAGAGCGCTAAGACAAAAGAAAGTTGATAGAATTAGAGGTAGGTGGTTGGCACAATGGATAGCATGTTGGAGCTGAAATCAGAAAACTTAATTTTGAATCTTGCTTACTAGCTATGTGGTCCCAGACAAATTATGTAACCTCCTTTAGCCTCAGTTTCCTCATCCACAAAGTGGAGGTAATTAAGTCTACAAGCATTCATTAAAAGCCTACTATGTGACAGGTACTTTCCTAAGTGTACAGTGTATACATTCACATATGTATATATGTGTACACACACACACTTATGTATGTATGTATATAGGTAGGTAGGTAGGTGTGTAGGTGTGTGTACATATGTATTTACATATACATATTTATATGTGTGTGTGTATGTTTAAAACAATTCATACCTTAAAGAGTTTACAATCTAATGGATTGCAAAAACCAATCAATCCATGTCAAAATAAGTTGTTCCATATTAATAGCACCTACTTATTATGAGGATGTAGTTTCCAAAGGGCATACTATGAGAGGAAGAGAGCAGAGCACAAAAGGGACAAGGAGAATAGGGCCAAGGCAAGTGGGGATGAAGGCTTGGTGAGTAGTAGCAAGGAAGTAGTTTTTGTCCTAGGTAGCCTTAAACTCAGAATCATAGGAATTAGAGAAAAGGGTTTATCAGTCATGGAATGGGGAAGTTTGTCACCCTTCTGTCCCTCTCAAGTGCCAGAAGTCCTAGAGAAAATCTAAGTCACTTAAGTAAAAAGTTAAGATAACTTTTCTAGCCCTGGAAAAAAAATTGGGACCTGATTTTTTTCTTAAAAAAATATAAAAGTAAACATTTCTAATATAATTTCATTCATGATGAGTTCAAATTGAAACCAGGATATTTTAAAGTGAAATCTGGTAAACTGTATTCAGTCTTTCCTCAGAATGTGCAAACTAAAAATAATGTGTCTAAGTTAATCAAGTACCTTTCAACTTCCATCTTTCTGTTTTATTTAAATATATTCTGTATTATTTAAATACAGTTAAATAAAAGTTCAAGTGTGAATAATTGAAATTATTTTTATTTGATATAAAATTCATAATTTTTAAACTGGTCCGGTTTATAGGTACATTGATCTTTTTGTTTTCATTGGTGCCTTTAAGCAACTTTACTCATAATTACATATGTACTTTTAAAAACCTATGTCAGAAAATTGTTACCTTTCTGCTTTCTTCTTTGTATCTCTCACATTTTTGTTATTTCAGAATGCAATAATTTGCCTTCTCTGTGTATTCAAGGATTTTCCTACAAATCCCTGTCAGTTACACTGCATACAGTGCTTTATATCTTATCATTTTTTATTGCTAACAACTATATGTTTAATTACCCTAATAAAGATTATGATGCCATAGATTCAAATGCAGTTTGAACAGCAGTAAGAGTATGGTTTTTCCTCCTCTAATCCTTCATACTATTATCATATTTGTGTACTGTATTCTGTATTTTTCTCTTATGTCTTACCTTCCCTTATAGGTTATAATCCCCTTAACAGGAGAGCCTTTCTTTTTTGGATTTGCATCCAAAATTCAACACACATTTATAAAGCACCTACTATATGCAACTCCTCTGCTGGATCCTGGGTATGTATACAGACAAGAAAAACAATATGGTCCCTCCTCCAGAGTTTTACAATCTATTGGAAAGAGAAGCCATATATGCAAAGATATAATAAAAGTTAGAATGTGATAAGAGCATATGAAAAGATCAAATGGAAAGGAACAAGGAGTTGAAAAGAGACAGAATACAACTCCAATCAAAGGTTTGAACTAGATATGAACAAAGAACATGCAATCAAGATATTTGCCTTGTAAGGCTTGTATAAAACAAAGAAGTCAACTTGGAATCTAGATTTAATAGTCTGGCAGCTTTCTAGTAGAGGACTCAAGCCAAGCTTTGGAGAAGAAAACTCTTAGAGCAAAGGAAAAGACCTCATTTACTGTCTCCACTACCACTATTACCACCATCTTGCTCAGAAAAGTCTTTGTGAATCTTGGGGAAACAGAATATTTGCACTTTCAGTTTCACAGTAGTGTCAGCACTGTCTGTATAGGGAAAGAAGGATAGATGTGATTGAAAGGAAGATTCAGAGCTCTATATTGAAATTAATAGAAGACATAGGGCATACCTAAGGGAAACACCTTCAGAACACCAAAAAAGGACTCCTAGGACTTGTGAATTATGTTTTGCTACACTTTCTCTCAACATTTGAATTGATTTTCCCCTGAACTCAGTATGCAGTGGGAGAATGTTTCACAGATTTTTAGTAGAACTATTTTTCAGCAACTATACTTACAGAGTAAATGCCCATTTCCAAGAGATAATTAAGGCTGGTCAACTAATTAATATCAACTGATTATCATGGAGATAACATATTTGTAGGGGTTTCTGAGCTATTAGGAAAAAAACTGAACACAGATCCTTCAGGGCTACCCCTAGTAGATGTAGCAACTGAGGCCTGGGGACTGGAACTGCCAATTTGAATGAGGATTGAAGGGTAGCTCCAGAGCATGTGCTATATATGCATTGTCACCTTAAATGCTCACCACTATGGAGCTTGTAAGACATGGATGATTATTTTCATATCAAATATAAAGACAATGAGAATCAGAGAAGTTAAGTGATTTGACCAAGGTCATACAGCTAGTAATAGGAAGAGCTTTGACTCACATTTTCATCTTCCTATTCTTAGTCCAGACCTCCTTCTCCCTAAGTACCATAAGGTTCAAAGAGATAAAGGCTTCTAAACCTTTCTGGAGCAATAAATAGAGTGCAGAAAAATGTATCCATAAGCACCTAAATGTATTTATTGGTAAAATGAGAAGCTGAAATATGGAGTTTCAACTAGGATTAAAAGTCGTCAGATGGAAAATGCCACCCTCATCCAGAGAAAGAACTATGGAGTTGGAATACAGAGAGAAGCAGACTATTTTCTTTCTTGTTTTGTTTTGTTTTCTTTCTCATGGTTTTTCCCATTCAATATAATTTTCTATGCAACATGACTAATGTGAAAATGTGCTTAATGGAAATGTATATGTAGAGCCCATATCAGATTGCAAGCTGTCTTGAGGAGGAAGGGAGAGAAAATTTAAAACTTATGGAAGTGAATATTGAAAACTAAAAATAAATAATTTAATTTTTTAAAAAAGGTCATCAGAGGTAGGTGGGGAAGGTGATGGAAATATTTGGTTAATGTGCATGGAGTCACATGTTTTAGAGACAAAAAGAGATAGATAATTAGCCTGATATTCTGGATGTGTTTCTGATACCTTTGGTGATTCAAAATAATACAAATTCTTCTGAACAGAGCCAGAAATTAAGCTCTAAAGGGCATTAGAAAAGTAGGAGAAAGTGTGTCTTACCTTTTCATCTCCCTATGCTCCAGATCTATGAGCATACTTTGAGAGCAAATCCCTAGGCACTATGGGAAAATTTAGCCTTCGGTCTGTAGTACATAGAACTCTAGACTTTACTTAGGAAGACTTGGCTGTTAGACCTTGAACTGAGTCTCAGTTTCCTTATCTGTATACTGGGGTAAGAGTAAAACTTCCTTCACAAGTACTGAAATGAGGTTTCAATGAGAAAATATATGTAAAGTATAAAAAAATCATTAACATTTTATTTATCTCTTAATTTTAAATGCTAAAATTGATGAGACTTTGAAGACAAATGGATATTTCAAAAACACACTGGGATTTTGAAATGTCATAAAATCATTTTGGCAGTCTGCATTCAAAACTAGAATTGCATTTATCATCTTTAGGACTTGTGAGGGTGGGAGTTTCCAGGCTGGATCCAAAAAGCCAAGCACAAGCTTCAGTCATAATCACAAACACATTGCAAACACGGCATTTATGGACTTGTTTAACAAGAATGAGAATCTCTTGGAAACTTGAACTTGCCATAAGGTTTAGAAAGTTAGCAAACTCTCTGTTCCTCCTGCAGTGCCAGTATCTGCTCAAAGCAGAGGATTGCCAACAAGTGAAAACTGCATCTTTAAAATGTTTCAGTGTATCTTAAAGCAATACATAGTTCCCGATGGCTTTACTAGGCTACAGAAGGGTGATAGGGAGGGGGTCCCTTTGACACCTGTTTCAGGGAGTCTCATGGAAAACCTTGTGAAAACCTGAGACCTGGGGTGTCCAGTGACTCATTTTAGTTACATTTGCTCAATCACTGACACTACTTGCTGGGCTTTTTTCCTCCATCAGTTCCATAAAATTCACCTTGAACATGGATTTTAGTGTAGTTTATTTATCATAGCAGAGACATCTGCTATTCAATAATCTTCTCCTGCAGTTCCTCTTTGCCTATGTTATCAGGACAGGGGAAGCTATTAACCCCGAGGAAAGAACTACAGGTTCATTCTCCAAAGATAATGCCACTTAGTCATATGGCAAAGCCATAACCAGGGACAGGTAAGGGAGGGGGAGGTCACCTCAAAATATCAGATCTGGGGTGTGTGTGTGTGTGTGTGTGTGTGTGTGTGTGCAGTACTTTCAGTCCTTTAGTGGCGTAGAAACAAATCAATTTAACAATCACCAAGAATAATTATCTAAAATGGGAAGCAACCAGATTGTAGCAGCAGCACTCCAGGAGAGCTTGAGCCTGACATGGCCCTAACCTGTTAAACCTACGCCACTCTTTCATTTACCTCATTCTATTCAGTCTCTTCTACAGGCAGCCTCAAGGTGTCCCAAGTCTCCATCATCATTAATCTCTGTCATTTGTCCCAGGTTTAAAAACTATTCATTAAACCTACAAAAAAGGGCAAAGTTTTCAAAATTAGTGGTATAGTCTCTTATTTGTTTTTGTTTGTTGTTTTTAAAGAATAAAGGGAGGGAGGGAGGATGGTAGGAAGGAAAGAAGGAAGGAAGGTTGGTAGGAAGAAAGAATCTTAGGAAAGAAGAACATCTGGGCCATTTGAAAGGATCCACTTAATTTGTAGCCATTTTAAAGGGTTGTTTGCTTTAGTTAGTGGCCATAACCACTAAACCACATTTAAATTGAGAGACGCAGATATCCAGCAAAACATTGGAGACTCCAAAAAGCTTCTCTTTCAACTAGTCCTTTCCCAGGATCTATTTTATTTTTATTTGCTAAATGTTTTTGACCTGTCTCTTTCTTCAGTCCAATTCTTGTCTTTACTCCTCATTTATTGACCTGCCTCTGCAGGGGTGTTACTTTTGCCTCCCAATAGCCCGGGAAGAGAAATGAAATCCAGAAGCACAGGTGGACCAGTTACCTATTTTGTCCCTTTGGAGAAGTGTCCTGCAATGACCTTGCTTCTGCTGAAGCTTCTCATCTCCTGCACTCCCCAGCTGTGAAGCTAAGCACCTTGCAGGGACCATGGGAGCACAGATGCAGTGATGCCACCAAACATTTGACTTTCAGTACAACCTTGACTGTGACAAGCTATGTTTCAAGAAGGAATGAGCAGTTCCCCTACTGGTAATAATTGCTTTGTGCTAACAGTGGGATTGGCAAAGCTGCAGTAGTCAGAAATGTGACTGCCTAGTAACAAAAATGGCAGAGGGAAATTGCCAGGTTGCTCCATACTGTGGATACATTTATTTTTTCTCTACAATAGCTCCAAAGAAACTGTTAGAATGTGAGTCATACCACCTAGTAATATAGATTGTTAATAAGCAAGGATCAAATAAACCAGTACTAAGGTATTATGCCTACATTACATTCCTCTATAATAAAAGATATCCATCCATTCAAATAATTTCTTTTATGAGAACTTTTCTTATTTTGTAGAAGAGTGATGAATATTTTCTAAGATTCTCTCTAGTCCTCATTTTCCCTACTCTAAAGAAAGAAATTTAAATCCCAAGTTAGTCCATCTCTGATCAGAAGAGTAGGTGATAACTTCTTTAAAAAAAAAAAGAGGGTGATGCCAAGTGTCAGTTATTCTAGAAGAGGTCTTGGGTAGGTTGTAAGTTGCATTATTGGAAGGAACCTGAATCCAGAAAATCATGAGTTCATTTTAGGGTAGGATTAATATTTTTTCCCTATCAAGACACATATATACAAAGCAGAACTTTAAATGAAAGGTGTCAAGAAAGCTTTTTTTTAAGTCTAGAAAAAAACAGATCCCATTTAAAATCTATATGTTAAATCTGAGAGAAAAACAATACATATCCTATATAGTTTGGGATGGCTTAATTTCTGTTCAATTCTGAGTCTAAAAGCTTCCTGCACATATCTCCACAAGACATACTTCTTTGAAGACATTTTCTTCTGCAACTCTGCTGCTTCAAATTACAGGATGAAATTTGAACATACCCTAAAATAGAAAGGGGTAAGTTTTATGTTCAAGATATGTTGAGAAGGAGGATCCAGGTTTGTGTTATTAATACATGATGCCAGACTTCAGAACTAACAATTGCCTACTGAAATATCTTCCTAGAACAATTTTTTTTAATAAATGAGATATTGTCTCACATTATTAAATAATAACTAGATCACATAACAGAAGCCATCTAAAAACATCCTTTATTGAGGTAATTCCAGCTCACATTAAATAGAAAAGATAGCTTTCCCACCCACCTCAAATTTAAATTGACCATTGTGTTTAGCACTAAATAAAATACAGCTTTGTTAACTATCACCTCTTACTCTTGTTAGGAAAGCTTCAACTGATGCCTTTTTAAAGCTATGAATAGACAAAGTAAAAATCCATAGTTACATTAGTTGCAGGTTACTGGTCAATAAGTGTTCATTAAACAGTACAGTTATTCTACTCAGTCTACAGTATCATTTATTTTCTATTTTTTATTGGCTTTGATCATACAATAAGGGTTTTTTTCCACAGCAGTAAATCTGCATCAATCTGAGTAAATCTCTACTCTGCACAAGGTATTGCATCTTTATTAGTGTTAGCAGACAGTATTGAATATGAATTCTCTATCCCCTCCCTTCTCTCCATCTTCATGTTGCAGGCGATGTCTTAATAAGAGCAGAGATCTCCATTACAAATCAATGGAGGGTTCTTTCTAGACCATAAGGAAATGATGAGTTAACTTTCCATGCTTTTAGAATTTTAATTCTCAGTCTTCATTTTGCCTTCTGTCTCAAAAGATAAACTCACTGAATCCCTGCCCAGTCATTAAAATAGTCCCTGGTTTATAATTTCTGACACTTATTCTTGATTCCTGGAAATCAAATACCCTGTATTATCATCAAAAACACTTTCCCCTTTAAACATGCTTCTCCTTCTGACTGTTATTTCTTCCAATGCACGCTACAATTTGCCCAGTTTTCTATTGTAGGTTCAAACTCTAGGTGTTATATTTTATTCTTCCCTCTCCATTGACTCACATATCTTATCAATTACCTTTCTATTTCTATAACTCTTAAGCCTATTCCTTCATTTTTATTCATAAACCCATAAAATTTAGAGTCAAAGAGACCTTAAATATTGTCTAATTCAATCTCCTCATTTTATGGATGTGGAGAATAAGCCCAATAGAGAATAAGTGACTTACCTAAAGCCACATAGCTCATAATTGTATGTCAGTTTTTAAACCAAGTTTTCCTGACTCTATGTGCTTGACTCTCAATTACATCATAATACCATAATATCACCCAAACAGGTACCCTTCCAGAATATTTTAACTATTCTCCCTCCAAATTATTTTCTACGACCCTGTTTAGATAAACATTATGTATGAACATATCTACTTAGGATATTTCTTGACCAAAAAAATCTCCAATAGTTCCCTTTTTGATGATCTGATGCTAAGTCCCTTCTGAACATTATTGGTTTTACTTTCAGCTGAAAGTAAAAAGAATATTTAGAAGTAAAGAGAATATTTAGAATAACTTGAATCAATTAGGGAGAATTAAAAGGATTACTTTACTATAACAGAGGTCCAGTTGAGATTAGATAACATAAATTTTAAGAGGACCTACCAAGGCAGCACATTTGAGAGACTCGTTTTTAGGTCAATTCATCAGCAAAACCCTCTGAAGTTCTCTCTGAAGAACTATGGAATCGATTGTAAGACTTGGGAGACACTGGCAAGGGACTGAGCAGAATAGTGTTCCTGCATTAAAAACTGTGTTGTGGAAATTACTATTACCAGTGGAAACAGGTGGTGAGAAAACTCCGGAGTTAGCATTTGGCAATGAATTAGCAACTATAGCTTCTACTATAGCACCAATGGATTCAAGAAGAGAGGAAAGGTTAGAGTTGAAATGGTTTACTAAGTTTTGGGATGCAGAAAATAGAAGAAAACACCCAGAGCAGGACTGATGATTTGGTCACTAGTTAGTGAGTTGCAGATCAAGGCGATGATGAAGAACATATTTAGGAGCATAACTCGCACTAAAAGGGTCAATTGCATGGAAATGTCTTCTTATTGGTGGAATTTGATTAATCAATGCTCTCTCCCTTTACCAGGGGTGGGCAGACTTGGTGAGAGCTAGAGAGAAGAAAAGAGAATTTCTCTTCATTCTTAATTTTCTTCTGACTTCTATGTGAGACTCTCAGTTGCATCGAGTTATTTCACTCACAAAGAGGGAGCTCATTCAATCTGTATTGTCTGGGATATATTCTCACATTTATATTTAATCTGATTTCTGTTTTGCAAAGGAACATGCACAGAACCATAAAGAAAGAGCCTATCTCAGTTTTACTAGTTTTAAAGATGCAGTCTTTTCTGACATTTTCAGGACTCATAGCCATTCAAAGGAGGAACCTATATCTATATGGTAGGGAATGAAGAGTACTTCCATGTTAGGAAATCAAGGCATATCCAGACAGGCCCCCTTAGGGATGTCTCTATATTGAGCAATCTGGGTATACTCCAAAGGTTCCTTTCTACTGCTTCCAGATGCTAAAGATCAAAGGTCACTCACACAGCATAGAAGTTATGAACTGAACCAGTGGGAAGGGGAAGGAATCCCTTTCCCTGATCATTCTCTTTTACCTGACTCAGGCTATGAGAAATGAGTCTGAGGATATTTGTTTCTGTTTTATGATTTGTCCTTCTCAGTTTTAGGTAAGAGTGGTTATCTCCAATGTGTAAGGTGCTTGGACTATGGTGATCTTGGAGTCAGAATTTCAAGTGGGATAGCCCAGCCCACTAGCCTAGTAGAGATGCACAAAGAAGCCAAGAGATGGATTCTGGACTTGGAACTGGGATTGTACTCTGTATGAACCAAGCTTAGCCGTGAACCTAATCTCTCTCTCTAGAAACTAAGATGGTGCAAGTGAAGGAAGAAGGGTAGGTAGAATTATAGCTCCTATGTGTTAAGAGAGTATTTCTGTGTTTGTGATTACACATTTTGAAATATGGATGCATTTCTTTATAAAAAGTAAATGTGATTGTTAGTGGTTAAATGAAACTGGGTTAACAGGAACCACTATTGATAATCAGAGTGGACACTATCAGTGAAGGTGGAAGCCATTACCAGAGAACCTACACATTCCAAATCCACTTAGTACCAGAGATGTCCAAAATTAAGGTGAAATGCAACCTACCTGGCCTTCCAAGGTAGGCAGCATTGTATAAGTATAAAAGAGGACTTGCTGGCAATGGTTGTCCTTTGTTCTTGAAAAGAATCAAAATGATATCACTGTTAGAGTTAAGTTATAGTGTTTCCAGCTGTGACTGATCAGACCAATATGAGCTTAGAAGACTCTACTACAGATTGGCATAAATAGTCCATATGAACATTTAGATATCTCTAAATTTGCTCATATCAAGTTTCTTTTAAGCTACTCATAGTGATATCATAGCATCTTCTTTTTTTTTAATAGCACATATTTCAACTTTATTTGGAAATTATTTTTTTTCTCAATGACTTGCTTATTTACTTTTAGTTTAGAAGATTCAACCCCTTGGGTTTCAGATTTTCTCTCCTCCCTTCCCCCCCTCCCCATCGTGGCATGTAATCATGTATAGGATCTGCAAATACTTTCACATGGTACAACAGTCTGGTTGTATATAACCAATGAGTGAACATTGGGAAAAAAGAAATGAAACCAAACATGAAAAAGAACTATAGCATGTATTGCTTCAGTCTCCATTTAAACTCTAGTCTTTCTAGATCTTTCTCTGAATGTAGACATCTCCTTCCATCCTGAGACTTGTAGGGTTGTCTTATAACTGTGTGTTGCTGAGAAGAGTCCAGTTCATCAAGGCTGGTCATCACACATACGATGTGTCTGTGATTGTGTACAAATTTTTCCAGGTTCTGCTCTTCTCACTCAGCATCAATTTGTATAAGCCTCTCCACAGCATCTTCTTTAATGCAAGAATACCATACTGGGCAGTCCTGCACTAGAGTCCCCCATGTCTCACAACTGATTCCAAAGTTCTTTATGTCTCTCATGTCTTACAATTGATTCCAAAGTTCTTCAGAGAAAACTTGAGTGTCTTATTATTGCCTCTTCTGACCTCCATGTGAGTGCTTGCCTTGTGTGAGTTTTCCATACATGTTTTAGGCATACATACATTTGTCATTGAAACAACATGGCCAACCCATCAGAGTTGAACTTCCAGCAGTAGAATTATTGTTCAGCTTGAGAAAAGAACCCAGTCTGGTACCTTATCTTGCCAGGTGATCTTCAGAATCTTTCTAAGACAATTCAGTGTCCTGGCATGGCACTGGCCTACTCACAGGTTTCACAGGCATGCAACAGCAAGGTAAGCACAGCAGTTCTAGAGACCTTCAGTTTAATAGGCAGTCTAATACCTCTTCTTTCCCACACTTTGCTTCAGACTTCCCCAAACACGGAGGAATGTTACAGTAGGAATTTGTTAACAGTCAAGTTTAGGGAACTGGCAGTATAGATTGCAAAGTATATATACTACAAAGCAGTAATCTTTAAAACTGCTCAAAAAATACATAAGTCCATTGATGGAACAGATTAGGTATACAACATATTGAAATAAAAGAATTTAATAGCATAACTATTGATAAACCTAAAATTGATAAACTCCAGTCACCAGGGTAAAGACTTAACATTCAACAAAACCTTTGGGAAAACTAGAAAGCAGTCTGTCATAAGTTAGGTCTAGACCAACATTATATACCATATGTTAAGATAAATCCTGAATGGATACATGACTTTGATATGAGGTCATGAGAAATTAGAGGAGCAAAGAAAAAATATTTATCACAAATATGAACAAGGAAAGAGTCCATAATCAAATAAAAGAGAGAATTACAGAATATAAAATGGACAATTTTGATCATATAAAATTGAAAAAGGTTTGGTACAAATAAAATTGTTGCAATTAAAATTAGAAAGGAAATGGTTAACTGGAATAATCTTTATATCATGTGTCTCTGATAAAGGTCTGATATCAAAGATGTATAAGGTACTGATTCAAATATATAAGTACAAGATCATTCCCCAACAGATAAGTGATTAAAGGATTCAGACAGTCAGTCTCAAAAGAAGGAATTCAAACTATCAACAGATATAAGAAAAAATGCCCTAAATAATTTTTTCTTCTCTTTTTTTATTCATTTATTTATTTTCTTGTTTATATCATTCATTTCCGTGAGATTTTGAGTTGCAAATTTTCTCCCCTTCTTTCCCCCACCCACCACCCCAAAACACCCATCTCACTGTATAAGCCCTCCCCCAATCTGCTCTCCCCTATGTCCTCCCCCATTACCCCTCTGACTTTCCAGTAGGTCAAGATGGATATCCCTACCCTAGTGCCTATATATCTTAATTCCCAGTTGCATGTAGTTAATAATAATAATAATAATAATAATAATATGTACACATATATATATTTAACACTTAATTATAGAACTTTAAATTCTAGATTCTTTCCCTTTCTCCCTCATCACTCACCCCCACTGGAAAGACAAGTAATTCAATACAGGCTGTGCATGTGTAGTTACACAGAACATATCCACGATGGAAAAATTCCAGAGACTGTTTATATGCCTGTCCTTCCTATCCTGCCCTCCCCTTGTTCTATTCCCTACCCTGTCCCTGTCCCTTTACAGAAGTGTGTGCTAAGGAGTGGAGCCAAGACGGCGGCATAAGAGCAGCAAGGTACTGCAGCTCCCACACAGCCACCTCAAATACCCATAAAATATGACTCTAAACAAATTTTAGGGCTCTAAAACCCACACAAATACACTTCCCACTGAAGGCAGTTCAGCTAGAAGAGACCATCTCAGTGCTGGGAGCCGAAACCAGCCCAGCCTGAAACCCCAGCATGGCCCTGGGGGTGGCGGACCTAGCCAAGCTGAGCAACAGCTGGAGCTTCAGGAGAGTGGATCAGTGGCAGCTGTGGCAATTTCCAGAATTATCAAACCATAAGAAACAAGGACTAAGTGAAAGATCAGTGGATCTCAGCTAAACTTTGGGGAGAAAAGCGGGTCTGGCCAAACTACCTCCAAGGCAAGGAAGTAGCAGAAGCAGAGGCCCTGCAGCTTCCTCCATGTCACTACTTCAGAGCTCCCAGCCTGAATATTGCAGGGGGGCAAAGGGATCATTCAGAGGCCAAGTGCTTTTGGGTTGAGCGGCCTGGATCCAGAACATGGTCTTGGGTGGTGGTCCTGGGGTGCGTTTTCAGTGAGGAAAAGCTGGAGAGGCTGCAAAAAAATGACAGCCCCCTAATAGCTCCAGCAGCTGGGAAAATCCCAGCAATTTGGGACAGAGCTTTCCCCTCTGGAAGCAGAGTTCCACAGAGCTAAAAAATAATTGACTGGCCATCATGGGCAGGCAAAGGAAGCAAAGTAAGAACAGCAACCAAATTCTAGATTCCTTCTTTG
>CM053580.1:259864168-259885987 GCA_028627135.1 Pseudochirops cupreus | reverse complement strand
CTTCTGGGGTTGTATCCCAAAGAGATCATAGAAGTTGGAGGAAGGCCCACATGTACAAAAATATTTATTGCATCTCTCTTTGTGGTGGCAAAAAACTGGAAATTAAGGGGATGACCATCATTTGGGGAATGGCTAAACAAGTTGTGGTATATGAATGTAATGGAATACTATTGTGCTATAAGAAATGGGGAGGAGATGGACTTCATATTTACCTGGAGAGGCTTATATAAATTGATGCTAAGTGAGAAGAGCAGAACCAGGAATAATTGTACACAATCACAGACACATAGTATATATTGATAAACTGGACCCCTCTCAGCAATGCACAGCTATAAGACAACTCTACAAGTCTCAGGATGGAAGGAGGTACCTACATTCAGAGAAAGATCTAGAAAGAACAGAGTTTAAATGGAGACTGAAGCAATCTACATGCTATCCCTCTTTTCCATGTTTGGTTTTGTTTCCTTTTTCCTATTTTCCACTCCATTGCTTACAACCCTTCTATACAAGCAGACTAATGTCCAATGTGAAAGTATTTGCAGATTCTATACCTGACCACATGCCACCATGGGTGACGGGAAGAGAGGAAGGGGTGAAAACTTAAAACTCAAGGGACTCTGGAACTGAATCTTGTAAACTAAAAGTAAATAAACAAACCAAATTTAAATGAAAAAAAAGATGTTGAGTATTTTTTCTTTGTCAAATAACATGATTGGAACTCCTGCTTTTTCTTCATTCAATCCATAGTTATTTTCCCCCATCCCCTTAGTTTTATTGTGTTTCTCTTTTTTTAATGTATTTCTTGTAAACAACAGATTGTGTGTGGGGGTGTTTTTTATCCAATCTTACTTTTTCATTTCATTGGATTGCTTAATCCATTAATGTTTAAAGTTGTGAGTCAGGATTATATTTTTTATTCTATCTATCTTTAACATTGATTGTGTTGTTTGTGTTTTTTTTTCTTTTTTTACTCTCCCATTGTAAACATAGTAATATATTCCTTCAGTTACTTTAACTTCCCATAAAAGAAAAAAAATGGCCCTATTGTCAATGACTCCCTTTCCCTCACTTCCAGTTCCCTCCTATCACTTAGTCTTTCGCTCAGGGGTTTTGTTTATTAGTTCCTTTTTCTTTCATGCTTTTGTCTGATTACTTAATTCTTTTCCTCTTTTTTCCCCCTCTCAGCCAAGTAGATTCCCCCTTCCTCTCCTCCTCTTCAATTAATCTTGTTCATTAGATTGTGTGTTTGTATCCCTTTCCATAAAGAATTTCTCTCACTATCTTCATTATCTATCCTGTCCTTCTGTTTTCTCTAGACTCTCATTCTCTCATTCATCACCTGTATAATTATCGGATCTCTCTTTCTTTTCTCTGTATTCCTCATGCAGTCAAAGTTTCCAAGTTATCCATTTTAGGCTTTCCTCTCTAGGCAGTTTCTGCTGCTACCTTAAAAACTTGCTCCATGGATTCCCCTTTTCCATTGTGCCTCACTCCCAGAACAATTTCAATTATTTTAGGTGTCAGAAAGAATACTGCTTCATGCCCCTGATTAAGTAGCCTATCAAGGCTAATGTTTTTTCCCCATTTGCCTCAAAACCTCTTTCCTGAGCCTTTTCTTCCCCACATTTCAGGTACCATTTGCCCCCAGGAATTCCATCTCCCACCATCCCTAGGTAATAGAAGTAGACTATTCAAGAACCAAATCACCCAAACCACACAAGGTTTCCCTTCCATGGATCATTCACATTTCTTCATCTATAGGAGCATGTATCAATTGAACCACTTCTCACCATCAAAACAAAGCCTCTTTTTCCCTCTCACCTTTTTAATTCTTCTTCCATCCTTACCTGCACTCTGGTAGGTTCTTCTCTTTCTGAGATCACAAAGGTCACTTTTTCATCATTACTAGCCCTTATTTTGACTCTGATACATCACACATTCCTCTCTTTCCTCCTGCCCCCTTCTTTACCTTTCATGGATTCCCAGAGTTGGAATGTAGTTCCACCAAAAAACACAAAAACAAAAAACCTACACCTATTGATTCCCCTGTGGGCAAGGTGTTAGCAGGTTTTGCCTATGATGCCCCATGCCCACCTCTTTGCTATTATATCCACTGGACTTTCACTTAGATTCTTCTTTTCTTGGGTACAATTGCAAAAACATTTCCTACTGATCTCTCCATTTCACTCTGTTACTGTTACTGTCCTTGGCTACTGTTATTCATTATTCTTCTTATATTTCTGTTGTTTGGGGAGTTTGAGAAGCAAATAATCTCTTCAGTTTTGCTTTTCTTTGTAAGAATGTTTTGAACACTATTATTGAATATTCATTATTTTCATTTATGGTTAAGCTCAGATTTGCAGGGTATGTCACCCAGGGTTGTATTCTGAGCTCCATTGCTCTTTGGTACACATTATTCCATTCTCTCCTATATTTTCTATGGGTATAAAATAGCTTTACATTATTTGGATTTCTTTTCCTTTGAATTCGAAGGTCTTTCTTCTGATCACTTGCAAACTGGCTGTTTCTGAATTGACTTCTTAAAAATTTAGCCACTATATGTCTTGGAATTAGCAGAGTTTTTTAGTTTGTTTGTTTATTTGGTTGGTTTTTGTTTTCTGGAAGATATCTATGAATCATTTCAATTGACATTTCACTTACTATGTTAAGAAGTTCTGGACAGTACTCTTCTATTATTTCCTGCATTATGGTGTTGAGGTTTTTTAGATCTGTCATGGTTCTTCTGAGAGACTCATGATCCTGAATTTGCCTCTCCATATCCTGTCTTTTATATCAGTATATTTGTAGACAGAATGATCATATTTTCTTTTAATGTTTTTTTCTGCTTCACATCTTCTAGACTGTCTTTCATACTTGCTTTTGTATGCTCAATCTGTCATTCTCTTTATTATTTCTTTGATAAAACTTGCCATCATAGATTCTTGTTTTGCTATTTCCACCATTGTTTTTGCTATTCGGTTTTCACAACTTTCCTTTCTCTTTTGGAGCACTCAACAACAACACATTAAGTCTCCATGTTCTCACATTCTATAAGGCCCTTCATTTCATGCAGTGCTGGAGCATTTTCCTTTGTTTTTCAATATTTCTTCATAAATGCCTGAGCTCATTTACTAGACCAGAAGTCATATTTCCTTTTATCATTGATGCTTTCCTTATTGATTTATCTGCTTAATTTTCAAGGTCTTTGAGTTTTCTTCTTCCTGAGATCTTTGATAATTTCAGTATTTTTTCCCTTGATTTTCCCCTATTCATTTTCCAACTCAGTCTCTTCTAATGGTGGTTTCCATCGTGGCTAGACTTTGATTAATCATTCACCAGCTTAAGACTTTGCCCCCAAATGACTTTTTGGTGGTCCCCAGCTGGATGCTGTGCTTTGTTCTTCAGGTTTAGTGGAGTGTTACATTACATAGCACCTCATTCCTTTGCCCTCCATAGATAGTGTTCTGTCCTGCTATCTTGTTTTCTATATCTGTTCCTCAGTTCTCTGACCTGGCACTGACATTTCATAATTTTGCATCTCTGATGCTATTGGATTGTGCACCCTGAACAAGCTTTTTGCTCCTAAAGGTCTATGGTCCTGCTGACTGTCTGTCATGGCCCAAGCAAACATCTATGAAGCCTGCACTTCTTAAACTGTGGGTCATGGCCCCATATGGGGTTGCATAACTGAATGTGGATGTCATGAAAAATTTGGCAACAGTAAAAAGTTTCTGAATGTGCAACAGCCAAAAATTAATTCAAAATCAAATGTGTAATGAATCCAAGGTGTTTCTGGCAGTGTTTGCCCATGTTGCATCGCATGACTTCACTGCAGGCTTGGTTCTGAATGTAAGCATTGATGACTATAAAATCAAAATATTGATCCACTCTAAAAAATATTGAAGATGCTCTGTGTTATGGAGTATCAAATACTCTGCCAAGATTTAATTTTTTATGTAAAAATAAACCAGCACATCTGTCTCATTAGTATGCTAATTTGCTTTCATCTTTAATAAATGGTAAAATTATATGTATACCAAATAATTGCTTTATGATATTTTTTATGACTTATTATCAGTAAATGTTTGATTTGTATACCTATTTTATATACCTATATACCTGAGGTTGCATAAAAATTTCTCCAGTGAAAAGGGGTCAAAAGTGAAAAAAAGTTTAAGAAGCTGTGATCTATACTCTAGAGCCAAGGTATTCATGATTCTGGAAAGATGGAGAAGGGACCAAAATGTGGGTTGGTTTTTTTTTTTCACAAGCCCATGTGTTGGGTGTGTAAGCCTGCTAATTTAGTCTTAATGCCAGTAGTGGGAGATGTGTGGGAGGGATACCAAGTTCAGGATCAGTGAGAATCAATTCACATTTATTTTAATCTTCTTTGGGATTCTAGGCATCCTAGACTATGGAGACAGCTGAAGTTGCTTTATCTTTGGCATATAATTTCTATTTTGGAGAGGTCTGAGAGATCTTGGGGAGCAGAGGAAATGTCTATTCATCTATCTTCTTGCTCATGTGACCTAAAGTCTTGGAAAGGACAGTTTCAAAAAAAAAAGTTGGGTAGACTTTATTAATTTATGAAGAGTCAAGTGAGCAGAACTATAAGAATTTATGCTATTTATAAATTTATACAATTAATACTATAATGAAAACATGAACAAATAATTTTCAAAGACTTAAAACCTCTAATCAAGGCAAAGACTAATCAGCCATGATTTCCTAGGACATTCGATGAAGCATTATACCCACTTACCTAATAGTCTCAAAATACAAAATGTGATATATGTTTTTGGACATTGCCAACATAAGTATTTATTGTTTTACTGTGCATTTTTTCCCTTTGTTTTTCTTTTGTTTTCCTTTGTTTTCAATAGGTGGTGGGGGGTAAGAGGTAGGGAGATAAAAATAAATGCTTGTTAATTAAAAACACTTTCTAAAACAATGAAAAGTACATTCTTACTCCTGGTCTTATTCTTGCTCTGTATCCACAACACCTTTTTTTTTTTTTTTTTTTGCTTTTTAGTTGTTTCAGTCAAGTCTGACTCTCTGTGACTCCATTTGGGAAAACTTGACAATGACACTAGAATGGTTTGTTATTAACTTCTCCAAACTCCAATAACTAGAAATCTCTTTCAAATTTTATACCTGAGATTGTATCTTGATTTCCTTCCCACTACTACATTTCTTTTGGGACTAGTGTTCTACTTTGTCCTCTTCCTTTTGTCCATCCTTCTGGAGACTGGAATCTTGCCTTGAAACCACAACATGGTCACCTCTACTAACATATTTAATATTGATTATTGAACTCCTTGGAACCTTTACTTATTGTGTGACATAACCCATGTGCCACTCTGTACTGCCCAATTAATGAGCACCTCTCCCTAATGCCAATCATCTATGTGACTAGATCTTCTTAGATCTCTCCTACCTATATTTCAAATCCCTGTTTTTTGGACTGTAGTGATCCTCCATCTGGCCTGTTCCTCTAATGGCCTGGGACTGCTGTGATGGACCTTGTTGGTTTTAGAGTTATCCTTGCTTTCCTAATATTTGAAATGTAGTTCTGAAATGCCTGAGAGCTATGGAGAGGAGAGAAAAGCCCAAGATACACAGCATTGCAAATGCAAGTGGCCAAGAGGATCAATGCAATGGCCAACCATGATTCCAGAGGACTAAGGATGATCTTCTACACCTCTTTAGAAAGGGAGGTGATGGATTTGTGAATGAAAATGAAACATACATTTTTGGACATAAATTATGTGCAGATTTGTTTATTTGATGATGCACACTTTATACAAAGCTATGATTTTCCTTTTAAATTGGGGGGGAGAGGTTAGACAGAGAAAAATAAGTGCATATTAGTCAAAAAACTAAATACAGTTTTAAAAAGGAAAGGAAGATTATGTCAGGGGCAACATTCAAACCCCAGTTCTCTGACTTGAGTGCAAGAGATTAAGTGGCTTGCCCAAAATCACATAGGAAATGAGCGGGCAACATTTGAATACAGATCCTCTAACTCCATAGCCAATATCATTAAATTTCTTGTTTTCTCTTTTAACACACACACACACACACACACACACACACACACACACACACACACCACAGATCTATATATACCATATAGATGTGTGTATGTATATTGTAATATATATGTGTATGTGTGTGTATGTGTGTGTTACGTATGTGATAAGATCTATATATACCATGTATGTGTGTCTATGTGTGTGTGTATTAGTTATGGTTAGGCAGGTCAATCTGACTTAGTAAAAATTTTAATGATATAGTTTTTAAAGTACTAATTTTATTTTTTTAAATATACATTCAGTAGTTCAAATGAGGATCATAAAACTTTGCTTAGTGAAAGTCCCTAAGGTAATTGTGCTTAATCTATTTTATATAGTATTTTATGATTTACAACATGCCTTCTTCACAACAACTCTAAATTAATGAGATTCTAATGTCTTTTTTTACTTTGAATTCTAATCTTTGTTATAGATAAAGCTTCATCTCAGTTTTACCCTCTTCTGTGAAAAATTTCAAATGTATATATTTTTTTAAAAGTTATCAGTAGATGAAGCAGTGGCTAAGAATGACAGTTTTATGTCTAAGAAGGAATAATAAAAAGGTTCAAAAATCAATTTCACAAGTACAGGTTTGGGAAGAGCTGGTTTAATGCTCCAGGTGAAAAAAAAGAACTACGGCTTTTAGTAATTTGACAGTTCAAAAGGAGGCAACAGTGTGACCTGGTAGCTGAAAACCCAAATACTATCATTAATTACATGAATAGAAGCATCATTTATAGGACATGAGAGTCCCACTGTTGTCTGTGCTTACTAGCCATACCATGTACATCAGAAGTCCAGTATATGAAGTTCTTGCCGCTACCTTTTAAGAGGTCTATTGACAAATACCAACATATCCAGGATGTTCATGGAGACACAGGATACAACACTACATCTCATACCTAGTAAACCACTCCTTTTCAGCTTTTGGCAGGATTGGTACCAGTTTACTGTTACCCCATTCAGGTTTTAAATGGTTTCTACTTCCTATGGCTCTCTGTGATTCTTATATCCTAGAGAACCTGTAAGGGAAAGACTACAGGGATATCGTCATCCCCAGACTTTTCCTACTCCCTGATATAAACACAGAGACTTTTTAGATGAATTAAAAGGGATTTCCTGTGAAGATACATAATAACATGCAATGATTGAAAGAGTACAAAATTAAATGTTAATGGTTCAAAATTTACCCAAGGCTTCATATTTGAATCCTAGACCCCAATACCAGTTACCCAATACTTGAGCTCCTTCTTGTCTAATTTCTCATTCTGTACCTTGATGTTAATGTAGTTTTAGTTTTATCATTGAGGAACTGATTGGACATTTGCAGCTTTCTGGTATCTTCTTTTCTATCCCTTGGGGTAGGATATGGCGGGAGGGGGGGGGGCAGGGAGAGGAGGGAAGTCTGGTACTTATTTTGCAATGAATAACTACTAGACCAGTCATGTCATGTCAACATATGTCCATGACCCAGGAAAAACAATTCTACTCCCTTCAAACTCAAAGAAAAAAAAATCTGTCATTGTTAAGGCCAAAAGGTTGTGTTTTATGACTAGCTACCACCTTCACCTATTTCATGGAATCTATATCCCTTTAGAAAATGCTTAATTTTTCATTTTACCTTATCTTTCTTCTGTGCTAGTCTCATAAATTCTATTTTATATGACAGATATTTTAGCTAGTTAGTTTGCCAGGTGATGAACTATGCCTTAGGGGATACAGCCCATGTGATCTGGCCATGCTAGGTTCCCCTAAGTAATATTCACTCAGTCTATGGATACTTTTTCCAGTCCTCTTTACAATTCTGAACTTCTGTTCCAATATGGGCATTCAAATATTCCACATTGTTGGTTCACACTGAGTAGCTAATTAAAATTCCACATGAACTACCATTGTTTCATGTTTCCTCTACCTTATTCCTGTCAGTCCTATAGTCAGGAAGAAAAGTTCAAATCTTATCTCAGACACTTACTAAGTGCATGTCTCTAAGCAAGTCATTTAACCTTTGTTTGTCTAAGTTTCCTCATCCATAAAATAGGGATAATAATAACACCTACCTCCCAGGGCTGTTGTAAGGATCAAAAGATATATTAATTGTGAAGTGCTTAGCACAGTGTCTGGCACATAGTAATCACCATATAAATGTTATGTTTTGTTGTTAATATCTTATCTGACAGACATATCCCAATCCAACAACTCTTTCTTGTCCTCATCAAGATACCTCCATATTACACAAATTGGCAATGCCCAGACAAGCCCCAATCACTACTGCTGCTGCTGCTGCTACTAGTACTACCACTACTACTACTACTGCTACTACTACTGCTACCACCACCACTACCACAACCACCACCATCACCAGCACCACTACTACTTATCATCATCATCATCATCCTCATCATCCTCATCCTGAGCTCCATCCCTGTGCTTCCAACTGCTGATGTTGACATCTCTCTCTGGCTGCTCCCTAGGCATCTCAAATTCAACATATTCACATCTAGAAATATTATTTCACTCTCCTCTCCCCCCAACCCTCACCAATTTTCCTTACACAAAGTTTTCTACTTCTGGGCACCACCATATTTCCAGTCATCCTGTTCTGAACCACTTTCAATCTCCAACTTTTCCTGATTCCCACTTTTTTTTTAGTGCCATGCCAAAAATATCTTTGTTTTTAAATATATGTTTATTAACATGTAATTTGTCTTCTTCTAGAATGTTGGCTCCTTGAGGTCAGGGACTGTTTCATTTTTTGTCTTTATTCCCAGTGCCTAGAATAGCATAGGTCACATAGTAGGGACTTAATAATGGCTTGTAGATTCATTGAACCTTGAATCCTCCCTCTCCCCACAGAGGGAGGTGACCAGAAGAACATCTTCCCAAAGAAAGGAGAGGCCAGTTCAAAGGAAATTGGTGGATAACACAAATCTGGGAGCAAAGAAATCTGGATTACAATTTCGGTTTCCCTCTCCTGCTTTTTCTGTCACAATCTCCCAAGAGACCGGAGGAAATTGCTGCCGTGGTTATTCCTAGTTCATAGAAACAGGGGACTTAACTTCTCTATTCAAATAAATAACATAGATAATAGTCCTAGGCTGATATATGGCATCCTTGCCAGAGGGCAAGAATAGCATTTGCAGGACTCATTTAAATACCATTTAAATCCCACTACATTCTCACACATTCACCCTCAACTCACATTAAATAATTAAGTACTTAGGTAAGTGTGCTTTTATCCTTCCCTGTTCCCTCCGCCCCAGCTCTACAGTAAGAACATCCAGAAATCCAAGCAGGAGGAGATCTTTTTATTAAAAGTGTACATTTCACTAAATGGAGATCTGATAAACTCTAGATCATAAGGCTAAACTATTCAGAATCAAGGAAAACTGTGATACTCATTAGTGAACAGAAATTATTGTACTAATGGCAAGAAATCAGTGGAAAGAAACTTGTAAAATGTTGCTTGTTGTACTAGTATTCAGAGCAGGGCCTTATTCACCAGGAAACCTATAGCAAAAAAGGTATCATAATTTCAGAAATAGCTTTTCCCCCTAGAATGATACTGTAATTGGTAGTGTAAAGAATTCAGTCACCCTGAGGAGCTCCTCAAATTATAAGAATTTTGAGCCATAAATCAGTTGATCATTTTGTAGTCCTCAGGCTTATTTATTGATGCCCAATTATAGTTTTCAATTTTCCAAAACTCCACGTGTTCCTTATACAGAGGCTAAAATGTTCATGTATCAAGAGGATACTTATTAAATCTGTAGAGACATCAGCTGAGATGGAATTGCTTACACTGAAACACAAGGGAGTACTTTCAGAATGACCTTAACCAATTAGAGAACTTGTCTGAAACACAGAATAAAAACTTGATGAGGTTCAAACACAATAAGAATGGAAAAGCTAGGCTATGTAGGGTATTTTTTAAAAATCAACTTTAAAGGAGAGAGCCAATGATTTCTGCTGAAAGGACATTTTACACACCACTAAAATGGTTGTACTTATACAGCGATGAAACTTCCTAAAGCTGTCTCCAAAAAAGAGGATTCTCCAATCACTTGGTCATCTCCTTCTCTCAGGATGGAAGGTTGCTCCTCCAATTGTTCTACTCCAGAGTTGCCAGTCCTTTCTCTAGCACCCCACCATTTCTCAACTCTCTAACTTGAACTTTTCCTTCTGTGGTTGTCCCAGATGACATCTTCTATCCATCACCATTTCTACTCTAGCACAAACTAGTTTATTACAGTGCAAGAGAATCTCAGGATACAAAAACTGGGTAGGGATGAGAACTGGACTGGTGATTTCCCAGATGGAGAAACTCTCCCTATTAATGTAACTTGGCATTTTCTTCTAAATATATAGTCCTAGAGAGTTACCTCTAGTATTTGCTGAGAAGTCAAGTAATTTAACTATTTCACATAGTTGGTATATTTTACAGGTGAGACTTAAACCTAGGCTTTATCTGATTTTGAGACTGAATCTATACTATGCATATCTTTCACAAACTGGGCAAGCTATATAAATAGGGACATTTATAGATACATTATATAGAATCAGCATTAGGTGAGATCTTAAAGTTGTTCTGTTAACCTCTCTATAGCATCTTGACATATGTTTATTCAAACTATTTGAAAACTTCAAGTTGTAGATGATAAGTTTGATTTTAATTACTGGTGGTGGAGAGGGAAGGGCACTCTTCTGTATTATAAAAGGGATAGTTCATGAACATTTAGAAAGGTTTGTGATGAGCATGAAAAGCCTGAATAGAATCATCAGTATTGGTCAGGCAAGAGTAGGAGTTCTTAACCTGGGGGTTATGAGCTTTAAAAAAAAAAAGATCATTATAGCTATTTCAGCATAATTGAATTTCTTTGTATTATTATGTATTTTGTTTTGCAAAATTGAAAACATTATTTTGAGAATGGATCCATAAGTTTTACCAGCTAGCCAAAGAGGTCCATGACAAAAAAAAAAGTTAAGGAGATTGTGCTCAACTAATCCTTTTTAAATTTTTGGCAGGGCAAATAGATTGGTAGATGAACAGAGGGAAGGAAATAGTGTAGAGTAGGATTAAAGAAAGCAGTTGGCAGTCTTAAATGCCATCCTAGTGGAGAAAATGAGCTAGATGATGTTTTAGTTGAAAAGCGTTGTGACTGGTTCAATGAGTATATCTAAAGAGTTTAATGGATGTCAGCTTGGAAGGACGTGTCTAGTGGAGTACCTTGAGCTTTGATTATGTGCTTTTCAGTATTTTTATTACTGATATGGATAAATGCATGTATGGCATGGTGTTATGCATATTTTGGTATATATATGACCTTCCTATTATTGACCTACTTTGGAGATATACCCAGTACTAAGACCTCTATGTCAATTTAATAACTATTTTCTTAAACATAATTGGAAATTGTTTTCCAGAATGGTTAGAATAATCCATCACTCTTTCAATAGCTTGATTCTGTTCCTATTATCCCTTTAACATTGACTATTTCTTTCTTTCTATATTTTTGCCACTTTTATGGATATATGACACCTTAAAATTATTTAAATTCAGATTTATTTTATTATTGATATGGAGCATTTTTCATATGATTGTTGATGGTTTGCAAGTTTCTTTTAAAACTGAATTTATTTAAAGTTAAAACCATTCATTTCCTTTTATCATTTCTATCTTATATGATGGGTATTAATCATATATTTGGGTTAATGCTGAAATTATTTTGAAAATCAGACTTATCAACCATTTAATTCAAAGGTATTCTGCACTCCCCCCTCATCAACAACTTTACTTAATATCTTAGCCATATTGATTTCCTTGTATAAAATCTTTTTAATTCTTAATAACAAATTGAACATATTTTCTTTTATAAACTTCTCTCCCCTTTCTCTATTTATTCTTCCCTTAACCAAAGTGAAAAGAACAGACACACACACATGCAAACACCTATATGTATATATAGTATAATATATAATAGACCATATATCTTTATATGTATATGTGTTTATATAGTGCTTGTGTGTATACACACACATGTGTATGTGTATGTGTGTATATAAATGTGTCTGGGTATAACAAATATTATTGTGGTTCTCACTGCCTACAAGGCCAGGTAGGTCAGATTTCACTCTTCTCTTTAGGATTATTTAAAGGGATTAGGGGTGCGAGGGTAGCTCAGCTCCCTGCCAATGGCTCCATGCCTCACCAGCAGTATTCCCCACAAATATTCCCCTGCACAACAGGTCTATTTAACCATTAATAGATGATCATTTACAGAGAAATATTTACTTCAGAAGGTATAACCATAAATATACAAACTTACTCCCTTGACACATGAGAGGCATAGTCCTCCTCTTTCCTTTATACATCCTCAATTTCTGGGAAGGGAATGAGTATAGGTTTATAACTTAGCTCAGTTCCTATAGAGTATAATTCCAAGTCAAAAACCACTGTAGGACTCAAGGTTGAGGCACCCTAGCTTCTCAGGGCTTCCATGCTACACTGGCTGACTGACGATCATTTTGTCTACAATTCTGGCTGTGTGTGCCATGTCTTGACCACCTAGGTCCCATTAAGATCAATTCCAGCACCTGAAATTGAGGACAAACACAGAATATACACTAATACTCCTGGTCCATTTCTTGAGGAGGGGTAAAAGAGAAGCAACAGAGAGAAGAAAGTCCTTCCCCTCTCACATGATGTTGCTGTGAATGAACTAGGATTTTCACCCTCTGAATAGAATTAATAAGTGGCTGAAAAGAGCATGAAGAGCTCAGGCTTACCAGTTTTAAAGGTATTGGAAGTCAGTGGTAGTATATGTAGCTGCCTCCATGTTAAGCAAATAGGCATGCTCAAAAGGTCCTTCAAAGTTATTTCCATGTTAGAAAAACTGGCAGGACCTGAGTAGCCTGAATTTCTACTACTGCTACTACTGTTGCTGCTAGCAACAATAGCATTTATATCACTCTTTAAGACTTTCATAGCATTCTGCCAACATTACTTCATTTTATCCTCATAACAACTCTAGGATTTAGGTGTTATTATTATCATCATTTACATATAAGGAAATTGAAGAACAGAGGTTATGATGCCAGGGTCGCACACCTAGTAAGTATCTGAGGTCAGATTTTAATTCAGGTCTTCTTATTTCAGATACAGCATTCTATCTATTAGCCACCAAACTCCCTTGGAAAGAAATTAAGGAAGGATACAAACACATATGTCTATGTGTATGTATACATATATGCATATACATATATATATTTACCAGGTAGTCATTTTCATACATATGAGACTTGATACTCTAAAATCAGATGTTATCACCCCCACCAAAAAAAAACAAACCCTGTAGAATCAGAAAAGAAGAAGGTCTAGGATGACTCTTGGTCCTTGGAGTATGTAATGCATGTTTGTTGAATTGTGTTGTCAAAGACAGGATATACACATGTAAAAATGTTAAATAATAATACACTGAGTTCTGTGTTTAGGTGTCAAAGCATGCATTTGGCATATATTGCAGTAGATATTAAATACTCTAGGACTACATCAGTTATATGATGGCTATCTTTCATTTTATGTTAAATATGAGTTAGTAATGAATGTTCTTCCAACATCTCTTTAATATTCTTGCTGTTCTCCTAATCTTTCTCTCCTCTACTTTCATCTTTTCTTCCTTCTCCTTTCTTCTCTCCTTTTCTGTGTCATCCTGTTCTAGCCTCTCCCTTTTTTCTTCACCATTCTCCTATCCCTTCAAGGCTTGCAATGAGTGTGTACAGGCAGAGTAAGTGACTAAGAATGTGATGCCAGGAGAGCCAAAGTTCTCATTTGCCCACCAAATATTTACATTCTAACACAAGTTTACCAAATTTCCAATCATTAGTCATGCTTTATAATTTAATTTATGTCTCCATAGAGCCTTTAACTATGTTGTCTGTGAGAGTGAGGCAGAAACCATTAGAATTTCTTTGCAAGGCTTCCTAGATCTATGTTCCAATCCTGCCTTGGATGCTGTATGACCTTGGACAAATCGCTGAACTTCTCAGTGCTTTTGGCTCTAAGACTTTAAGCAGCACTTAAAGGAGCCCACCTAAACTGGTAGAGAAAGGTTCACCGCCCATAACTTATCTTTTCTAATGAAATCACCAGCCTAGTCCTTATCCCTTTTCTCCATTGTTATCTCCTTACTAAATTTAAATATGGCACAGATAATCATGAGAATCGGTATCATAATCTTTCATTTACCTAGAAATCCAGCTTGTCATTAGACCAGTCTTTAGCTTTTTCCTCATGCCATCTTAGCATCCACGGTTTTTATTTGAAAAATTAATGAGTTTTAAATAGATAAAGTTCCTCTCTTGTGGTGGCAACTATTAAATACTGTCCTGACACTCTGACACCTACCCCTCTAAACACATTAGTAACAGTAAAACCACCTGTCAGTGTACCTGCTCTCTCCCCTTGGACAGCCCTTATGTAATCAGCAAAAGAACTGTTCTTAATACTTTTCCCCCCTTAAATTCTAACAATGTCTGCCAATTGAGTTTTGATGGATGATAAGATATGAAAAGCTGCTTTGTGAACTGTTTCCTGGCAATCCCAGGCCCCTCCATAACAGGGTGCCCGAGCATCTCCTGAAACTTTGTTTTCCCGATTTTTCCACCTGCCTTTTTCTTTGGAGTTAAGTCACCAAAGCTCAGGTCAAAGCAAAGGCAGTGGCGGGCCAGAGTGAAGCCTGCTCCTGCTGCTGCACATTGAGGAGAGAGTGTTGACCGCTGTGAGAATCATAAACCTCTCAGTTTGATGATCAACTGAGCAGTAAATTAATTAATCATCATTTTATGCCTCATCAAGCACTTTGCTGAGACTCTCAACGGGGGCCATCTCAATTAGCCAATGGGAAGCAGACTGTTTTGTTTAGCTGGGTGAGCCTTCCATAAACAGGGGAGGCTTTGACAAGCTAATAAATATGTCATCTGTCTATGTCACTATCTGCAATGTGGCTCCACCTGTAAAATTGTGGGATTCTGCCCAGCATGGTGGGCAGTAACTTATGTGAGTGTGTGTGTATGTGTATGTATGTATTTGTAAGGCAAAAGGATAGACAAACTGAAAAGGTGTATTCAAACCTAATTGTTTCTTAAAGCATTTATCAGACATTACCTATATCTTTTCCCCCTGATGATCGTACACCTTATTCCATGCCAACATGAAAATTCTGAAGGTTTTCTCCTCAAGGTGTAAATGTACTGTATAATAAGTAGAAAATCTAAATAGACTCGTTCTTTTTTTCTTTCTTCCTTTTTTTTTTACGTTTTTAAAGGCTTCTTGTTACAGGGACTAGTTTCTCATTTCAAAGCTATATTAATAAGTATGTAGAGAAGGAGATCAAGCAGTAACAATTTGCATTTTGATGTGGTTTTCTGAAAAGGTCTCTCCTCTATTTCTGTAATTGTAAAAAACTATTGTAGCAGTTCCTTAGCATAAAAGTTTCTGATTAACCTTAGTCTTGCTCCGGTATAAAAATTGAGTAGTTAAAAAAAATTGAGCAGTTATCTTTTTTTGTAGTCTCAAAATCCATGTGTTGTTTTTTTTTTTTAGCAAACTTAGTATGTTTAAGACATTATAAATTAAATAAAATTGAAGATGATGATAATGATGTTTCCATCACAAAATTTTCTTATGTATTTTAAGTAGTGAAACAAAGTATATATCCTGACATTGTAATGGGATATAACCTGACTATAGTAGGGAATACCCAAATGAAATACACTGGATTTTTTTCCCAAAAATTATATGGACTTCTCTCTCTTGGTTCACAAAAATATCCACCCCATTACTGATGACTGCATGTTCGGCTGGTCTGATTTTTCTTGTTGCTGTTTCCTAGAAGTGCTCTGTTCTGTTTTGTTTTTTGCAATTCTCTCTCAATATATCCTTTTTTAAAAATTCAATTTTATTTTATTTTTAGTTCTGAATTCTCTGACTCCCTTCTTCTACTCCCCCACCCATTGAAAAAGAAAGAAAATCAAAACCCATTACAAATATTTATGATCATGCAGAATAAGTTCCCATATTGTCCCCCTTCAACACATTCTTAAAACCTTTTGAATTCCAGTCATGCTTGCAGTTACTTGGCTTCAATATATGAGGCAGAAGTGGGTCAGATAGACAGCAGTAAGTAAAAGTTGAGATAAATAGCAGTAAGTAATTGCTACCCCCTTGCACATAGAGAAGCCATGTACTATAATGAAAAGAACAATAGATTTGGTTCGGGGTACCCTGGTTCAAATCCCATCTTTATGTATATGACTTTGAGCAAGTCACTTAGCCTCTCTAATTCTCAGTTCCCTCACCTGTATAATGAAGGATTGAGACTAGATAGATGGTCCCTAAAATTTCTTCCAGTTTTATACCTATGACCCTATATAAAAAACTGTTGTGCTCCAAGTATCCTTAGTGCTGGGCACTCAATTTGATTGTCTATCATGTTTCATCTTTAAAGACTTATTGATGAATTACATAAATAAGTAGTTGAAAATTCAGTTCTTATAGTTATATAATAGATTGGAGCCATAACCAGCAAGAGGCCAATGGAGTTCTACCCTCTGGGCTAAAATGGGGTATGTGTGTGAAGGGGGCAGAGTTGTGGTCTCCCTCTTGTTGACCGTAGTCCTATGGAAATATAAAGCAAAACTCTTCCCATAGGACACTCTGGTCATGTCCTTCCTGACACAGTCTTCCTCCATCTGCATATGAAGTTGTCCCAGGCCCGGTATTGGCTACTGACAGATCTAGACATGTCAGTGATTGAAGCAGATCAACCACAGGAGTCAGACGCATCTATTCCGGTTTCAATGGAGCAGAAAGAATCTTTACCTAGTAAATATTTGGTTGCAGAAAGTATACATAATCTTCACCAGATATAGCAATGAGAGGAATATTTAGTAGTGAGAGTGGTTGTTGACAGTAATAAAACAGGCCAGTGAATAAGTAAGAGAGAAAAGCACAGTATGGATGTGGCATTAGCTCCTCCAGCCAACTGATCTGTGTAGCCTTGCTCTTCGGTACCCTTGATTGAAAGCAGACCTGTGTAAGATAATATCAGACCATTATTGATAGTGATGATCTTGAGACCAGATATATTGGTAATGGAATAGCCAGAGCCAGTATTCAATACCATTAAGGAAAAATCATTTTTACCAGAGATTGTGATAAGATTGAGGAATCAGGACAACACCTACATTCACTGAAATTCACGTTTACACAATCTCATGTATCAACTCCTTGAGGTTTTCATGGAATTCAGATTCCCATGGACATTCATCCTGCCTATGTGTATTCTGGGAAAGTGAGGCTTTTTTTCCCTGACTATGGGCAAGAGGGGTAAAGCAAGGATATTATCCAACCTTCCCAGATTCTGATTCAAATAAGCCAATGATGATAAGAGACATGGGTTTTGCTGACTCACTCTGATAGGTTTTTCCTCTCAATACAAAAGAATATAAAACAAAGAAGGGGAGGCAATCCTTGACAGAAGGCTACTGAAGCTGACACAACATTCCAATGCTAAGGTGATCGTGAAATTTGTCCTTTCTAGCAGTATTCAAGGGGTAAAAAAAAAAGTTTCTTTTTAAAAAGTAAGAGATATTTCCTCTTAAGGCTTAGCATTTCAATACTTCATCTTTTCTGGTAAATGCAGCATGAATAAATTACTTAAGTATACAACTAAACTTCACTGTAATGTGAAATACAAGCTAAAATTTCAAATTAAAAAAATAAATCCCCAATCGACCCTTCCTTCTAATTTCTCTATTTTAGTTAGTGGCATCACCATTTTGCTAGTAATCAGTCTCAAATTTCAGGATCATCTTTTAATCTTTTTTTCTCATTATTACCCTTACTCCCCAAATCCAATCAATTACCAAATTGAGATGGGCATGTACAGGGCACCCACAATATCTCCTCTTGAAATCTCTGAGGACATCTCAAGCTCAAAAAGATCAAATTCACAGTCATCTCCTGAAAGCAGCTTTTCTGTTAATGAAAGGACTGCTCTTACTTCGCCCAAATTCAATATTTCAGTATAATCCTAGACACTTGTTTCTCCTTCATTCAGTGCATGTAAGTGGTAGTCAACTTCTGTCCATTGTCTCTCTTCCATATCTCTCATAGTATTAAAGATTCAGAGTCGGGAGAGACCTTAGAGACTATTGAGTTCAACCCACTCATTTTACACATGAGCACCTGAAGCAGATAATGGTTAAGTGATTTGCACAATGTCACTTTGCTAGCAGTGGTCTGAGACAGGGTCTGAACCCTGGTCTTCCTCACCCTAAGACCTAGAATCATATTTTATTGAAAATGATTGGCAAAATAGCAATGCTTTGTTTTTAAGGGAGGTCTCTGAAAGATGACACTTAATGAAGGACCAAAAGAATAATGTGATGGGGAGAATTAATATAGTACATGATTTTGAAGAGAGATTTTGAAGATATTTGTTCTGTCAAGTTACTCTCCACATTATACTATGAGGTTCTAGGGTGACAACAGAACAAAAGCCTTTTGTTCTCATAGAGGAAGTCAATCAATAAGTGATTATTTGTCACTTACTATATGCCAGGCATTATGCTAAGTAGCAAGGATATAAAGAAGAGCAAAACTCAGTACTTGCCCTAGAGAAGCTTACATTCTAATGGAGAGTTAAACATGAAAATGAGTCCAATTACCTATTCACTGTATCATGCTGCCCCTCAAATGCCCTATTTCTCTTTCTATTCTTGCTTCCCTCACCCAAGTCTCAGTTATTTCTTGTCTGGACTATTGCAATCACTTCCTAAGAATTCATCCTGCCTCTGATTTCTTTCACACCACCATCTGATAGCATTGCCAAATTAATCTCCCTAGAGTACAACACTTACCTCTACATTCCCCTGCTCAAAAATGTGAAAGATTTCTTATTGTCTTCCAAATAAACTCCAAACTAATTTGTTTGCCATTCAAAGCTTTCCATGATTCTTCCTCAACCTACTTTTTCCAGATTTATCATTCTCTATTTTCTTACAAGTAATTTATGTTCCAATCAAACTATACTACTTATATACCCCACGTTTCTGTACCTCATTCTCTTTTCTCCATCTGAATATCTTTATTAGAATTACTCTTTTAGAAACCCTATCTATCTTTTGGGACTCACTCAAATTTTATGTACTCTTAAAAAAGTTTTTTCTTAATTATTACGAGTAAAATCAGTCACTGAGTATTATGAACTCCTATGACATTCTCTTATGTCAGAGCACTTATCACATTCTGCCTTCTATTTTAGCTGTCTGTGTACATATCTTATCTTCTTTACTAGCTTGTAAACTTGTTAAAGGTGGAAACTATGTTTTATTCATCTCAGTATCTTGCCCTTCCTCTCCCCCAGGGGCTAGCATAGTACCTAGCACATAATAGCAGCTCAATAATTATTTTTAAAAGAAAAAAAATGAATGAATCTCTCATGGATTCATGAGGGTAAACTGTTAGTTTTGGAGTCAGAATGCTTGGGTTTGAATCCTACCTCTTACGTTTACCATACCTATAACCTTGGGCAAGTTACTTTTGATCTCCCTGTTTCCTCATCTGCAAAATGAGTATATAGGAATGCCTGACTTCTGAGGTCCTGTACAACTCTCAAGCTATAATTCTATCTCATAGACTGACCTACGAAAAAAGTATATGACTTGAAAAAAGCTTGGAGTCGAAAACAAACAAAATTTCAGAATTGATAAATACCATCCAAAAAATTCTACTTCAATGCATCAAATTTTGGACAAAGTCCACAAATAATATGAAATCTAGAAAGTTAAGCACCACACTCTCGTCTTCCTCCGAAGAATATGGTGTTTTGAGAGAACCATGTTAACCATGAACTCCACAAGAGTTTTGGTGATTGAAGCAAAGTGAAGCCTTATTTTATGGAACAGGATTTGCTAAAAAGCAATGCTTTATACTTGAGAGAAGTTTCTGAAGGAATTTAGTTACTGAAGGACCAGATGAACTATGTGACAAGGAAGGGCAACGTATTAGATGATCCCAGAAGACAGATCCTAAAGACATCTATGCTGTTAAGTTACTCTTTGCATTATAATGTGAGGTTCTGGGGTCATAATCCTAGAAAAATGAGTTGGCTAAGTGGCACAGTTGATAAAGTGTTAGGCCTGGAGTTAGAAAGACCTGAGTTCAAATTTATCCTCAAATATTTAATAGTTGTGTGAAACTGGACAAGTCACTTAATCTTGTTTGCCTCAGTTTCTTCATCTGTGAAATGAACTGTAGAAGGAAATGGCAAATGACTCCAGTATCTCTGCCAAGAAAACTTTAAATGAGGTCATGAAGAGTCAGACATGACTTAAAAAAAACAATCAACAACAGGGTGATAATGGGACAAAAGCCTTATGACCACATATGATGAAAGTCAGTCAATAGACATTTATTAAATATTAACTCTATGCCAGACACTGTGCAAAGCACAAAAAAGGGCAAAAACCCAATCTCTGCCCCAAAAGAGCTTACATTCTAATGGGGAGATAAACATGAAAATAAACACGCAGATAACAAAAATATATTCATGATAGACAGAAGGCAATCTTAGAAGGGAAGGAAATGTGCACTTGTGAGGCCTGGAGAAGGGCTCCTCCTGATGATAGAACTTGAGCTGTCTTGAAGAAAGCCAGAGAAGCTCAGAGGAGAGTATTCCAGGCAGTGCAAAGTCACGGAGATGTATTATAGAGTAATCTGTGTAAGGAACAGCAAATAAATCAGTGTCCCCGGATGGTAGAATTTATAAAATGGATTAAAATGTAAGAATCTTGAAAAGGTAAGAATGCACCAGGTTGTGAACAATTTCACCTGTCAATATATTTCTTAGGGAGATTACAGCCTCAGAACTTGCCCTTGTTATGTAACTGCTTTCATTATAAACCATGATCTTGTAATGCTTCTACGATTAACACCCTAAATGACTAGAGGACCAAGAGTATGTGTTACCTTGACTTTGGCGTTCCCCTTCATAGTTAACTCACATTCACCTCTCTGCTCCCAGTGAAAGGTGATAGCAATGTTCATGGTGACATAAGGCAGGCCAGCATGCTATCCACCAGGAACCTCCTGATCTCAAAAAAACCCACTCAGATTCAGAGGAGATGACGCAATTTTTTGTGCTAAAAATGTAAGGAGATAGGAAATCTGGGGGGGAACTATATAGGATCAAAAGAATGACTTTCCTTCTCTTCCTCACAACTTTAGGGACAAAAAATGTTTTTGAATTTTTGAAATATTATCTTCTAGAATCATTACTAATTTTCAGTGTAACTGAATGCTAAATAGTGGCCTTTGAGGTCTTGGTTTGTTAAACTATTTTATGGAAGAAAAAACGCTAAGTGACGAATTATCACAGGAGTACTAGAGAAGACAATAAAGCTGTATATCAATAAGAAAGTGAACAACCAAAAATAAAAAGAAGAAAAACTAGTTTCACTTCATTAACAATATTCATCTAAACCATTTTTTAAAATATCATTACCAAATACAAGAAAAATAGCAAGAATGAAAATTACTTAAGTGTGCTTAGAATGGATGATCAGAGCTTGTAAGAATGTTAGAGCACTTTTATGCCTCCTTCCCCTCCCCAATGTTAGTTCAACCCCAACAAGGTCACCTTGTATCTGCTCTGTATGTGTTTTGTATATACCTACAAATTTTCGT
>CM053580.1:259848171-259864068 GCA_028627135.1 Pseudochirops cupreus | reverse complement strand
GCTCTCCAGAATGATTGTATCAGTTCACAGCTCCACCAACAATGCATTAGTGTTCCAATTTTTCCATATCCTCTCCAGCATTTGTCATTTTCCAGTTTTGTGATCTTAGCCAATCTGACTGGTGGGATGTGGTACCTCAAAGTTGTTGTCATCTGCATTTCTCAAATTAATAGTGATTTAGAGCATTTTTCCATATGCTTAAAGATATCTTTAATTTCTACCTCTGAAAACTGCCTGTTCATATCCTTTGACCATTTATCAATTGGGGAATGATTTGTATTCTTATAAATTTTACTTAATTCTCTGTATATTTTAGAAATGAGGCCTTTATCAGAGACACTGGTTGTAAATATTCTTTCCCAATTTCCCACTTCCTTCTTAATCCTGGTTACATTGGTTGTGTTTGTACAGAAACTGTTCAATTTAACATAATCAAGGTTATTCATTTTGCATTTTATAACACTCTCCAACTCTTCTTTGTTCATTAAGTCTTCCCTACTTCATAAATATGAGAGGTAAACTATTCCTTGCTTCCCCAGATTATTTACGGTATTAGACTTTATACCTAGATCATGCACTCATAATTGCATACCCTTTGACCCAGTAATACTACTTTTAGGGTTGTATCCCAAAGAGATCATAGAAGTGGGAAAAGGACCCGTATGTACAAAAATATTTATTGCAGCTCTCTTTGTGGTGGCAAAAAACTGGAAATATAGGGGATGCCCATCAATTGGGAAATGGCTGAACAAGTTGTGGTATATGAATGTAATGCAATACTATTGTGCTATAAGAAATGGGAAGGAGATAGACTTCATAATTACCTGGAGAGGTTTATACAAACATGCTGAGTGAGAAGAGCAGAAACAGGAAAAATTTGTACACAATCACAGACACATCATATGTGTGATGACCAACCTTGATAAATTGGACTCTTCTCAGCAACGCACAGTTATAAGACAACTCTACTAGTCTCAGGATGGAAGGAGAGATCTACATTCAGAGAAAGATCTAGAAAGACCAGAGTTTAAATGGAGACTGAAGCAGTCTACATGCTATCATTCTTTTAAAAAAAAAAAAGAAGAAGAAGAGACTCTTTCACTTTTGTCTCCTTGGTGCTTAGTATAGTATTTGCCACATAGTAGGTGCTTGATAAATGCTTGTTGATTGATTGATGTAGTCTAAGTCACTCATTTTACAAATGAGGAGGCAGAGGCTCAGGGAAGAAGATTGGAGCTGCATAACTGGTTTATGACAGAACTGGGAAGAAAGCCCAGTCTCTTGATCCTTTATCTGTCTATTGCTCCTTCTACCATGTGTGGCTTCTAGAAGATTCAAGCATAAAGCTATGCCCTCTATATGCAGCAGCTCTCCTCCATAGCTATGCCTGGTGTTTGAAATTGTCTTTTCTAATGATCAACCTTCTTTAGCCTATAAGCCTATTAGCCTTAACCCAGCTGTTTTCTTCCAGGTAAATATAGCCACTGCCACCAATATAGTCTTAATAAAATATTATTTTGATCATGCTCAATCCTACCCTCACACAACATTCACAAAGTTTTTCATGAGCTCTTTATAATATTGTCCCAAATATGTATTTTCCCCCAGATATGTCCTCAACTATTCCAAATCCAATATCTTTTTTCCTATCCTCATTCTTTTCAACCTTCCTTCAGTCTTTGACTGTGTTGATTACCCTCTCCTTCTTGATATTCTCTTCTCAGTATTTTCAGGATACCATTATCTCCTGGTTCTCCTGAATCTTACACTTCAGCCAGACTACTTCACTTCCTTCTGCCCATGCCTTTCACTTTCAAACTTTCCTGATTTGCTTGTACTATTCCACTAGAAAGAAAGTCTCATTACTTCCTTCCATAAAAGTCAATTCTGTGGATACTCCAAGACCACCTCTGTAAAGTCCTCACCAACTAGCCCAATATGGTGACCTCCCCTTCCTCTGTATTCTAACAACTATTCTCCATAAATTTCATTGTCACCATCTGTGTAGAGTCAAGATAAATGATAGATAGCATCAGGAAAACCAGAGTTCAGTCCCTAACACCTAATTAGCTATGAGATCCCTGGGTAAATCATTTAACTTTCTGTGCTCTAGTCAACTTTCTAAGACTCTTAAGTTGCAGAGAAGGTACTGATGTCCTTGGTGGAAGGCAATTCATTGCCTGGGATTTCCCTTTACCAGTGAAATCAGAGTCTCTATGTTTTATTATTATTGATTTTTTCTTATTGATTTTATTAATAATTAAATTATTAAATCACAGTCTCTATTTTTTTTATTTTTTTATTATTAACTTTTAGGAACACTTCTCAGCAACTCAGTAGCTCACTCTGAATACTTAATATGAAGATAGATGTTTCTCAGACATATATAAGTTTCTTAACCTTAGGCTAATTTCTCACTAAAATCTATGAGACCTTTCATAGATCTTGGCTATGGATTCTACACGGAATTTTTTATCAGCTAATGGTCTCTTGAGATTCTTGCTACTTAACTTTATAGCCTCTTCTCTTGCCAATGAAAAGGAAGAAAGTGTTGGGAAGGAGAAAAGAAAATGATGTAATCTTTCTCCTTTCCTTTTTATCTTCTTTTTCTCCCTATCTGTACCTATTGTCAATATTTTTGTTTCCAAGATCCTTGCCCTTATGTCACAGGATTACTGGATTAATCAGTTGGTCAATAAGCTTTTACTGAGTGCCTACCATGTACCAGGCACTGTGCTAATCACTGGGGATACAAAAAAGGTAGGCAAAGGACAGCTCCTGGCCTCAAGGAACTCACAATCTAATGAAGAATGTAAGTAAACAAATATATACAAACAAAGTATGTACAGGATAAATAGGCAATAATTAAGAGAGGGATGGTATTAGGATTAAGACAGGTTAGGAAAGTCTTCTTGCAGAAGACAGAATATCAGTTGGGATCTAAAAGAAGCCTGGAAAGTCAATAAGAAGAGATAAGGAAAGTATTCCATGCAAGTGGAACAGTCAAAGAAAATTCCAAGTGTCAAAAGATCAATTGTCTTATTTGTAGTACAACAAAGAGGCCAGGATCACTGGATAGAAGAGTAGCTGGTGAGGAGAAATGTGGAAGAAGATGGGAACTATAGAAGGAGGCAAGGTTATGAAGAGTTATTAATACCAAACAGATGATTTCGTATTGCTCCTGGATGGTATAGGGAGCCAAAGGAGTTTTTTTAATTGGGGAGTGATATGGTCAGAACTATCCTTTACAAAAATCACTTTATTAGCTGAATGTATGGTGGATTGCAATGGAGGGAGACTTGAAACAAGTAGACCCACCAGTAGGCTTTTGTAGTAGTACAGATATGAGGTGATGAATGCATGTGCTAAGGAGGTAGCAATATTAGGAGAAACAAGAGTATATATTCTAAGGCTGTTGCAAAAGTGAAATCAAAAAGCCTTTGGCAACTGATTGGACATGAGGGGTGAGAGATAGTCAGAGGAATATGATACTGCAAGCCTGAGGGACTGGGAATATATTGTTGACCTCAATGGTAGTGGAGAAGGTGAGCGGTGGAGTGTTTAGGAAAAAGATAAAGAGTTTCATTTTGGATATGTCGAGTTTAAAATGTCTACTGGACATCAACAGTGCAGGTCCGCAGAGAGTTTAGGGCAGGATAAAGAAGTGTGAGAATCATCAGCATAGAGATGGGAGGTAATGAGATCCCTAAGTGAAGTAGTATAGAAGGAGAAGATGCCCCAGAACAGAACCCTAAGAGACATCTTTGTATTTAGAGGACAGGCTCTAGATGAGGATCCAACAAAGGAAATCAAGATGGGTCATCTGAAAGGTAGGAGGAGAACCAGGAGAGAATGGTATCCTGAAAACCTAGAGAGAAGAGAGTATAGAGCAGAGATTCATCAACTGTGTTAAAGGATGCAAGTTGAAGAGAACGAGGATAGAAGAAAGGCCATTAGATTCGGCAATTAAGAGATCTTTGGGAACTTTGGGGAGAGCAGTTTGGTCAAGTGATGATGTCAGAGGTTGAATTGTATGGATTAAGAAGAGAATAGAGGGGCAGCTAGATGACACAGTGAATAGAGCACTGGCCCTGGAGTCAGAAGGACTTGAGTTTAAATCCAGCCTCAGACACTTAGCACATACTAGCCATGTGACCTTGGGCAAGTCACTTAACCCCAATTGCCCTACATTCCCCCTCCAAAAAGCAAAAATAAAAAAAAAGGATTTTAAAAAAAGAAATTGCAATAAAAGAATAAACACTTAAATGCCAACAATGTTGCCAAAATAATTTTCCTTAAGCACGGGTCTGACTGTGATTTCCCAAGTCAATCAACTCTAGTGTCTTCCCTTCTCATCTAGAAAAAAAAAAATAGCTTTTAAAACTTTATGCAATCTGGCCATGACGTAGCTTTCCAGTCTTATTGGACATTATTTGGTCTCCCACATTCTGAAATACAGTAAAACTGCTCTTTTCTCTGTTTCTCATAGACAACAGTCTAGCTCCCTTCTCCATACTTTTGCAGACTAGAATATATGCAATGCTGACACTGAACTCCTAGGGTCCTTCTCTTACTTTAAGATGTAGCTCAAGCACTATCTTCATCTGCCTCATGGCTTTCCTACCATGTACCAGGTACATTCCCCCTCCAATTGCTACTGCCCTGCCTCCCAATCAATTTGCATGTAACTACTTTGTTTATATTTCTATTTTTACACTATTCATATTTTTGTGGTTTTTTCTCCCTCATTAGCATGTAAGCTTGTGAGAAGGGATCGATTCATTATTTGTACTTGCATCTCCAGCATATAGTAGATATTTCATTTTTTAAAAGTTAATTGATTGAATAACAGGACCAAGATTTGTTCTTTGAGACCTGGAAGGGATTTTTACTGTGGAAGAGACAACTAAGTAGTTATGTTCTGCTGTAGATGACCTACCTTTCAGCATGGAACCCTGGTAATAGTTCTCTGAGGCACTTTCTTTGGTGCTGTGGTCAGTCTGACTTGATTCCTTCTCTTCCTACCTCCCTACCATCTTGCTGACATTGGACTTCTTAAGTTGAGTCTTAGGCATAGACACCTTATTGCCAGAAATCATATTTTGTTGATTGTCTGCAGCATCATCACTTTCACCTACCTGACACTGTGTTCAGGTAACTGTGATTTCTTGTGATTCCAGATGTTTTCCTAGTTCTATATAATTACTATGCCCAAAGTCTCTACTGTACTTTGTAATTCTGTCTTATCCATACCAGGGTTTACTGCATGGTTGGGACAAAGGACTCAACAGGGATGATTGAGAATACATTACACAAAATCCCAGCTTTTTCCTCCAATAACAAAACAGTATCTTTCCACTCTCTTTTAAGGAAGAATAAGCCATCTCTTATTATAACTGTCAAGTAGTATTTATCTTTCATACTCACAGAGGACCAAAGTGACATCATGATGTCAGTCAAACAGTCAATGGCTATTTACGCCAATCCAAGCTTAGAATGCTCTACCACGGGTTGAGCGCAAATAGTCCTTCTGAACACTTGGGGTGGAGATATATCTAAATTTGTTTATCTCACAGTGGCTTGTAAGCTACTGAAAACCCTCTTTACTCATAGACCACAATGCCTTCTTTGATACAGGCACACCATACCGGATAATTCTATGCCAGTGTCTCTTTTGTCTCACAGTCAATACCAAAACTCTTCAGAGAGAACTTGAGGTTTCCTTATATCACTTCTGACCTCTGTGTGAGCAATTGCCATTTTTGAGCTCTCCATAAAGTAGTCTTTTAGGCAAATATACATTTGACATTCAAAGAATATGGCCAGCCCATTGGAGTTATGCTCTCTGCAATAGAGTTTGAATGCTTCGCTTCAAGAAACTGCCCTAGTGTCATGTACCTTTTCATGTCAGGTGATCTTTAGAATCTTTCTAGGACAATTCAAAGGGAAGTGGTTCAATTTTCTGGCATGGTGTTGGTAGATTGTCTGTGTTTCACAGGTATACAACAATGAGGTCAACACAAGAGCTCTGGAGACTTTCAGTTTGAGAGGCAGCCTAATACCTCTTCTATACCACACTTTCCTGTGAAGCCTACCAAACACTGAACTAGCTCTGGGGATATGTGCATCAATCTCATTATCTATATGAACATCCCTGGAAAGTATAATAGCAAGGTAAGTGAACTTATCCATAGCACTCAAAATTGGCTAGTACTCTTTACATATCTTCTGGCTAGCTATTGAAATAGCTTAAAATTTAACGGAACATAGGTTGAAATGCCTCTCTTAATGTTTCCTGAAAGGGGTTCTGTAGTTTAATCTTTGGTTTGTAGTTGACTTCTGCAGGAAGGATCCTTGGTACTAATTTTAAAAAAAAACATCATAGGATTTAGAACTGGAAGTGTTAGTAGAGATCATGTAATCCATCCTTCCCTCCTCATTTTGTAAGAGGAAACTAAGGGTCAAAGATAGTAAATGATTTGACCAGAATTGCATGACTGGTAGTTGTCAGCATCAGGTTTCAAGCCCAGTTCCTCTGACTTCAAATGCAGTATTTTCTCCACTATATCGCACTGTTCCAGCTTGTAGTAGTCTCAGAACAATCGCTTAATGAAAGTGATTTCTAAATCCAAGTTTACCTAGACTGCAAACTAAACAGCGACAGCATCCATCCATCCATTCATCTATTTGTCTGTCTATCTCAATCTGTCTCTGCCTATTATTTATCTATCAAAATAAGTAGAGCCTATTTCAGTAAGTCACGTGATTGGAAGTATGGTATTTACTGGATAGAGATCCAGCCTCTGAGCCAGAAATATGTGAGTTCAAGTCTCTCCTCTGACTCATACTGGTGAGTTGACTATGGTCAACTTCCCTAATTACTCTTTCTAGGCCAGTGGTGTCAAATTCAGAAATGAGGTCACTAAACCATACACAGGGATCCCTACAGGCAAGATATTGGCTTATTTTTAAAATGTTATATTACCTATGTTTTATTGTATCTTTTTCTTTGCCAAATAGTTCCCAATTATATTTTAATCTGTTTCAAGTATTACCTGCTGGCTATGTATTTGACCCCTCTGTTCTTGTGGAGGAGATACAGACCTGAATTGGTAGAGGGTACTTTCTCATAAGGAGTTCTCTATATTAATGAAATCACATGTCCAATCCTTATTCTTATACTATACGACAAAATATCTTCTATTGTTCTACATATTTAAAAAAAACAATTATTGTCACTCGTAAGTAACAATGTTTCCAAGGAGAGTTAGTACTTTGTCATTTAGAATAACTTCTTATATTGTCTAACTATTAAAGGAAACATCAATATAGTATAGCGAAAGCCAGGAGAACCTGGTTCATGTCTCAGAGTCAACACTTTAGACAAGTCAAATTCTCCTCACATCTCTGAGTCTCACTCAGTTTCCTCATTGGCAAAACAGAGGTGGTAATTCCTGTCCTTCTATGCAAAAGATTTTCACATAGATCATATGTTGAGTATGATCAGCAAATTATAAAATTCTACACATATATAAGGAATTAGAGTTAGGGCATGATCATTCTTATCCTTAAAGAAAAACCTTTAAATTAACTGCCAAAGTTAATTTAAATTATATTGTAATTATTTCTGCATATTAATTATTTTTGCATATAATATGATTGGTAAGCTTTTTGTCTTTAAGAAAAGAAAAGATTTATCAATTGCCATTTGTAATCCCTAAAAAATCACATTCATTTCTTTAGGTTTTTCTGTCTTTTTGTTATCTGTATACATAATATCCTTATTCCTCTCCTATGCCCTAATATCAAATATTATTTCACTTGTGACTCATACCAATAGAATACAAGCTCCTCAATAGCAAAGACTATTTCATTTCTGCCTTCCTACCCCATGAATCTAGCACAGTTCCTGGTATGGGTCGATGCTTAATAAATGTTTGAACTGAATTAAGTTTAATCCTCAAGAAGCAGAGTGGAGGAACAATGATCTTTAGTCTTTCTTTGCATAATGAGAAAGAACAGAGATCATCACTCTGAACATAAATATAAGGATGGAATTGAGTGATATTTGCTCAATCAATTCACCCTATTCCATTTAAAATCAGTGATAAGATGCTCAATTAATCAGTCTCAACTGTAGGCTTTATACTAAGTGCAGAAGTCTTTGAAAGTCTTTGGATAATGGGAAATGATGCCAGACAGGAAGTCTGTTCCAATTAAGAGAGATTTCACCATGCCCTCTGGGTCTTGTATAAAAACTAGAATTTGCTAGAATTGGGGAATTCCAGGGAGTGGTGAGTCATCCCAGAAATTGGGGTGAGCATGGCTAATCCCCCTGAAAATGAAGCACTTCAGAGAATAGCACTTAACTTTTTCCTTAGATCTTCTCTGCTTAATACATTCTTGTTGCTTTGTCTTACTTTGTTGCCTTTGCAGAGTTCAGAGCATTTTAGACTTCACAGCTTCCCTTCAGTGTCCTCAGATCAGTTGATTATTAGTGTATTGTGATATTGGTACCAGTATTATGAGCTGATGTTAGACCACACATAGACTTATGGCTCTACAAGGAGCCCAGCAAAGAAACTACAGTATCTCTAAGGAGAACTTTCCCCTTATGAATGGAAAGAAAAGGACTTCTGACTGCCAGGACCTGTGAGTTATCACACTGCCACATGTGCTTTCTAAGCCTTGAGTTCACTATTTCCTGGACTCTGTACTTGTGAGAGAGTAAGTCAGAGTCTTTCAGAAGAAATGTTTGGCACCAACTCTATTTACTCCATCACCTTGAAAAATAACCAACCTTTTGCAAAAGCTATTTAATATGTAGGGATATATTAGCTGATAATATGGGGAAAGAACAAATTGGTGGGGCCTCAAGTCAATGACTTAGAAGATCACTTGAGGGTATCTCTAGAATCTGCTGGGGAAGATGTAGCTTTACTTTGGAAGCAAGACTCATCTGAGAGCATGGGAGTTGAGATAAGGATCCTCAGCATGTATGTAAGTTACATCAAGTTGTGTAAGAACTAGAAAGATCATAAGTCAATTGGGTCACTATAGAGAAAGGCAGGATAGAAGCAATATGATCTCTGGATACCATCTGTAAATGCTGGAGGGAGTCGTATGTCAAAAGCTCTCCAGAAATCTCCTAAAAATATGGAGTACTAAAGGTTATGGACATTTTCCCTGGATTCTGCTCAAACCAAGAAACTAATAGGTAGCAACATAGTAAATGAGGACAAAAGTAATAGTTTGGAAGCAGGAAAGCTGAATGTGTGCTTTCTAGCTGTCTAATCTGTGGAAAGCTTCTCTTTGTGTGCCTCTGCAAAACCAAGGTGATAATTAATATTTGCTTTCCAAAACTTCAGAGTCATTAGCTAATGAGTTACAGCAATAACACGCACACAAATGCATCCAGTTACTATAGATTTTCTTTGATTTTTGGCTGGGGACAAATCAAAAAGTTAAAGCAGAACTCAGAGGGGTTGAATCTCTGCAAACCAAACCTGTTGGGGAGCCTCACTAAAGCCTCACTGTGCAAACTGGAACCTGCAGGTTTTACATAGCTTTCCTTCAGAGTCACTATCACTATTTGTCACCCGTCTGGAATTTTCCCTCCCTCTGAGTCACTGACTCATTGCCTTTTGGAATCTCAGCTTCAAACCCTTTCTGTTCACTTCAATATAAGATTAACTCTAAACTTCATTCATATCCTTTCCCCATCAACCAATGCATAAGAACATTTACTGGCATGCTTAAATTTCATCCATTTTTCCCTTAAGCCCATCTTTGAAAATATTTCCCTTCTAACCTATGTAACAAGCATTGTAATTTTTCCCCCAATAAGCAAATTTATTTAATCTAATTCCCAGAAAAGTCTATTGAAATCACTAGGACAAAGGGCAATGCATTATAATAATATTACCACTTATAGGATAGAGTACTTTTCTCTGAAGAGTTCAGATCTTTTTCTAAATGAAATTTATTCGTACTTAACTCTTGCCATGTTAAAATAGGTTGAGGGAAGTATAACCATATCCATTCTGCAGATGAGGAAATTGAGGCATTTAAAAGTGAAAGTCATAGTTTACACAACATACCTATTTAGTTTAATGTAAATATCTGGTAAAATGATTCTTAACATTGGAATTAATTAATTGACTGGAAGTTTAAATTTTCAATGGGTTGTTATGGTATTATGTAAACATGGTGATATTAAATCATTCAGAAAAGAAAGTAAGATGTCCTTATTGAATGTATCCATACATTTTTCAACACAAACAGGACACTCTTAACTCCAGGCATTTTCTCTGGCTGGGATCCAGGCCTTGGAGAGCTCTCCCTCCTGATCTCCTCCTCCTGGTTTTCCTGACTTCTTTCAAGTTCCAACCAAAATCTTACCTTTTACAGGAAGCCATTCCCAATCCCTCTTAATTCTAGTGTCTTCCTTTTTCTTAATCTTCTACCTATTGTGTTCATATAATATGTTTACATATTATTTTATACATAGTCATGGGCTTTGTGTGTCTCTCATTAAATTGTGAACACCCTGAGGGCAGGGACTGTCTTTTGCCTCTTTTTGTATCATCACTGCTAGGCACAATGCCTGGTACATAGTAAGTGCTTACTAAATGCTGATTAGTAGATTGACTTTTGGGGAAATTGCCCACAGAATTTTGAATTGAGGGAAGAAAAGACTGCAAGACACAAATCAATCAATTGATTCATTTAATGAATATTACTGAATTCTTAACCTGTGCATAATAAGCTCTGCAGAAAAAATATAAGGATGAATCCTACACAGTCCCAATTTTTAAGATTGAAATCTTTTTTTGGAAGTCATGATTCAAACTTAGACCTTTCTGATTCCAAGTGTAACATCTTATCTACTGAGCAAACTTAAGTCGTCCAGTTTCACACAGTGAGTTAGTGGAAGAACTGAAATATGAACTAATGTTTCCCAACTCTTCATATGATACTTTTTCCACTATCTTACTGACAATTTTAAAATGTAAGTCTGGAGGTCAGAAGAGAGGACCAGGCTAAAGATAGAGGTATGGTATTCAGTCTCATTGAGGTTATACCTGAAACCTTGAAAGTGAAATTGCTAAGGAAGAGAGTATTAAGAGAGGAGTCAGTACCTAAAGATCCAACATCAAGGATGATCTCCATTTTCTTAATTAGGGAAATGGGTCTAGGAAGAGGATTTGGGAAAAGAGATAGAGAAAGAAATAGTCAAAAGAGTAGGAAAAAAGGAAGGTGAAAACCTCAAGAAGGAGATATTATCGACAGGGGCAAATGCTACAGGAAGGTCAAGGGGATTGAACCCTGTGAAAAAGTCATCCAATTCAGTGATTCAGGTGTCACTAAATATATTCTAAGAAACAGCTTTGGTAGAGTAGAGAGAAAAGAAGCCAGAGAGCAAGAAGACTAAACAGTGAGTAGATGGTAAGGAAATGAAGCTAGAGAATGTAGATTAAGGGTCTCCCAGCCACCATGCTATGCCAACTCTTTGCTGGTTCACAAACTGTTTTATGCTGAAGATTATTCTTTCTTTCCCAATGTAGGCACTACTTATATTGATTTATATTCACACAACATCTTTGAAATTTATATGATTCTTATACAAGATTTTCTGTAAACCACCCGTAGAAAAACTACTGAATGCACTAGACTTTCTTCTCATTCTTTAAATACCTTAGGACATCCCATAACATTAAGAGCTTTATCAGTTGTCTGTCATTCTCACTACATTACTAGCCCAATCTCCTTTCCTCATCATCTCCTCAGTAATGTGTTTTGTGCCTTTTTTCAGGCAAGTCAAATTTTTAAAAGTCTCCTCTTCTTTTTTTTTTCTTGCTCCTCCCATTTCCCCCAAATCAGACATCTCCCCATTACCTGACTAGGTATTTTAATCCTTGAGCTCTAGAGGGTGGAATGGAGCAAGGTAGGCAATTTTTTTTAATTTTATTTTTTTCTAAAATTTAAATACATGGTAAGAAAAGAAAAAGAAACACATTATAAACTGAAATATTAAAAATTAAGTATAAAATAAGAGAAAGAAAAAGTCATGTGCAAAGCAGAACATAAGAAAGGATTCAAAATACAAATTCAAAAACAATTTAGATATTTACTTTATTTAGTTTGAGAAACACTAGTTCAGACTATTCTTTCTAGAAGTTCGCCAGTAAAGAGCAAGGAGGAAGATGTGCTAACTCAAAGACATGATAGGAAGGTGTGCTTTTTTAAAATATCCTCTATGTATTTGGTCTGGGTTTATTTTGTTTTTCAGCAAGGACTCCCCAAGAATGTTTATAGGCAGATACGAAAGGGGGACATTGAAAATGCAAGAGAATAAAAGGATGTCAGAAAGAACAGAGTCCGTAAGAATGCACATCAGGATGAGATCAAGAATTCAGGTGAAAGGCTTAGTCTTCTTTTACAAAAGAGACAGAGACAGAAAGAGAGAAACAGAGACAGACAGACAGAGACAGAGAGAGACAGAGTGAGAGACAGAGAGACAGAGAGAAGGAGAGAGAGAGAGAGACAAAGAGACAGAGAGAAGGAGAGACAGCAACAGAGAGACAGAGACAGAGACAGAGAGGAGAGAGAAAGAGAGACAGAGACAGAGAGACAGAGACAGAGAGACAGAGACAGAGAGAGAGACAGAGACAGAGAGAGACAGAGACAGAGAGACAGAGAATTACTTATTCAGACAGGAAGAGAGGAAAAGAGAATAGCAAAGACCAAAGACAAGGGCTGGAAGATGGAAATTGTGAAGCCTTACCTCAGCTTCTCATAAAATAAAAGGAGAGGTCGTGAGCTGAAGATGACATCGGTTGGGATGAATTAGAGCTAAAGCAATGTGAAGTGTTGTGGAATAGCAGCTATGGGGAATCCACTAGAGAGAATCCACTAAGAGATAGATAAAAAGTTTGGTCAGTAGCAGGGAGGGCCCAATTGAGATTATATACAATTCAGTTTTATTGGGTCCATGGTAGGTATACTTTCTTAATCAACTCTTAGCCCCAGAAAACTAAGTCAGATAAAGCAAAAGTTTGGAGTTATGAGATAACAGGGATTTGCAAAACAGCTGTGGTTTGTAGTCATGGGAAGAGGAGGGAGGAATTGTTTTGGAGTCCAGGGGAGAGCATTGTGGAAATGGCTGTTTGGAACAATGAGTCTAGTCTGGAAAAGGAAACCTGTAAAGCCCAAGGGATAACAATGTAAAATGAAGGGGTTAGATTAGATGAATCTCCAGTTTTGAGAGTGAGGTTAAATTTGAGAGGAGAGTAAAGAGCAGTTTCAAGAAAGCAGTATAAAAATGGAATAAATCTTTCTTTGTGTGCTGTCTTCCCTCTATTAGAATATAGGCTCCTTGAGGGCAGGGAGTAGCATACCTGCTCATATTTTGTGCTCCTTTCCCCCGCTTTTAGCATAGTGTTTGGCACACAGTGAACACTTGACAAAATACTCTGTCTGGGTCTCCTATATCTATCTGAGTGTCTCTGCCTCTGTTTCTCTCTGCCCTATCCACTCCCTCTCTCTTGTTTTCTTTCTCTCTCAGAGAAGAGATTTCAGATTCCAAAGCCTTAGAAGTTGAACAGTTATGAATGTTACTGGACTGTCTGAATGTATCAGGTCACTAGATAATTCCTCTATATTCCTCATATGTACTTTATAGGCATGGCCTGAATGTCAATTAATTGACCAATATTAATTAAGTAACTACTATGTGTCAGGCTCTAAGCCAGGGCCTGGAGATATGTAAACAAAATCAAAACAGACAAGTCTCACCCTTTACTCATGATTATCATAAGTTTTATGTCTATTGGATAATTAATCTGACTTTGTTTCCAATAAAGTTATTTAATTATGACTCTTCTGTCTCTTACCAGATGTAATTCTAAAACATCTCAAAGATGTTTATGTGGGATTCTAGTACCTCCCAGAAAAGAAATTTGAATTAGGTTTTCCTTAAATTATTTCATTTAAGAACACTTGGGGAAATTATTACCATGTAATCTTTTTCTTCTTCTTCTACTACTACTTTTTTTTTTTAGATTCAAATCACAAGTACTGTTTAGGAACATTGCATTTGCCAAGGTTATTGTAGAATTAGCAGAGACACCAAAGTGATGAATGGGCCCAGCCCTGGCTGTGATATAGATGCTATCCCTATGGGGCTGCAAGAAGCAGGATTTTTCATACAGACAGACTCACATGGAGGACAGATGGGAAGAAAATAAAAATGAGCTGATTTATTGAACTAAAATTCCACTTCTCTTTTGCCTCATTGATTTTGTACATATTATAATTATGGAAACTTCTTTTACACAAACTATAAAAGGATATTGCCTCATCTTAGCAGGGGTAAACTGCTTTGAAGCTAAGGTTCAATGTGCATTGCCAATCAGCTCTTTATCCTATCCAGTCCTATCATACTGCACCAATGACAGGAAGACTATCTATGCTGTCTGGCTCTTGCCTTCAAGAAATGACTGTAGTCACTATTTTGCTTTGTTTTGTTTTTGTGTATGTGTGTTTTTTTTAAATCTGTGTACTAATTGTGTTACTTTTTCCCAATCATCTCCAAACTTAGCAATCTCCTCTATGCATGGACCATTGAAAAGTTACAGCTATTTCTTAATTGGGGGGAGGGCATAAGATCACTGAACAAAATCTGATAGATATCTGGCATTTGAGCAATGTAGCTGACAGCTCTGAATGAAAGAAGATACATGACTATATACAATATGTGCTCACAAAACATACTCATTATGGTACCTAACAAACATAGACATAAGATTACATCTTTTCAATAAACCCAAGTTCCATCACCAAACTACCCCACATTGTGAAATATCTGACGCTCTCTAATAACTGTGCTAATGAAGAGATGTTGGGGAGAAAAGGGGGGGGCAGGAACAGAATATTAGAAAAGCTGCACGTCAAAAGTGAGGTTGCAGGCAGAGCAGAGCAAGACAGCTGGTTGGATCTAATCTATTATGGGAACGTGTCTTGTAGGAACATTAAATCTAAGCCAGATTTGAAAGAAAAATGCAGGCTTCCAACCAGTTAATTGGGTAGCTTAAATTTGGGTGTTCCTTATGCTAGCTTGTTCTCTCTTTCTCTCTAGTATGAAATAGTACAACTATTTGGTACATGGTTTCCATCTGCAGATATCTCTTAATCAGATATCCTAAGGTGATGTGCAGGTGGGAGGTTAAGCTTAGAAAGCCAGAAATCTCAGTAGTATTTTTAACGACATTATAACTAACCCCCCAAGTACTGATTTGTCAGAATCGATTGTGGTTCAAAATGTTGTTAGTTACAATATAAAATTTGCTCTTAGGATAAAGACACCACCTAATGAACTGCAATTTTTGTTCTAACCCCACCTCTGAGGCATTTCTCATCAATGTGATAAAATCACAAACCAGGTGCTGCAATGCCTTTTTTTAAAATCATAAATCCCATCCTGTCACTAAAGAGGAAAAAAAAAGAAAAGTTTAAACAAATTTGTGGAAGAAACTTTTTCCCAGGTGTTATTTTGTTAACAGGGGTACAATGGAAAGTTCAGTCATAATAGTTTAAATGGATAATAACACCAAAAATTCTACATTAAGAAAGGCCTAGTTTGTCATATAGAAGAGAAATGGGTAAATATTCTAAATCTTTTTCTTACTAGTTTTAAGTCTTTTGAAGTGTTTATCTCCTAAATCACATGATATTCAGTAGGGAAGGAAATTCTATGGCAGAAAAAGGAAGCAAAGAAGGAAGGAAGGAAGGAAGGAAGGAAAGAGGGAGGAAGAAAGAGATAAAGAAAAAAAGAGAAAAAAGAAGGAAAAAGAGAAAGAAAAAAAAGACATGACCTGGATGTCAATTAATAGAGAA
>CM053580.1:259833030-259848071 GCA_028627135.1 Pseudochirops cupreus | reverse complement strand
GAAGGAAGGAAGGAAGGAAGGAAGGAAAGAGGGAGGAAGAAAGAGATAAAGAAAAAAAGAGAAAAAAGAAGGAAAAAGAGAAAGAAAAAAAAGACATGACCTGGATGTCAATTAATAGAGAAGGAAGGAAGGAAAGAAGGAAGGAAGGAAGGAAGGAAGGAAGGAAGGAAGGAAGGGAGGGAGGAAGGAGGGAGGGAGGAGGGAAGAGAGAGCAAGGAAGCAAAATAGGTAAGGTGAGAGGAAAAATTCAAATCATTTATGTTTTGCCAAGATCAAGTTTAGTAAAAGTCTTTCAGCAGTGATCTGCTCAGCCCTAAAGCTATACAGAACAACCTGGAGGAACTTGAAGTTTGCTTACAGATTTTTTTTTTCATCTCTTTTCCCACTTCAAGTTGGCTTTTTTCCCTTTTAAGCCAGACTTCTTCTTCAATTTTAAGGCTAATAATTCCTTTTGCAAGATGTAAAAAAGAAAGTCAAGCTTTCCCTCTGCGTCCCAACCTGGAAGCAGAGAAAAGACTTTAACTTGTGGCTCTTCATCTCATTTTCCAGTCTCTCAGAGCACATCGCCCTGGGTTTGCACTGGGACCATGTGTAATTTAATTGGATTCAGGGGGTAAGGGTGGGAAAAGGATGATAAAGCTGTGTGAAAATTTTCACACAAAAGCACACCACCCAATTTACATTTTCATTGGCTTTACAAAAATATTTCACCTAGCAGAGTTTTTCTAATTTTGGCCATCATTGAAAAATTAGCATGTGCCTGAGTGAAAACCATTGTGCTCTACTTTGTGATATAATCAGCAACAGAGAAGGAGTCTGGAGTCCGCAAAATTAAAGATGATAATGTTTTCATTTGCTCCAGCCACTTTTTTTTCCCTTTAACCTAGTTTTAACTGCATTTGCTTGGGGATTTTTTTCTTATGAAAATAGTATTATGTGTGACATTCAGGCTTCCAAAAATGATTAAAGCCATAGAAGTGTCTTTGATTATAAGTATTAGAAAACCTCAAATAACATTGATAAACAAATCCTGAAGTAGCAAGAATACGAAGAGTTCTGGTCATATTTTATTCACCATCTGATATAATTATTTTCTTTGTTGTCTAAAGGTCACAAATGAATAACTGACCAGTACAAGAAAATATCATGCATGAATGGTTGATCAAGCAACAAGAATTTATTAAACATTCTTTGCATCAGGTATTCTACTAGGTCCTTGGGATACAAAGTCAAAAACAAAACATTCTTTACCCTTTTAGAGCTTACATTCTAGGAGGAAACAACATGTGTGTGTATATACATACGTTCATTCATATGCACATGTGTATGTATGTACACGCACACTCACAAAATCCATGCAAGGTAGTTTGTGAGGAAGGACTCTTAGAGTTCGGGAGGAGTGGGAAGGAAAAGTTTCATGTCCAAGGTAGTGCTCTGGGTGCTGAGTATTAAAGGAAGTGAAAGGTTTTATTATGTACACATTTATGTATATATATATATATATATATATATATATATATATATATATATATAAATATACACACACATATATACATACATATATGTCATATATATGACATAAATATGCCATTACTATGCTACTTTATATATAGAACTCTTCATATGACACAGAATTTTTAAGGGGGAATGGGAGCATTTTATGGGCCAGATTTCCATTGTCATTAGTGGAAAGATTAATCAATTATTTATTTAAGGGGAAAGGTCCCTTTAATAAACAAGATTATGCAAAAATTATTTTTTGGTCTCCATTCTACTACTTTTTTATGAACCTGTAGCCACAGAATCATTGATAGTTCAAAACCCAAATACTATCAAATAGATTATGATTTCCCCTTTGAGACACAGGGGCAGCTTGCCTTATATAATTGATGTGCTCATAAAATTCAGTCCGCAAACCACTTATTGGGTGGCTAGCTTTCACTTGCTTTTCCTTTTGAAATTGACTCCTATTTTCCCACTATTCCTTACATTTTTTTTTAATTGCAAAGAATCCACTAACATTCATCTAGCTTATGAGATCAATGCAAAGAATTGTTTTTGGAAATAATAGCTGTGAAATATTCAGCAAAAGGGAAAAGCTGGAGACAGGTAAGCAATAACAGGAAGAAATATCACATGACCCTTCTTGTGAACTTTTTCAGACAGTTCTATAAAATTATGAAGTTAAAACCTTAACCTAATGAAGGTGCCAAGCAAACAAAGATCTTTTAAGATATACCAAAATATTTGTAAATCCAGCATAGGAAACTTCCAAATTCTAATAGAAAGAAAAGTTTCATTAACCTAGGAGGCGTATTTTCAGTGGATGAAATGTTTGCAAATGATTTTTCTCCAGCAAATTAGGAACAAAGAATATTTTGAACTTTTTGTGCATTCACTTGATAGGTATTATATAAGTGTGTGCATGAAGAAAGAGGAAGGAATTTAGAACAATTCAAAACTTTTGGAAACTCTGTTTGCTCTGATGCATTAAAAGGACCATCATTTCATCATTGTTTGCTTTCTGCTCCATTCCAAATGCTACCCCGGGGGTGGGGAACCTGTGGCCTTGAGGCCACATTTAGTACTCTAGGTCCTTAAGTGTGACCCTTTGATGAAACCAAACTTCACAGAACAAATCCCCTTAACAAAAGGATTTGTTCTTTGAAGTTTGGATTCAGTCAAAGGGCTACACTTGAGGATATATATACACTTGAGGGCCACATGTGACCTCAAAGCCACAGGTTCCACCCCTTTGTGCCACCCCTTCACCTCAGGAGAGATTTGGATGAATCGCTGTATACTAAAAACTAAACCCTTGGTGGCCAGTCTTCTGGACATGAATCTATCCTGCCTTAGCTGGAATGGTCTTTGGATAACAAATGCAGGGTCTGTTATTGGGACTCTCTACACTAAGTTTTGCCAGCTTAATAGGAACTGCCAGCACTTGTATTCTTTATGCAGACATCCCACCACTGGGCATGTAGCCCCCAGGAGCTCAAAAATAAAAAGAAAGGTCTCATATGGACCAGAATTTTCATATCTCTACTTTGGGGGTAACAACCTGAAACAAAGTGTGTCCATCAATTAAGGAACAGCTCAGAACAAGTTGGGGCACATGAATGAAATAGATTTATTGCTTTGTAAGCAACAGAAAAATGAGCAATTCAGAGAAATATGAACATTATGAACTGATGTAAAATGAAGAAAACACAATTACAAGCATAAATTATTATGACAATGTAGATTAAAGGATGGATAATTTCAGTGATACAAGAAACTCCACAGATGAGGGAATTTCCTCTATCAACACAGGTCAGAACCCTCTTTGCAATTTTTTTGGTGCTATACATAAAAGGTTTTCTAGAGTACTCTATATGTGTCTGTGTGTATGTGTGTGATGGCGTATATGTTATTATGGTCATATTTAAATTTTTATTTTTCATAATCAGTATTAAGATTTTTGCTTGGTTTCAGAGTTATTTTTTCAGCTTCATTAGTTTATAGAAACTATACCCTCAGCCCAGTTGGAAGTAAAAAATGCTCCTTTTTTAACCTCTCTAGCATTTTTTAGAAAACTTGATTAGAATGGGTAGGCTGCCTACTTGATGGAATTCATTGATTTCAAATTTCCTTTATACAATAAATCTCCTCCCCAAGGTCCCAGCCAAAAAAAAAAAAAACAAGAAAAAAAAAACACCCACACCGTTTTTGAATGGAAAACACAAAACAGAAATCACTAATTTTCTGGTGATGAAGATGTTCAGAATATGCTCGTTAAACAACCAAATCAGTCTTTCCATTTTTAAGTACAGGTTGTAAGGGTTGGGGGTGTCAGGTTCATGGTTTAGGCACTTATGATCTCTTTTTAAAAGGTCAGAACTTATTGGTAAGTTCCTTTTTAGTAAAGGACGCTGATACTTGACTGTTTCAAGAGATCCATGAACTCATCCATGTGGATATTCCCTCCACTGATGAGGACTGTAGTATATTCATCCCTTCTCAACCTGAATGATTCTTGTCCATATCTTTCCTTGAATCTTACAAAAAGGATCCATTGCCCAAGTTCCCCAAAGCCTTCTTCTAGGTCTTTTAATATGTTATGGGTATTATTCCAACACCAGCAGTCCAGTTAACTATCCCTCGTCTTGCTACATAACCTGCCCACTTGCCCTTCTGGTCGTTGAAGGTTAGTGAGTATTTTGCATGTGAGGCATTGTTAATATGCCTCAATTAAAATATAGTCTGTCCTGCTCATGTTTTCCCTGGTCCTTTATACTGCTTATTAGCTGCCTCAAAATTTTGATTCTTTCCTAATCATTGAGGACACCCACAATATTGCCATTGATAGTGATGTAAATTTTGTTGAGAACTTTATTTGCCAAGTGTGTAACTGTACACACTTCTTCATTACTAAGTACTTTATCTAGATTTTTTTTGGTGGGGGCAGGAAAGAAAACTCTACACTACAGTAAATGAAGGGACAGTTAGGTGATGCAACAAATTTTGCACTGGGCTTAGAATCAGGAAGACTCATCTTAATAAACTCAAATCCAGCCTTAAAACTTATTAGCTATGTGACCCTGGGCAAGTCACTTAACCTTGTTTGCCTCAGCTTCCCCATTTTTATTTTTTTTTATTTTTTGGCTTTTTGGAGCGGGGAAGGTAGGGCAATTGGGGTTAAGTGACTTGCCAAAGGTCACATGGCTAGATTTTTGTGTGTGTTAAGTGTCTGAGGTCAGATCTGAGCTCAGGTCCTCCTGATTCTAGACCTGGTGCTCTATTTACTGTGCCACCTAGCCACCCCCAGCTTCCCTGTTTTTAAAATGAGCTGGAGAAGGACATGGCAAATCATTTCCTTGCTGCAATAACCCCAAATGGAGTCATGAAGAGTTAGACATGACTAAACAGCAGCAATACAATAGATGAGACCAAAAAAAACCCCAAAAGTTTTCATTACAATATTCACTATCAAAATGTCCATTTCCCCCAGAATTGTTTCTGTTACCCCCAACATTGAGATATATAATTCTGTTTGCTAAAATTCTGGGGTCAGTGGTTCCATATCCTCACAATTTTATAGAAATAGGATGATAGCAGAGATGAAAGGGACTTCAAAGGCCATGATTTAGAATGAGAAAGATGTGAATTCAAATCCCACTTCTGAAATATACACTTTGTGTCCCTGGGTATATCACTTAAATGCTCAGATTCCAGGGCAATGATGTGAGATTATAAGTAGCAGAATTTATATATGTAAAATGTTATTAAACAACCTGCTTCAACTCAATTCCTGGACACACAGAAATTGTTTCTTTACTCTGTATTTATTGTCATTTTAGACAAAGTCCTACAGCAGATGGTAATTTCTAATCTTATTTACATCTTTGTTCAATCTACTATGAAAGAGAATTTTGCTATTTACTTAAAGGCAACAAATGACATCAAATGTAAGTGCATCTCTCACTGCATCTTATTTCTCTCACTAGTCTTCACAATGACTGATTCATATGTAAACATCGAATGTCAGAATTGAAAAGGACCTAAGAGACAAGTCTAACCTCCTCATTTTACAAATGAGAACATTGAGACTCAGAGCAATGAAGTCAGTTGCCCAAGATCACTCAGCATGTTTAGTTCCAGAGCTCAAAGTAGACCCTATCAGCATCCCAATGTTCTTACCATCACACCTCCCACTATCTCTCTAAAATTCTCTCAATAAGTTTGCTTCACATAGTTTTCACTAGGGTTGATGTCCAAATGTTTTAGGTCTACAAACGGCATAAATTAAATCACCCAGGATATGGAATTTGGGACATCTTGAAATGAGTATGGAAAAAAAAATGAAATAAGGATAGAGTGCTCTCAGAGCCATCAGCTGAGGAAGAAAATAAAACACAAAAGCATAGTATATTGAACAAATTGGAAGACTAACAAAGACAGTGCTTCCCTGAGTGTTTATGTGACTGTACAGTTGGTGGGGAATTTTTTCTTAGAACTTGTTGGGGTGATAAGATATCAATCCAACACACATAGACACATGAATTCAGAAATTTTGCATAGGAAGCTGACAGCATACAGAGTAGTACACTTTCTGGTGGATTATGTGAAAACTTGAATACTGACTGCCAAGTCATTTGATAGCATAAATCATCTTTATATTGGGGCAACAGATTTATTCAGTGGAAGAATTCCTCAGCAAGTCAAAGTGTAACTCCTCCATTCACACACCCCACCTCCCACCCGTTCCCCGATACATGTACACACTGAAAGAAGCTGAAAGTTCCTATATTTCATTCACTGGGGCATCCTACTTTCCTCTAAAGGAAAACAAACAGCTCACTACAATGCAACTGATTGCCATACCAAACAAATAAGTTTTAACTTTGGTTCCTGGAAAATATTTCCTTGTCAATTTGATATTACTTATGTTGGGGGGAAATATATCATTTAATTAGCAGAGTATGACATGTGGAAGTTTGCAACTTTCACTTTAAAGCACTCATAGACTGTTCCTACCTAATGCATTTTCTTTCTTTATTTTCACAACTGCACTCACTTTCTAATCTTAAAAAGCTCACGGCATTGAGTGATGGTAAATGGCTTTTGCCTGTTGTGGGGATGAAAAATTATAACTGTCTTCATAAAAGACTGAAATCAAATGAAAGGAGATGAAAGCTTATAACTTGAAGAAAAGTAAAAGCTGTTAAATAGGGACCAGACTTGAAAATTTCAGAAATGGTTAATGAGATGATGGGTGGCAGGTTAAATTGTACTACCTGGAGCTTAACTGAATATCTTGGAAAGTATCTTCATGGTGCTTCTTTCATAGTGTCAGAGGCACCCTCCTAATTTCAACAACTATAGGACTTTCAAAGCAATCATCACATTTCTCAGCAACAGAAATTATTTTACATAAATATGACAAAATATACATAGACAAAAGTAATGATACAGTACAAATTTGGGCAAAAATATTATTTTCAAAAGATCAAGGTGTTTATTACGGAATCTAGTGTAGTTTCCTTTTCCCATTCCTTCTTATATAAGTCAATTTCAAAGCACAGGAAGTCCTTCCCACCAACTCAAACTGTGTTGGATGTAATATTCAGAAAAGTTCAGCAACTTGACCACAATCACACAACTAGTAATTGTAAAATGAGATTAGAAGCTGAGTCTTTTTTTCTCTGGTTCCAATAGCTCTATCCACCATGCCTAGCTGACTCTCCAGTTTGAAGAATTGGAGACAATAGTGCATCTTTCCCAAGGTATGTCCTAATGGATGGAACTCATAAGTGAGAAAGAATATAGAAATGACAGAGAAGTATGGACTAGAGGGACAGGAGTGAAAAATTTTGAAAAACAAGCATGATCTTACGTGAAAGAGATGATATAGAAAGATGAATTCTGTCCTTGTGTGATATTTATAGTATGATCTATCTTTAATGTATAGTAATCAGGATATAATGAATGAGTAGTATGCTCATATTTTTTATTATTAGTAAAATTAAAATTTACTTATGGAGACATTCATAATTGGAAACTAGAAAAAAAAAACCTTGAAGTAATAAGCATATAAAGCACTTTATGAATCAAAAAGAAAACATTAGATAGATAATGCCAATGTTACAATAATATGTCAGAGTAATACAAAGTGGAGATGATAGAGGAATGAATAATCAATCAATCTACAAAAATCAGCAAATCTGAAAGTTGGAGAATTATAGGAAGCTGGAGAATATTCCCCTGCTACCACTTTGTGTCTGAGAGCTGGGGAATTCTATAGTCCTTTAAGGAATGGAGAGGGAGGTGTCTCTGGCTGGTCTACAAAGAGAAGGGAATCCCCCATATTTGAGGATGTAAATGACTGAGGATTTACTCATAATGTTTAGGACTAAACAGGAAAATAGAGTTACACAATAACCAGCCAATCAGATCTTTTCAGGCAAAATGACTGATCCAGAAACACCAAGCAGAGACAGTTTCAGAAAGAGTATCAAAAATGATATACACGTCCCCAACTGAAATCATCTAACAGTATGGCACTTAAATGAAAGGAGGTTTCTAATGTTGGTTTTTGCCAATGCTTGTAGGAAAAAAGTATATTGTCACAGTGTACTTTTCTTCATGAGCTCTTTCTTCATAGTTTGCAAGTCTACTGGCTAGTCCTACAGCGGAACAGAAGGGAGGAGATTGATGCTCTTTTCACACTACCAGAATATTTCCCTTTAGGAGTTTATTGAAGAATGGGAGCTATGACTTTTAGGCTGATTAATTGGGTTGATTTTGTAAATTAATTTTAGGAATTGTTTTTCAGGTGTTAATACCTGATTTAAGATAAAGTTGAAATTGTTCACACTTCTAAGCAATTTAAAAATTAATGCTCTGTTATCATCCAGTGCATAATCTAATTATTCAGTTAATGGTTGCTCTTGGTAGCACTAGCACTGCTCTTTAGTAATCAGGATGCGATAACTGAGTAATATGCTAATATTTTTATTATTAATAAGATTGACTTTTTAACATATTAGTGTCGTTGGAAATTACAAACAGCTTCATGTCTTTTTACCTTAAAGTAAATGTATAAAGCACTTTATTAATCAAATAGGCATGATTAAAGAAAAAACATTAGATGGTCAAGTTATACCAACATTATAATATATTATAATACAAAGAGTATCTCAAAGTGAAGGGGATAGGATAGTGAACAGTCAATCAATCAGTCAGGAAGCATTTATTAAGTGTCTAGTCTATGCCAAACCCAGTGTTTTATGCTAGAGAAACAATCTCCACTTATGGGGAGATTACATTCTAATAGGTCCTAAAAGTAGACACCCAATTTTGGTTTTGAATAAGTGAAAACAGGTCTACACTTAAGCTAAATTGCAAGGTTTATGTTTGGAATTCAGTCACCTCTCCTTGCCAACACCTCCTCCCCTAATCTATTTAATTGCTTTTTTTAAAAAAAATCATTAAAAAATAAGCTGAGGGAACCTCAAAAAAATATGAGAAGTCATGACATGGAACTTTACTTGCCCGTTATATTCAGCCATCTTAGGATCACAGACCAAGGTTTGGAATGGACTTTAGGGATCATCATGATGAACTTTGTTATTTTATAGATACAGAAACAGATTAAATGACTTTTCCAGAGTCACAAAGCTAGTATGGGGCAGGATTAAAACCCAAATCTTCCTGTCTCCTGGTCCACTAACCACTTTACCTCACTGACTCTATTTTGATGTTTAGCATGGAAGTGAACTATAGGTTATTGATTCTCTATAAGTATTAGAAAAATATACTTAAGAGGATGAAATAATAAATGAAAAAAGAAAATATTTTTGAAACAAGTGAGATTTTTTTGACAAGTAAATAAATATTACTGGTAATGTTTTTATTCTTCAATACGATGATTTCTTTCACAGGGCTCTTCCCTCAATTCAAATAGATCAAAACCTCTAAAACTTAGTCACTAGTCTTCACGAGATGCTGTGACTTGAAAAATTAACCATAAGGTACCCAACCTCCTGGCAATGAAATGCTCCAAATAGCTTGATCCTAAGGTGACAGAGGGAATCTGTTGCTGGCTTCATATTCAATCTTTCTAGCTTGGTAGGACCTTCCAAAGGTTGTACCTTCAAGAATTTGGTGTCATTTTCATGCAACAATGAGCCATCACAATAAGACATAAGTAGAGATACAATAAATAACTAAATATATAATGTAGTCTTCTTAAAAGTAAATTCCCATCTGTCCTCCAACCATCTAACTCTTGTTCCACTTCTAATAAACTAGATTGTTTTAACACATGTCACAGTATCACTGAGGCATGTGTTCATGCTTCATATACTCGTGAAAATATTCATAAATAACTCTCTTTGAGGGAGATGGAATGCAGAGGTAATGCCCCAGTGCTAAGAAACTGGCTTACTATGTAAGAGCTAGTTTTAATTTTTCCATCTGAATAATGGGAGTGAATAATTTCAACATGTCTATCCAGTGCTGCATTTTAACATATATGAGCTATTTATCTTTTATTTATAAATTATTTGGCCCTGGGATTCTATTCTAATACTATTCTCAGAAATGTTTATAAGGGGAAGCAGATCAAAGCGTGTGAAGGACTCAGCAGAAAAGCACACCCATAAAAATGCATATGTATTCATATATTCATTTAAATAAAAATATTTATATTTTCATATAATATGTTCACATATATGTAAATATATTTACTAATATAATTTAATAGTATATATAAACATTTTATAGATGTGAATATGTATATGTACATATATATACATACACATACATATATATGTATATACATGTGTATATACAGCAGCTTTGATGACATTTTATTTATGTAAAATGAATCAGAGAATCCTTAATGTTTGAGTCTTAGAGCATCCTTATTTTACAGATTAAGAAACAGAGACTGGAAAGGAAATATGACTCACTCAAAGTCATACCACCAGTTAGTGGCAGAGGCAAAACTAAAACCAAGACCATTTATTTCTTTGCTCTGTCCCTTGCTATATTCAATAAGAGCATCTCCATAATCAAACAATAGTCTCTCTAGTGTTCAGAATGAATTGATTAATTTCATCTGATGTTTTATAATCTCTTGAAAGAAGAGTAATAGCCAGGTTACATTTGGACTCCAAGGAAATAGTTAAAACTTTAAAACATAAAATGTGTGTTTGCCTTTGCTTATAAAGCATATAACTATGAATGCTTTTAAACATTCACTTTCAGGCTGAATAGAACACCCACACATACATACACACAAATGACAATTTCCCTTCTGCAAGGTCAACTGCAGACATAGCCAGAGACTTTTTCCCTCATGGGATGATATTTCTTTCCTGAATCTTCAAGTAGCCCCAGAATGAATTTTATTGTTTATCAAATGGTTCCCTGTTGTCCTGTAGATTAGCAGTTAGTCTTTCAAGGACAGCAGTGTCTTTTAATTGCTTCTCCCCTTAAATTAGCATGCAGTTTGAATTTCCAACATAGGACTATCAATTGCCAAACAGCCCAAACCATGTATGTGGGAAAGATATTCAACTTTTTATAAATAAATACTGGTCTGCAATTACCAAATCTTAATCTACATTTAAAGCAATAGTCATCAAAACAAATCAGGATGAGTTAAAAAATAGAAAAGTAGATGAATGGAACAGATACATAAGGAAAGCCTAGAGGAAAATGAAAACAGTAACTTAATACTTAATAACCATAAACTACTGCAGAGAAGACTCCTTATTTGAAAAAAAAAAATCTGCTATGAGAATGGGAAAGCAGTTTGGCAGAAAATAGATTTAAACCAGCAACTTCCACCACACAAAATAAACTTCTTAATGGTAAAAGGTCACATCATTTTATTTTTTTTTAATAGGCAAACGAATGTCAGTGATTTTTATATCTATGGTTAATTCTATGGTTAACCAAACTATGGTTACATCTATGGTTAACTAAACAAGATAGAGGTATGATTTTAAAAGATGGGAAGAAAATTTGGATTACATAAAATATAATTCAATTTAATAAGCATTTTAATTGTCTACTGTACCAAAGTCCTGTGCTAGGTGCTAGGGATACAAAGACAAAAAAGGAAACAGCTTCCATAAACTCAGTTGTACTAGAAGACTATGGTATATGCAAAGATAATAAGCATTGTAATGGGAATCTGAAGATCCTCCCTGCCCCTTGGCCTCTTGATAGGCTTAAGTGAATCTGAGAACCTTCCCTGATTTGAAAATATACTCTGCCTCCTAATAGGCTGAATGTGGTCACATGGAGCCTGTGATAGGAGGCTTGTTTTTCAGGAATGCCCATACCTTGTTACTTTGTGTTTTGAAAGAAGGTCAAGAGAGTTGTGACATTCTCTGATCCAGGAGAAGGCAATATATACCCTGATGTGAGATTTTGCTTTGGGGCTCACTTTGGGAAGAGTTGTATGATTTGGCCAGATGAGACTCTGGGCAGCTGTTGAGCCCCCTGGCTTTGAAAACCCAGATGTTGGTGCTTTCCTCTCTGGTAACTAACAAGGTATGGATGTAATGGTCAGACAGCTGGAAGCCCTGTCTGCTAATCTGTTTCTCTGTCTGTATTTTTTTCTGTCTGCTTGTAACTCGTGTTGGTATTCTCTGAAGTTCAGAGTGTTGACTTTTTCCTCTGAACTAGATAAATGACATATGTTTGATTAAAGTAAGATTGTTAACCCATTTTGAGTTGCTTTCCATTAAAAAAGCAGATATAAGAACCTGTGCTAGCAGCCATCCTGGGTATGCTAAGGTGCTTGCTGCTACAAGCACTTATTAAAGTGAATTAATAACCAAAAGTAAATTAGTACATTTTCTAAAAAAAAAAAATTAAAGTGTTTTCATCAAATTAGTGTACATAGAATAGGAACAGATACTATCTCATTGAAGGAGAAATCTACCAAGTATTTCTGCATATTAAAAAATTTGACATTAAGGGCATTATCTCAAATATTTAAGGGTAACATACTTTCCCCAGCATGTGTTCAAATTTATGAACAGTTTTCAGAAGAAGAAATGTGTTTGCGTTTTAGTGCATAAGAAAAAAATTATTCTTTAATATGATATTTCATCCCTGATGCATCAAATTAGCAAAAATGATAAAAGACTGAAATAGTTTTAAAGGACTGTAGCAAGACAGACACATTAAATGTTGCTGCTAGAGTTGTGAATTGGTTGAATTAGCAAATATCAATTGCCAAAGCAAAGTCACCTGACATATGGATTGGAGAATGGACAGCGAGAAGATAGGAAATGTTATGATTATGGACAGGCAAGAGGTCATAGTGACAGAGTGAATAAAGAGAAGGGGAAGAATGTAGGTGACCTTCTGTAGTTAGAATCAACAGAATCAACTTGGCAATTGATTGAATATGAATAGTAAGGGAAAGAGATAAAGGAAGAGTCAAATTGAAGATTTCTAGCCTAAATAAAAAAGGAGAATGGAGGTGTCTTCAACAGAAACAAGGAAGATGGGAAGAGCGGCAGGTTCGGACACCAAAAAAAAAAAAGTGGTTTTAGTTTTGAAATATTGAGTTTGCTGTTCCCAATAGACATTTTAATGAGAATTTTGAGCAAAAAGTTGGAAATTTGGGACTATATCTAAGGGGAGAGATTGGAAAGGAGAGAGAAAAACTGGCCCTTGTCTACAATGATGCCATGGAAATGAATAAATTAACAGGCAGAGTAAAGAGAGATGACAATGGAACCACAGGGAACACCTAAACCTCAGGGACAGGAAAAAGAAGACAAACCAGCAAAGGTGACCAAGAACAAATGGTTCAGAAAAGTAAGCTAACTAAGAGAGAGCAGTGTCATAAAAGTCAACTTAAAATATAGCATCAAGAAAGAAGGGTTTTCAACAGCTCAAATGCAGTTGGAAGGTCACAGAAAATTAAGAATGAGAAAGCCCCTGACTTTTACACTAAGAAGTCATTGGTGATACATATTTTATGCCCTAAGGAGGTCACTGATAAGAAGAAAGCCTCCCCCCCATTCCCCTACACACTAAAATATTTATATCACTTTTTTTGTAGTAGTAGTAAAATTTGGGTTTTGATACTAGCTTGGATACTCATTCCCTGGGTGATCTCAGAGGAAAAACGTGTATGTCTATCAATTGGGGAATGGTCAAGTAAATTTTTAAGGTTCAGTTGTTTTTTAGTCATATGTAACTCTACATGATCCTATCTAAGGTCATGACATCTGGGCAAAGTTACTGGAGTGGTTTTCCATTTCCTGCTGCAATTCATTTTACAGATGAAGAAACTGAGGCAAACAGGCTTAAGTGAGTTACCCAGGGTCATGCAGATAATAAAGGTCTAAGACCAGATTTGAATTCAGGAAGAGTCTTCCTGACCCCAAACCTAGCACTCTATCCACTGTGCCACCTAGATTCCCCAAATTTTAGAGCATGTATGAAATAGAACACAAGAAATGCCAAATATAATGAATACAGAGAAGCATTGAAAGACATATATTATCTTTCGTGAAATAAAGTAAGCAGAGACAAAAAAAATACGTGAGTACAACAATGTAAATGGAGAGAACAATTACAAAGAATCAAAAGTTTTATTTAAAAATTACAAGAAATAAGCATAGCCCTAAAGAGATACAAGAACACATCCCCATCCCACTCCTTTGTACAGGTGGAAGGCCACAAGTGCGTAACATGACATATATCTTCAATTTTTACAGACTTAATTTTTTATCTTTTTCTTTATTTTCTTAAAAATGTTATTGGCTCTCTTTGTGGTAGCAAAGAATTGGAAGTTGTCGGGATGCCCATCAATTGGAGAACAGCTGATCAAGTTATAGAATATAATCATGATGGAAGCTACAGTGCTATAAGAAATGAGGAGCTCAATGAGCTTTAAAAAAAAACATGGATAGATTGGCAGGAAATAATGAAGAATGAAATGAGCAGAACCAAGAGAATGTTGGATACAGTAACGGCAATATGGTTTTAAGAAAAACCTTGAGAAAATAAGTAATTTTGAATATTATAAAAACCCAAATTAACCACAAAGGTCATATGAAGAAAGTTACCATCTGCATCCAGAAAAAGAACTGATAAATAGAAGCATTTTTAGAATGATCATATATATATATATATATATATATATATATATATATACATATGTATGTATGTATGTATATAGATATATACATATGTATGTATGTATGTATATAGATATAGATACATATATATACATGTGGGTGTATGTGTGAATGCATACACACACACACACACACATACACATATACACATACACATATTTATATATACCTATTTGTGTCTAATCATAACCATCTGCAGGGTGGGGAGGGAAGAAAAAATAGACTTGCATGATAACTGTATTATACATTTTAAAAGGAATAACAATTTATACATACTAGATTTACAGTTTCATGTGCAATCATCTTTTATTATTATTATTATTTTACTATATTTTAATATTTATTATTATTTACCTATTTTATTATTCCATAATTCCA
>CM053580.1:259791595-259832530 GCA_028627135.1 Pseudochirops cupreus | reverse complement strand
ATAGGTTATATGGAATGGCTCTTTGGGAGGGAAGAAGAGAAGGATCCTAAGAGAAATTTCAGCAATGGAAGACCCCAATCATTGAGATCAAGGAATAGGAGTGAAGTGAAAAGAGCTTTGGATTTTAATGCAGGGGATGTGAATTCTAATCCTGGCTCTGCTCTTTATTGCCTGCATCATCATGATTAAGTCATTTAAAATTGCCTGAGTCCTAATAATCACCTCTATAAAATAGAGTAAAAGCTGAAATCTTAAGAACCTCCTGACTCTAAATCTATGATACTAAGGTTGAGATTTTCTAGCCTTGAGGCAAAGGAAATACCAAATAAGCAAGAATTTATGGCAAAAATCTGGTCCAAGATTCAAATGAGAATGAAGGTGTAAAGAGGCCTTTATAGGATCCAACTCCCCAGTGATTTCCTCTGGTTTGATTACAATGAGGAGGGACTGGAGTTTATGGCAGCCCAAGGGGCCTGGAGATGAAAGGAGGCCTTCATAGACCCCATCTATCCAGTGATTCCCACTATGATGGTTCTATCATTGTCCCTCACTAAGTTTTGACTTCAGAATTAAAAAATGTAAAGAAAACACTCGAGGCCTTTTGGTTTATCTCACATAGAGACAACATAACCATACTTGAAACACACTTAAGTTTTAGGATAAGTTTAGTAGTTTATTTTGGCCCACAAAACAATACGTTTTTGTTATCTTCCTTGGCTCTTTGGTTATCTGAAATAAAGTATTTTAAAATTTAAAATAATCATTGGAAAACCATGTCTTAAGCTGCAACTTTTAATGAGCAATTGCTACACAATTTTCAGAGCAGCAATTTGTTTTCCTGGCTTCTTCAGCACCAGTTTCTAAGAATGTTTTTTTGACCACTGGGTAGCTGGTTATTATTGGAGGCTCTCTGATTTAAATTTATGGTGAAGGTTTTGTTTGTACTATCTTCATCTTGTTCAAAAATGGCCTCTAAACCCCCATAAATTAGTCATAGAAACTGTCAGTTTGGAAGAAAGGAAGTGATATTTATTCATAGTCAGTGACACCTCTGTTTGACCTTTATTAAGAAGCCTTTCTTTTTATTTTTGTCCAAAGATTCTCAGATCATAGCTACATTTCACTGTTTGCTTTCCTTTAAATTCTATCTGCACTTGCACATCATTTATTTGAGACCATTACTAGTGAAGGGGAAATAATTTTTCAAATGAAGAAAGCTGGCTTTTGCAAATGGTTATACAACAGGCCCACTAGTGTAGCTTTCACCCATGACACATTGCTATGGCCTCCTTTAACATATTGCTAATGACTTTCAAATACATTTATAAAGACCATTCGAAAACACTGTATAAAATTATAACTATGAAAAATATTTTAAAAGGTGTATTATATAATACTCTTATTTGTTCATTTTAACATTTACATCTAATACTTCCCCCTGCCTTCCATAAGACTTTTAAAGTACATAAACTAATCAGGAATGACTAGGAGTAGAGGAAGAGGGAAATAAAGAAATGAGGGTGGGGTAGGGTGAGAAGGCAGAACTTATCTTCCTCCCTTCCCCTTTCATCTCCTCCCTTGCTCTCAGGCTGCCCAAGGTTGACATGGCTTGGCTTAGATGAGATGGGAATCACCAATTTTATTCTTTCAAAGGGGATGGAGGACTATTGGGCCTTACCACCTGCCCTGGACCGGACCTCCAGGTCTTAGACGTATGAACTGCCTCTATGCTCTCCAGACCTCCAGAACTGTCATCTGACTTGATATAACCATTTCATCCACCCTGAAACTTAACCCTCTTTTCTGTGTCCTCTCTTCCAATTAAAGTGCGATTTCTCTGAAAGCAGAGACCATCTTACTTTTTCTCTTTGTATCCATAAAGCTTAGCCCAGGGTTCACTACACAAAGTAATTATTAAACAGATGCTTTTGCAATCATTCATTCATTTATTGTAATACTTCCTGTGATTGAAACATAACCAGATGAGGGAAGAAATATAGGAAAATATGTATTAGCAAAATTATTACAACAGTGATTTTCAGGAAATTATAAAGAGTGTCTAGTTTTTACAATAAAAAAAAGGAGCTAGCTGTGTGTGTATAGGATGGGAATAAATGTACCTACCTCATGGGTGGCGAGGTGGTGCAGTGGATAGAGTGCTGGGCTTGGAGTCAGGAAGACCTGGCTTCAAATCCTGCCTCACACACCTACTAGCTGTGTGACGCTGGGTAAGTCCCTTCACCCTGTTTGCCTTAGTGTCCTAATCTTTAAAACAAGCTGGAGAAGGAAATGGCAAACCACTCCGCATCTCTGCCAAGAAAACCCCAAACAGATTCACAAGAATTTGAACATGACTGAGCAACAACATGATCTTGTAAGATTTAAATGAGATAATGAATGTAAAGCACTTTGTAAGCTTTTCTAAATTTGCAAAAACAGAACAAAACAAAAAACTTTTCTACAAACTCCAGCTAACACTGTTATCAAGATTTTAACTGTGGGGCTCTTAATCTTTGGAACATTGTAATTAAATTAATATTTTCCCACATCTAGCCCCCTCCCCACATACACATCGATCAGTTAATCAATCAATGAGCATTTAGCATTGAGCCTATAATGGATCAGTCATCGTGTTAGGATAAGGGGATACATACACTAATAAATGAAATAATCCCTGTCCTAAGAGAGGAAATACATTGTAAGGAGAGATAACAGTCTTATAGCAAGAGTTACTTTCTCAGAAGGCAGAGAATATTGTCAAATAATCCCTCATATTTATAAATCTCTTTAAGTTTTACAAAGCTTTTTTTATCTAAAAGCATTTTTTATCTGGGAGGTAACTGTTGAATTATTATTTTATGATGAAAAACTGAGGAAGAGAAAGGTCAAGTGACTGGTCAATCATCACACAGATAGTATGTCTCTTTGACTTAAATCCAGGACTTCAAAGACAGAGTCTAGTGCCTTTTCTACTACTTTTTCTATATGTCCAATTGGCCATTGTTTAAATGAAACTGTATTTACCCAAACTCGTTCATTTTGTTGCTTACTGTGGAATTCAAAGTATTCACTGAGAAAGTAGAGCTATAAATGATGTTTAGGGTCACCTCTTCTAACCTCTTCGTTTTATAGATAGGAAAACAGGTCCAAAGAGTAAACTTGTTAAAACTCCCCTTAGCTAGCTAACAGCTGAGCTCAAATCAGAGCCCTAGTCTTCCGGATACTCATACAATGATATGTGCGCTATTATTCTTTGATGAAAGCATTTATGAAGTGCCTATGATGTGTCGGTCACTGTTCTAGGTGTTGGGGGTACAAACAGTTCCTGCCCTCAAGGAATGTTTACATCTATAAGTAAATATAAAATGTACACACAGTAAACACAATGTAATTTTCACTAGGAGTGAAAAGTAAGGAAGGGGCACTAGAAGGGGTGGGGAGGGAGGGTGGGTGTCAAGAAAAGTCCTTGCGATAGGAAGTGACTCTTCAGCTAAGCTTTGAAGGGAGCCGGAGATGCTATAAGGCAAGGAAGAGGAAGGACAGTATTGCAGGATTTGGGACAGCTGGAGCAAAGAGTCAGGAATAGGAGATTTCTATATGTAGAACAGCAAGGGAGCTTGTTTTGGTAGAAAGGACAACTTTGTGAAGAGAAATTATAAGTAATAAAAGGCAAGTTGGACACTGGGTGTTAAAGTCTTTGAAAGCCAGAGACATTTGCATTTTAACCTAGAAGCAATAAGAAGCCACTGGAGAGCTATTTGAGGAAGAGAAGGTGTGTGTGTGTGTGTGTGTGTGTGTGTGTGTGTGTGTGTGTGTGTGTCTGTGTGTGTGTGTGTGTGTGAGAGAGACAGACAGACAGACAGAGACAGAGAGAGCAAGAGAGACAGAGAAATTGTGAGAGAAAGAGAGATTATGAGAGACAAATTTTGAGAGAGACAGAGAAACAGAGAGAGAGAGAGAGACAGAGAGAGAGAGAGAGAGTTTGTGACAGAAAGAGACAGAGACACACACACACACATACACACAGAGAGTCAAATCCATGCTTTAAAAATGTAGCTATGTGTAAAATGGATTAAAGAGGGAAAAGCAGGGAGACCAATGAAGAAAACTACTGCAATAGTCTGGGCAAGAGGTGATGAAGGCCTTAACCAAGGTGAAGAAAAGTATCAATTTAGACTCTTATTTAAGACAAAAAAAAATTAAAATATCAGCCCAGAAATTGAGTTAGTAGAAAGAAAAATAACATTGGCTCGAATTTTACAACAGTTAAACCTCTTGGTACAGGGCTTGTATTCAAACAGAAATGGGGAGAACAGTGATCAAGTTATTTCTCCCAAAAGAGGACCAGTCAGTAGAGCCTCATGCTACATGGTTGGCCAACAACAGGAGGGCTGGGTCTGTTGTCTGACAGTACTGGTTCCATTCTATTTTGTCAAGGCTGGGCATGTTCTGTGTCGGTTATAGAAGGTTCACACTAAAGTAATGCAAATCAGAGAGATAAAAATGACTTAAACGAAAGGGAGAGAAACAAAGCAGAAATGACACGACACGACATTTTATTTGTGTTTATACAACTATTTTCTTTGTAAATTTAGCTGTTAGCATTTAACTTGGAAGATCTCTCACTATGTGGTTAATTGGTAAAGGGAAGGGACAGGGAAACAGCAAAAATGATATTTGATTCCACTGTGCAGCTAAATTAACTTGCTATTGCAACTAGTCAATGTGCTCTTTTCCCTTTTAAGTCTTTCAAAACTAATTTATTAACATAAATTACACAATATTGAAATTATACCAAAAAGACTGGTCTGAGAAAGCAAATCACACTACAAGATTAATATCCTCTAAACAGAGCAGATTTTCAAGATTTCACAAAGGCATGCCTCTAAATGAAGAAAACAACTCCCCTTCAAAGTTAACATTTATCCATCGGCAAAATGGATGATCTGAACAGAGATGTGTTCCTGAAGTCTTGGATTCTTTCCCAATGTGGCTGGCAAATCTTTTGCTCCTTTATGCCAGGGATATTTCTCAAGGTCTGGATAAAGTATTGAAATGACACATTCAGGCATCCAGAGGTAAACATTAGAAACACAGCTGTGGATATTAAACTAACTAAAGCCCAGAGAACTTGAAAGAACTAAGATAACACCTCAGAAAGACTTAAGTAAGGAAATTCTGAGCTGAAATCCATTCAATAAATTTGAATCTCTCTTTCCAATTCTGAAAAAAAAAGTTGGAGAAAGTATTCCCATAATGTAGTTTTTCTTGCTCTTGAATGAGAAAACAAATTCTGGCTCTTTCCAGGTGCTAATTGACTCAAGTTTTGATGTGCACAAACCTTCATTGTTCTTTGACAAACCACATTTCTTCAGGAGAATTTTTGAGTGGGAGGAGGGACCATAAACATCAACGCATCAGAACAACTTTCTTCTTTGGAGTTTACTGAATTAAAACACGGGCATTCAAGAAACCTTTTGAAAGTCCCCATAGTCCACATGACACCATGATAGGTGACAAGGGCACAGATTTAGAAAATGGCACAGTTCTTTGCCCTTGAGCAGCCTCCATTCTAGTTAGGGGAGGTGAAGAATGGAGACAGCTACCTGAATAACTACATGTTGGAATATGGGAAGGGCTAGGTAAAGGGTGAAACCAAGAGGCATGAAAAATTCAAGGAGACACAGAGAATTTCTACAGCTGGGATTGGATAAGATTGGATAAGATATTTTCTACAGGCAGAGATGTGAAGGGACTTAGATCCATGCATGAAGTATGACATGCACAAATGGAAGGAGACAATAGAGGGTAGGACAAAGTCAGAGTACAGCTAGTAGTTGATCTTGGCTACAATGAAGATTATACCTATTAGGAAATAAAACTAGAAAGGCAAGGTTGACTTGGATTGAGGAGGACCTTAAAGACTGAGAAAAAGAGCTTATATTTTATTTACTAGACAGTAACAAGCCTCTAGAGAGTTGGGTCTGGTTTTTTGTTTTGTTTTGTTTTGTTTTGTTTTTAAGCTTTTCCATGTGTGGCAGATGCTGAATTGGCTTGTGAGAGCCATTCTAAGGAATATGCATGGTCCAGAACTCTCCTGGAAACTTCCAGGGCTGCCAGTGACTTGGTGACTCAGCACTTGAGCCATTTTCCAGATGAGAAATTTTCTGGCTGCTTCCAAACATTTGGTGACTCAGCACCTAAAGGAATTGTCACTTCAAAAAACCATGAGTGAAATGCTCCTCTCCTGCTATATGAGAGTGGTAAAGGAGGGATCTTCCTTCAATCCTCTGACTAGTAGAGTTAGTAAATAAAGTAGGTAAAGGAATTGACTTGACCTGAGTTCAAATCTTGCTTCAGATACTCATTATCTATGTGATAGCAAGTCACTTAACATCTCTCAGCATCATTTTCTTCAGCTATAAAATGAAAAAAATAATAGCACTTAACTAACAGGATTATGGCATGGATGAAATGAGATAATACATATAAAGCACCTCATCAAACTTTGGGTTATATCAATGCTATCTAACACGTTATTAGGAAAGAGCTTTATATGTTCTTTCTTCAGTTCTTTCAGTCATGCCTCACTCTTCCTGACCACATTTGGGGTTTTCTTGTCAAAGATACTAGAGTGTTTTTTTTTTCATTTTCCTCTCCAATTCATTTTACAGATGAGGAGACTGAGACAAACAGGGTTAAGGACAGGGTCATAGAACTAGTTGAAAACCCTGGCATGGCATGCCCACATCAAAGAAGGTGCTGTGCTCTATGAGCAAATCAGAAGAGCAGTAGCTCAAATGAAATCTGAGGTGTACAAATATAGAGACATCTCTATGTTTATACTGACTGTTTGTGCCCTACCTATGACAGAGCCTTCTGAGCTCATTTGGGTCTGATCAGCCAGCTGATACATTAAACATTGACCCCAACATAGTTATGTTACTTTAATCCTTTATGACCATGAAGAATAACTTCCATGGCCAAATTTGAATTCAGGTCTTCCAGACTCCAGGCCCAGAACTCTATCCACTATACCACCTAGCTTCCCCCAAACTCTATTGAGTTATACATATAGAAAAAGTTCTATATACACTCATCTCATTTGAGTCTCACCACAACCTTTCAAGTTCTATCAGTATATATTAACCTTATCTTACGTGATACTTGAAACAACAAGGTATTGTAATGTAAAGTTTTTATATGCAAAGCTACAGTATTTCTCAGTTGTTTACAGAGATCTTCATAGCCTATGGAGAGTAAAATTAGAAGAAAAAAAATCAAACATAATAGTAAGGTACCGCTTAATCAAATCTAATATTAAGGAACTGCTGCTGGACCCATTAGGGCAAGGATAACATACCCATTCCCTTCTTCACTGAGGGACATCTCTCCTTTGAATCCACACAATGAACCAGGTTCAGTCCTGGAGCACCCTGGTCTCTAAGAAGAGGAAGGCTAAGCTTTTCTCATACTCTTCAGCTCACTAAACCCTCATCCCAGCATGCCAGGGACAAACTATATATAGTTCAGGTTTTGTCTCCTGTCAAGATACTCCCTACAAAAGAGGGGAAGAAATAGAAAGATACTCAATATACAACATGAACCAGATATAGGACAGGTATTTATTTCCTACACACAAAAGAAATACTAAAAAAAAAAAATCTCAAATTAAAAACTAGAGTACACATTGACAGAATGATTTAAAATGCTTCAGTAGTTTCAATGTAACTATTGCTACAATTTTTCCTGGAAGAGACTGGCTCCCTCTAACACTCAGACAAAGTGCCAGTTCCTATAATGAACTTTGTGCTTCTTTGGTATCATGTTTCCTTCATTAAAATATGGCAAATGTTAAGTATGATCCAAGGTATAGGATCATGCGTGGTATTTAATGTCCACAAAAGAGACACATAATAAATACCTATTAATTAATATTAGGGAAAAAACCCCAGAATATTTATAGTTCCACTGAATTTGCCAAAAACTTAGCCTGATCTTTAAGAGGCTGAACCTGAATGATCCTGGGCAAAAGATAAATAAGAATTTTCATTGAATATTGAGAATGTAGCTTACTATTCTTACATTAAAAATTTTTCAAGGATCATACCCACTATTGTCATCAGGGTAGTGAGGATATATGAAAAATGGAAATAAATTTGAGCACAAAAAGTTATATGAAATGACTCATTTATTGATGTATTTTCAAGGCTGCATTAAGCCAGTGTTACTAATTTATTTTCAAAATACAAAATGATTTAGGTTATCTTCAATAATCTGATTATCAAGTCATCTTTTCTGGATGTAGGTTATGCTAGATTATAAAATAACTGCCGTAGCCTCTGAGTAGTATATGGACACGTACATTGGCATTCTTCATCTTTTCTGGATATGCTGAATCTATCAAGTTGCCATGGTTGTTGGAACATTCACTTGATGACAGCTGCCCGGTCTCGCCTTGATAGATTCCTATCAATTCAAGAAGGGGGAGCTTCTGAGGGCAGGAAAGACATTTCTTATAGAAAAGTGAGACCTGATAAGTCTCTAGACAGAAGGAGACTTGGGATTAAAGGATTAGTGACTTGATATGAACCCTGGTCCTCTTTCTTTCATAAGAATCATGAAGCCCATCTCATGCATCCAAGAAAGAGATGGGAAGCTGTTGTTAAACTTATACTGATATGCTCTCTTTTGGACACATACTGAAATATGTGTCTACAAAGAACATAGATTTCAGTTTGATTGCTCCCAAGATCCTATCTTCAGAGCCTGATGTGCAGGTGATTTGCATTTTAAGAATTTGGGGACCAGACAAGTAGGATCATTTCTACTTCAGTGACTGACACCACAGTATAATTTAATTATAAGCCTCCTGGTTTGATAAGGATATTTAGATTGTGGATTTGAGTTTCTGAAGATATTATTTCTTTTATAGAAAATATGTCCTTGAGTTTATCAAAGCTGATTTTGGGGTTTTTTTTGTGGGTTTTTTAAGGGTGTATCTGGGTAAAGAGGGAGCAACTTGTGATGTATCTTCTCTTATACTTATTTTATTTATGTGACATTTTGAGTTCTGAGCTGTCTCTCTCTCTCCCTCCCTCCCTTTCCCCCAGCCTCACACTAGAGAAGGTCAACATTACACACATACACACATTATACATATAACATGTATGTATATAATATGTGTATATACATATACACACAGATACATACATATATGTATATATGTGCATGTGCACATACATGTGTGCTTGTATATAGGTGTGTATGTATGTACAGGTATATATACACATACACACATATGTATGTATCTATAGCTATATCTGTATCACTATATCACCTTATAGTACATATTTCCATATATCAGTTCTTTTTCTGGAAATAGGATCTTCCTTCATAAATTCTTTGTAGTTGATTTGAATATTTGATTTACTCAGATTAGAACAATTAGGTGGCACAATGGTTAGAGTGCCCAACCTGGAGTCAGGAAGATTCATCTTCTTGAGTTTAAATTTGGCCTCAAACATACTAACTGTGTGACTCTGGGCAAGCTACTTAACCCTGTTTGCCTCAGTTTCCTCATTTGTAAAATGAACTGGAAAAAGAAATGGCAAAACAATCCAATATCTTTGCCAAGGAAAATTCTAAATGGAGTCATGAAGAATCCAACAGTACTGAAACAACTGAAGATTACTAAGACTAGTTTGATCATTCACAATTGTTCTGTAAACAATATTGCTATTAATGTATTTGATGTAGATTTTCTCTTAGTTCTTCTTAGTTTAATCTGCATTATTTCATGCAAGTTTTTCCATGTTTTTTCTCCTAAAATCAACCTGTTCATCATTTCTTACAGCAGAAAAGTATTTCATCACAATCATATATCACAACTTATTTAGTCATTCTGTAATTGACGTACATCCCTTCAATTTCCAGTTTTTTGCCACCACAAAGAGAGCTGCTATAAATATGATAGCATATTAGAACTATATTAGAACTATATCTATATTAGAACATAAAGATTCTTTTTCTTTTCCTTTTCCTTTTTCACTAATCACATTAGAAAACATCTAATTGTGGCATTGCTGGTTCAAAGAGTAGACACTGTTTTATAATTATTTGGACATGAATTCAGATCACTCTCCAAAATAGTAGGATCACAGTTCCACCAAGAGTGTATTACTGTCCCCATTTTTCCACATCCCCTCTAATATTTGTCATTTTCCCCTTCTATAATTTAACCAATCTGAGATGGTGTCTCAAAGTTGCTTTAATTTGCAATTCTCTAATCAATAATGATTTAGAGCTTTGATTTCTTCTTCCAAAAACTGCTTGTTCACATCCTTTGACCATTCATCAATTGGGGAATGACATTTTTTTTTATAAATTTGAATCAGTTTTCTACTTATATGAGATATGAGGCATTTGTTGGAGAAGCTGTATATGAAATCTTTGCCCCCTAAATTTTCTGCTTTCCTTCTAATGTTGGCTACATTGGTTTTCTTTGTTGTAGTTGTTGTTTTTGTACAATACCTTTTTCATCTAATACAATCAAAATCATCCATTTTACATTACATAATGCTCTCTATGCTTTGTTTATTCATAAATTCTTCCCTTGTCCATAAACCTAATAAGTAATACATTCCAGGTTCTTCTCATCTACTTATGAGATCTCCATTTATATCTAGGTCATCTCTCCATTTTGACCTTATTTTGTAAATATCAGTCTATACCTAGTTTCTGCCAGACTTTTCCAGTTTTTTTCCACCAATTTTTATCAAATAGTGATTTCTCAATCCAAAAGCTTAATTTCTTACTTTTATCAAGCACAAGGTTATTATAATCATTTGCAACTGTGTATTACATACCTACTCTAGTCCCCTGATCTACCATCCTCTTAGACAATACCAGTTATTTTTTTATAATTACTGCCTCATAATACAGTTTAATATCTGGTACTGCTAGACTGCCTCCCTTTACATTTTTTTCATTAATTCCTTTAATATTTTCGACTTTTGTTCTTAAAGTGAATTTTTTTATTATTTTTTTCTAGCACAATATTTGGTTACTATTTGATTTTTATTAATTATTTGGGATAACATTGAATAAGTAGATTAGTTTTGGTAGAATTATCATTTTTGTTATATTGACTCAGCCTACCCCTGAACAATTATTATTTCTCCAATAATTTAAATCTGACTTTGTTTGTATAAAAATTGTTTTATAATTATGTTCATATAGCTCCTGGATTTGGCTTGGCAGGTATTCTCCCAGGTATTTTACATTGTCTGCAGTTATTTTAACTGAAATATGTCTTACTATTTCTTCATGCAGGGTTTTGTTGTTGATGTATAGAAAGGCTGATGATCTATGTTGATTTGTTTTATATACTATGACTTTGCTAAAATTATTGTTTCAACTTTTTTGTTGTTGAATCTCTAGGGTTTTTCAAGTATGCCATCATATTATCTGCAAAAAGAGATCATTTTATTTTCTCATCAGCTATTCTGATTCCTTCAATTTCTTTTTTTTTCTTATTGCTACTGCTAGCATTTTTAGGACAATATCAAGCAATATTGATGATAATGAGCATCCTTGTTTCACTCTTCCTACTGGGATACCTGCTAGCTTATCCCCATTACAGATAATGCTTCCTGATGGTTTTAGGTAGATGCTTCTTATCATTATAAGGAAAAATCCATTTATGCCTATGTTATTAATAGGAATGAGCATACTATTTTGTCAGAAGCTTTTTCTGCATCTGTTGAAATAATTATATGATTTTGTTGCTTTTGGTATTGATATAATCAATTATGTTAATGGTTTTCCTTAGATTGAACTAGCCCTACATTCCTGGTATAAATCCAACTTGTTTGCAATGTATTGTCTTTATGATATATTGTCATAGTCTCCTAGCTAGTATTTAGGATTTTTTCATCAATATTCATTGGTGAAATTGATTAATAATTTTATTTCTCTTTTTGTTCTTCTTGGTATAGGTATCAGCACCATAATTGTTTCATAAATGGAGTTTGGTAGGACTCTTTCTTTGTATACTACCACAAATAACTAATTTACTATTAAATTAGTTGATATTTATATGTTTCATATAATTCCCTTGTAAATCCATTTGGTCCTAATGTATCTTTCTTAGGAAGCTTATTCATGGACTGTTCAATTTCTTTTTCTAAATTCACTTCATTTAGATATTTTATTTCCTCTTCTGTTGATCTCAGCAGTTTATAAAATTGTAAGTATTCTTCCATTTTACTTCAATTTTTACATTTATCAGTGTATAATTGGATAAAAAAACCACCAATAATTGCTTTAACTTCATCTTCATTCGTGGTGTTTTTGATTCTAGTGATATGGTTTTCTTCTCCCTTTTAATCATTTATCTATTTCATTGGGTTTTTTCTATAAAATCAACTCATGGTTTTATTTATTAATTCAATGGTTTTCTTATATTCAATTTTCTTAATCTCATCTTTAATTTTCAGGATTTCCAATTTGGTGTTTTCTTATTACTGCTTTTGCTTCATTCTATAAGTTTTTGGTATGTTGTTTCATTATTATCATTTTCTTCAATGAAATTATTCATTATTTCTATGATTTTCTCCTTGACTCATTCTTTAGATTGTTTAGTCTCCAATTGATTTTTAATCTTTTAACCAATTTAATCAATTATATTGGTTTTTTATTAAAAGTAATTTGTATCACATTATGATCTGAAAACGATTAATGTTTCTGCTTTTCTGCATCTGACTGTAAGATTTTTCTGCCCTAATATACAGTCAATTTTTGTGAATGAGCCATATGTGACAAAGAAAAAAAATTATTCCTACTCAATTCTCTCCATATGTCTATCATATTTAGATTATCTAAGATTCTATTCCTTTTCTTCACTTCTTTCTTATTTATTTTTTGGTTAGATTTATCTATTTCCCAATTGGGAAGATTGAAGTCCAACTACTTTCTAGAAGTGCAGATCAATGCCTGTTTTGTAATTTATAGTCTGAGAGAGCTGCCTGAGATTACCGAGAGATTAAATGACTAATTGTAGAGTCATAGTCAGTACCTGTCAGTGAATTAGGGGAAAGTCTACCCTAAGCATGTGATGACTTTCCTAGGTGGAATAGTAGATGAGGACAATCTGTTCTGATAGTCATGAAGGGTGGCTAAAGCAGGCTATGGGGGTAGGGAGAGGCTTAAAGCTTGACCAGACATTGAAGTTACCAGAATCATCCACTGCACCCCATGTAATTTCCAGTCATCTTGACTTTTGGCCTATCGCTGCATTTCAATGACTCAGGGAGAAAGACTGAAACCAATACTTTGCACAATTCTGCCTCACTTAAATCCAATTCATGTGCAAGTCAAGATCCTGTGATGTCACTGGTCTTTTTCAAAAGACAAAGGAAGAACATCAATCAGAAGTAAGACTTGCACTCAGGTCTCCTGTCTTCATGGTCAGTTCTCTCTATTGACTCTCTGTTTCCTCTTGACCTTCAGATAAGATGCAGAAATACAACCACATTAAAAGATAAAAAGGAATGAAGTGTTTTATTTTCATAATTATTGCCATACAAAGACTTAATGAACTTTTGAGGAGAGAGAATAAACCAGTAATTTCATGGATATAGGAATCTTCCAGTGAGAAAACTCTTCTATAGATGCATATTATCCCATGACCTGCAACTTACAGAGAGTTGTTAACTAAGAAGTGAAGTGATTTTCCCAGGGTCACTCAGCCAGTATGTCAGAGGCAGGACTTGAATCCAAGTTTTCTAATCTTCTAAGTCAACTTTCTCCCCAAAATGCCATGTTGCCTCTTACTGTCTCACTTTATTAGTTTGGAAGTAAGTCCTTTTACTCTTTCAGTAATTCAACTGAACCAGGACTTCTTGGTGACTTTAAAACTTTTGATTACTTAGCATACCCTGACAAAGGCTTGGCTGACTCAGCTCTGCTGGTGCTACTGTCCTAAAGCCTACTTAGCCTGAAGTCAAGATACCTGCAGGTATTTGCCTGTAAGTAGGTCAGGGCAAATCAGGGCAGTCCTTGATGAGAGGTTGGCAGAAATGAACTTAATGAAACCTTGTAGGCACAGCTATGGTTCAAGGCAGCTATCCCAAATGTACAATATCATTTTAAATCTTATAGATAAATGAAAGCCCTAGTGACTAATACAGCAAATGAGAAAGTCATGTAGAAATCACCACGTCAAACCCTATGATTCAGACTCGGCCTGCACCTTGTATGAGTCTGAGTAAATGTTCACAGTGCCAAGGGGATGAGGCTTCTAGTGGGTGGAGTTACTTGGCAGGGTAGGCTTTGAAATGGACTATTTATAGAACCATTGAATTATCAATGGCCCCTGATGCATCTTCATGGCATACACCCTGGTTCTTGGAGACCATAAAAGGCAAGTATCCTGTCTGATAGGTTATATTTATCTCAATAGACTTTGGATTGAGACCTAGGGGACAGTGTGGGCACAGTGGATCAAGCATTGGCTTTGGAGAGAGAACTACATCAAATCCCACTTCAGAGCTCTTCTGTTTGTATGACCTTGGACAGGTTAGTTAAACTCTCTCGGCTTCAGTTTCTTCACCTGTAAAATGAAGATGCTGGAATAAATGGACCCTGAGGGCACTCCCAGATCCTAATTTATGATTCTATTCTCCTATTAGTTTCTATTATCTAATGGAGAGCATTTTAGCTATTTACAGAATAGCTCATCACCAGAATGGTGTTCACAATTGAACAATTGAGTCAGAGTCAGGATAATCTGGGTTCAAATTCTGCCTGCCACTTACTAGCTCTGTGATCACGAATAAGTCTCTGAATTTCTCTGTGCCTTGTTTTTGAGAAAGCTAGATTAGATGCTCATAAAGTCCCTTCCAGATCTAAATCTATGATCATTTGATCGTAAGGGGATGGATTTTTTTTTCTTTCTCAGCATAGCAGTTCATGAAAAACTATCTACTGAGGTGTAGAACGGATTGAACCTCTTGATAGAGTTGATTTCACATCAATAAAATTAACAACATCTGAAGTATTGAATTAAGAGGTAGAAAGCCATGGAGGATATTTGAGATAGTCTAATCCAACCTTTCCATTTTATAGGTAAGGAAACGAAGAGTCACCTAATAGTTCAAATCTGGCCTCAAAAACTTGCTAGCTGTGTGATCTTAAACAAGTCACTTGAACTCTCCTTCCATTACTGTAAAATGAGTATCATAATAGAACCTACTTCTCAGAGCTGTGAAAATCAAATGAGACATCTTTAAAAGGCTTAGCCCAACACATAGTAGGTATTTAAAAAGATTTATTCCATTCCCCCTTAAGTGGCTTGCCCAAGGTCACATCACTTGTTAGCAGACAACATGTATTTAAAAGATATTTCTCCACAATCCCAGTCCAGCATTCTTTACTTTATACTACATTGCCTGGAGGTAGTACCAGGTTTATGGTAGGTTTGGAGTAGGGTCTTTGGTTCAGTCTAAAACTCAGATTCAAGTCTAAATTCAACTGAACGGTTCACCAGAGGTCAAGGCTTTTTTTTCCACTATGCTGACAATCTATCTGTTGTGGAATGCTTGCATTGCTAGGAATAAAGAGTCTGTAGCTGACCCCAGGTTGGTCTTCCACAGAAGTCAAGGGTCATAGCCTATGGGACTCTCAGCTTATCATAAAATCAGTCAGTAAGCATTCATTCTCCTGAACATAGAATGATGTCAAACTTTGCCCTCATCTGCTTCCTTCTCTCCTTCTCTTCTCTTCTTGTCCCCTTTCCCATATATCTTCCCCATGGATCCTTACAGACTTCATAAGGAAAAAAAAAAAGCAAAGTTTGCTGATATTTGTTAACAATAGATAGGAATTATATTGTTGGATTTGGGGTGGGGTGATTTTTCTTTAGGTGTTCTTCTCTTTGCTTTCACCTACTAGGCAACTTGACAAGGTTTAGGGTTGATTTTCAGAAGGAGCAAGTCATGAGATGATTTACACATATAGGGGAAGTTGCTTAATGTGAAGTTCTGTAAACCACCAAGTCCCCCCATTGACTTTAGAACACCCAGTGCTGCCTTGGGGTAATTCAGAAGAGAAGGAAAGGATTGCTTAAGAGTGTTGATGAAAGCAGTTAAAAAAAAAAGGAGAGAAAGTGAAGAGAAAGGTAGAGATCAGAGCAGAACAAAAAATGAAAACTTTAACGTGTATGTACTTCATCCTTCCAACTGAAGTTTCTTGAGGACAGGATATATAGATGGTCTAACTTTGAAGAGATTTATAGGCTAAGGGAAAAAAACAAAAACAATCAAACAAAAAAAACCTTCCATTGACTTTGCCACACCTAATAAAAGTATCCTTTCTATCCTTTCTTTATCATGTAGAATAACTGTATCTTGAACCTCTACCTTAACATACCTCTCTTGGGAGTACACTTCTTGAAGCTGATTCATATTGCAAGATCCTAAAGAAACGTAGGTCTCAATGTATCTCCCTTGGTATTCAGTATTGTTAAGGGTTGAAGATCAGAATCATTACAAAACTAGAGTGAGACAAACAGGGCTTTGCCCCGAAGCACTAAAATTTAGAGAGTGTCAATATCACCATCCCAGGACATACCTCCTCTCCCAATCAGTGGTATCACAGATGAGCGCTGCTCCCCAACTGCGCTGCTCTGAACTTGCCCCAGGCACAAAACTTGCCAGTTATCACAGAAAGACAGAAGCAGTATCTTTAATCTAAGACAAGAAGCAGTAAAACTTCACAGCTAGTTACCAGCCTTCTCTACTTCTGTGAGCTCAAAGTTGGCTACTGAATGGGACTGACTGACTACTACCAATGAGAGCTCTTAATATTTCTTAAAATATCAATCACTGCATTTAAATAGCTAGAATTAAATGAAGGAAACAATGTTGTGGATATGATTCTACTTACTTTTTTTAATTTCTCATATGGGTCTACAAAAGTCAATTTTGGCCAAGATTAGAAGCCTACATTGACTAATGATGAGGAACAGATAGAAATAATCATGTTTTTTTATTTAATTGCATGCAAATAATCCTTACCTTCAAATTATTTTCCAAGGTAGTTTATTGGTTCAATCCAAAAATGCGGACTTCATGGAATGTGAAATAAATAGCAACAGTGATCGCGAATAGCAACAAAAATAATTAGATAGTATCAGGATGCCTCTTTAAGGTGTGCAAATAATTTCACATATGTTACCCTATTGGATCTTTACAACAATCCTGTGATGTAGGCAATGCCGTTAACCTCAATTTACAAAGGAAAAAACAGAGGTAGAAAGGGTCACACATCAACTACATATTTCAGGTACAATTCAAAACAACTCCAAGTGCAGTACCACTCCACCCAGTGGCCTCTAAATGAGCCCAGGATCTAGACTCTGTACAGGCTTGGGTTTATGTTTCATCTCTGACAGTGTGGCAATAGACAAGTCACAAGCTTGTTGAACCTCAGCTCCCTAATCTCTAAAATGGAAATAATACTATTACACTTACCTCACAAGGTGAAAAGAGGAACAAAGGAGACAAAGTATTGCTTCCATTCCACACTCTTTAAATTTTCCTTTTAGAATTGTCATCAGAGCTAGTTTATGAGCCCCACAAGAAAACCTACCTCATCATCTGTTACCATTCTTTATATTCTAAATGCATTTCTTTATTATTGACTTTTTTAAATTAAGCCCAAAACAGGTTATCCAGATGGATTACATATCTTATTCATGAGACTTACATCTGAATGATTTTTTTTTGCTTTTTCAATGATTCAAATGTACCCTCAAAGATTTATTTGCCACCACAGATGATATTCCAAAAAGAATGTGGCAGATGGAACAATAGACAATTTTAAATGGGAGTTTTAAACATGTTTTGACAATGATAGTGTCAATGGAATACTATAACAATCATTTATGTTAAATTTTTTTTTAAATGGAATCTCCTTTCCTCATGCAACCCTAGAATCTCATCAACTCTCTCTTCTCCATTTACCTTAGTACTAATCTCTGGTACCATCTGGGCAGTTGGCCATTGTCTATCTGATTCTAATCATAAGAAAATAGGTTTATAGAGTATGGAGGCACAAGAGAACTTAGGTATTGGGTTCAACCCTTCCTTTTACAAAGAAAGAATCTGATCTTTATAAAGATAAGTGATTTTCCTTAAGTAGTAAGTGGCAGAATCAATATTAAAATTGAAGTCTTCTCATTCAAAATCTAATATTCTTTCTCCCATGGAATTTAACACTTCACCAATTACCATCAAATGTAGGGTTATACAGCTAGGTCAAAAGGCATAAAAAAACTAAATGATGATGTAACCCTGATTTCTAAGGCTTCCTCTTGACATGAAGTGCCTTGATCCATTTTGGGGACCTCTCTGATCTTTGCTTTGAAGATCTTGGGATCTGGGATTTGGTATTCTCCACCATGGAGAGCCAGAGGCTAACTCCCTTTAGAAGCACTCAGGCTTACAAGGCTCAAAATATAAAACAACTTTTTTTTTTACAAGTTAATAGACACAGGACTGGATCTGAGTCCAATATCATTGTGTAAACCAGCACCCTCAAAGACCTACACAATTTTCATGCTTTCTCTAGGTATGGCTCTAGCAATTGGAGGAAAACCGGACTTTTATTCTTTACATTGACATTCCATACTAGAGCCCAACTTTTTGAGCAATATTGCTTTTTTCCTCAGTAGCTTCCTTGTTTTTTAGATCATCCTCCTATTTTAATTGTAAGACCATTGTAGCTCTGCTTCTTGTAGAACCACTGTTCTTTGCAGCTTGTTTCCTTTAGTTTATCATTGTGAATGCTTGAGCTGGACCTTGATTTCTAGCATCATTGCATTGTGGTTCTAGGCACAAGCTTGTTCTGGGCATGTAGGTGGTAGAGCAGATAAAATATGGGACTTGCAAAGAGGAAAACATGATTTTGAATCCTGTCTGAGACACTTTCTAGCTAGGAGACACTGGATTGTTGTAAAGATCAAATCATAAAAAAATGCTTCGCAAACTTTAAAATACTATGTAAATGCTAGTTATTCATTCATTTGCTTACCATATTATATATGTTTATAATGCAACATATACTTCTACCCTCTTGAAAGCTTCTTTTATATATTTCATACACATGAGTGCTATAGCATCTATTCATCCTGACAAAAGGACCCTTAATATGCCATCGGAACTTTTTTTGAAGCACTCAAAGAGATCTGTGTTCAAGCCCAACTAGCTCATAATAAAGCAGTTTTATATGCTTATTTTCTTCTCAGTGCCCAGGCAATGGGTCTATAGCTTATAAAACCTCTTAACAAGTTATAAGGTTTGAAAGGGCACCCCTCCTCCCTCCTCCTGCCCCTTCATTACATATGACAATCCAGGGCACCTAGACTGGGTTATTCAAATTACCCTAATACTACTTCATAAAATTCTTTCATGAAGTAGAGGAGAGAGATAGTAGAACTGGCTGCTCCTCAGTACTCTGGCTCCAGTCCTGAGGGAAATGAAGACTTGTAGAGGTGTTCCAAATGAATTTGACTCCATTGCTAATGTTGAATCAATAACAAGATTACATTTTTGTGATAATCAAAATGAATAAGAATTAGTGCACTTTCCTTTTACAGGTATTACTTAGATGTTAGATATCAAATATAGTGAAGAAGTAGGACTCTGCTCTGAAAATTCTATGTTTCTAAAAAAGCCAGCCACATTGGCCAAAACTGACAACTATCCATGTCATGGTGGTTATTGAAAGTAGCAGTCATCATTTTACCATTAGATATTTGGACAATAGGAACAATTCCATTTACAGCCATTATCCCAAGAATGATCACCTTGCATTAGGCCAAATAACTTTAGCCTGGCCAAACAGGTATCTACTATTGGCCCTATGGTTGTTGATCTGTGCAAATATGCTAAAAAATACAGGAAATTAGTGAAAGTTCTGACAAGGTAAAGTCATGTTACCTTTGCTTTCCAATGGCAATACTGATGCAGTAAATTCAATGTCTTTGTTTTTGTTTTGTCTAAGATGCCAGTTCTAGAATAATCATATACTGGGTAAGGATATGACTGACAAGGCTTGAGCAATGACATCATGCTCCCAGCCAAAGCAAATACAGACAAAGGAATTAAAGACTTTCCATTTGAAATGCTCCATGTTGCATAAAGCCAGTGGTATGAATTGATTATGCTTTTCATTTAAGCAGGTCCAAATGCCAGTGGGTTCTTCAGATAATTCAATAACATAAAAGTAACTAATAAAAACCAATAGCAGAATAAGATTAATGCTAAAGAACATATCTCCAATTACATGATATTCTAGGATTGGAAGAGGAAAGATCAAAACAGGAACCAGGGGCTGAAAATTCAGCTCAAGGTAGAAACTGTCAAGAAAAAATATATATGAAAGAGAAAATTATGTTGTTTGAGAGTGAGGAGAACAAATTGATGGTGTGTGTTATTAATCCAGTACCAAAAAAAGGAAGCAATGTTTGGGGAGATTTAAAGTGATTTCTGCCTTAAGATGAAATACTTTTCTTCTATTTAGAACTGGGATCAGAATTAGAGACCGTTACACAATCTGTTTAATTCAGACAAGCAGGCAGGCAAATTAGAGTAAACCATTTCAACTGGGGTGGTAGATACCTTTATGAGAAATATGGTTGAGTAACATGATAAAGACAAATACTCTCACTCCAGATTCCCTTACCAAACTTTGTGAAAGGGAACACCACTGCTGCCTATCCCCTCCCCTACATCTCATCCTTCCAGTATCAGGTAATGCTGCCTAGGAACTAGGCAGCTAAGGAGCATGACAGACAGAATTTTGGATCTGGAGGCCAGAAGACAGAAATGAAAATCTTACTTCAGATGCTTACTACTTGTGGAAATCTAGTCATTATTTAACCTTCCTTACCCTAACTTTCTTCATTTATAAAGTGGGAATAATGATAATAATAACAACACTTTATAAAGCTTTCGTAAGCAACAAATGTACATATATATAACACATAATATAATATATGATACATGTATATATAGGACTTTTTCAAATCTTAAAGCTTATTTACATGTAAATGAGGAGGAGGAGGAGGAAGAGGAGGAGAAAATTTGCTCCTGTTTATAGTTTATAAGCGCTAAAGAATTCGCTTTGGTGGTAATCACACCTATAAAGAGAAGGAGTAACAGCAAATACCCTAGCATACTCAGGGCTGCTAGCAGAGGTTCTTTGATCTGCTTTTCTAAAGGAAAGCAACTCAAAAGGAATTTACTTAGTTCAGGCAAAAAAGTCAGCCCTCTGAACTTCATAGAAAACACAAACAGAAATTATAAGCAGAAGTAGGCAAAAAATAAAGAGAAAATAAGAAAATTCAACAGACCAACAGACAGGGCTTATAGCTGTCTAAACATTACATAAATACATAGTTATCAGAGAAAGAAGTACCACTGTCTGGTTTTTAAAGCCTGGGGGCTCAGTGGCTATCCAGTCTAATCTGGTGAAATCACACACCTCTTCCCATAAAACCAAAAGCAAAACTTTACTTTAGAGTATGTGTGTGTGTGTGTGTGTGTGTGTGTGTGTGTGTGTGTGTGTGTATTTATTTATTTATATGTCCTTCTCCAGGGTCAAAGGGCATCACAACCTTCATGACCCACTGCCCAAATACAAAGTAACAAAAGATGTGGGTCTTTCTGAAAAATAAGCCTCCCCTAAGCAAGCTTCTCTTGTTGGGCTCCAAGTGAGGCCCATTAAGGGTCAGGGAATATCTTCAAATTCCCTTACCATTACAGAAGGAAGATGGTATCAAATAGATCATTAAGGGGGACATTCTTAAGTATTTTAGGTTAAATTTCTTTTTTTTTAATGGAAATTATATGACTCAGCTTAACTACTTACTACCTGTATAGCCTCAGACAAATAATTTAACCCTTATAGGCCTCACTTTGCTTACCTTGAATAATGAAAGAGGCAGACTAAATAAATGCAATGTCCCTTCCAGTGCAGAAATTCCATTGAATCTATGGGTCTATATGTTTATGGTTCAACAGACAACTTTCCATAATATTAAATGTGTAGGATGAAATGCTATAAATCTTCAAATTTTCTGGCATTATAACACTGAGAAAAATCTTTATGATGTTGGTAGCTCCTTGTCAAATGACACTCAGATTCAATGAACTAATTGAGTTGGAGGAGAGGGAGAAATCATCAGGTTCTTTTGAAAAACAACAAAAATGTGTATTTAACATTTAGTGAGATTAAGGGATAGACAGGCCATGTTTTTCAATGGTATCCAATAAATGTAAAGAAAAGATCATAGCTTGACCCTCTGCTGAGTATTTAAAAAACACATATAAAAGAGATACACAGGATTAAAAGACCCACATGCCCTGAGAAATGGCACCAGGATCCCAGAGAGATAGTGGAAGGATAGAAGGGCCTATGAAGTGCTTTGGACCATAGGGTCATAAAGAGTCAGATATAACTGAATGACCAAGAACAATATTATCAGAACCCTTAGGCTCTGGGTAATCAATTGCATCAGACTTAAAACCATGTCCATTACATTAGATATATGATATTATAGGTATCCTAGATTTCAAAGGGTTCCTCAGAAGGATAGCTAGGAGTTGGCGCAGAAGGAAAAGGAAACCTTAAATAATGAAGTTCTGCTGAAATTTAAAAAAAATATATGATCAGGAAAAGAAAAGGGAATTTTTGCAGAGTTAAGTGTAGATGCACAGAAAACTAACCAAATAAATGAGATTTCATAAAGATGTGGATAGAAGATAATAACATGTACAGGTGAAAACAAAAGAATGAGTACAAAGTCATGTGGTGGTAAGGAAGGAGTCAATAATGACCTCAAAATCATTTGAGGGTGAAAATTAAACCCAAGGATAATAAAATGATTTTTGTTAGTTTATTTGTCTATTTAAAGAAATATTTGGGGAGAGAGAATAAAGAAAAAGGAATGACTTGCTTAGTTGGATAGGATGATGATAATTGATGACAGAAAGAAGGTAGAATTATTCATTGCTTGTTTTCTTTTTATTTTATTTTTTAACAAAGAAAATTGTATTTGGACTGAAGATCAGAGAGTAACTATGGTTGAGTCCAATATTCATTGACTTCCCAGAATCCTAGAGGCTCCTCTCTTGACCTTTTGAAGTTCACAAGATCAGGACTCCCACATTAATCTCCTTCATCTAAATGAAAGAACAAACACCAAGGAAGGCAAAGAACCAAGGTCAGTATTCACAAAGCCACATGTTGGCCTTAGAGGGAAATATCCCAAACCCTCTCGCCTTTCAGCATTGTTCCTTAACAGATACTGTCAGTAAAGGAGTGAAACCAAGAGAGAGGATAGACTAAGACACCTCTATTTCCAGTTTCACAACTACAGCTGATCAAAGAAGTTGCTGTCCACCACTAAGTTAGTAGATCAAAACCACTTACAGAATGTCTATGCTTGCTCCAAAGTCTCTCCAAGAATCTTATGTATTATGTCTTATGTCTACTGGAAGTAGGCTCCTCACCTTTTTCACATGGGGAATTGCATCAGTGACCTTCTGCCCATTTGCCAATCCCCTTTCAAAATTTGAGAATGTATTTCATGCTATTTTATAGAAAAGATGGAGATATGTGGCCTAGACAACAGTGTAATTAAAGAAATTTGGACCTATTTGAATTGCTGGACTAAAAGAGTAGTGATTAAGGGGTCAATGTCAGTTTCATAAGAAGTCTCTGGTATAAAGCCTCAGGGATATGTGCTTGATTTTGAGGTTTTTGATATTTGTACTAATGACTTGGATAAAACCATAGATATCCTTATGAAATGTACAGATGACATAAAATTGAGCAAGATAACTAATGTGCTAGATGACAGAATCAATATCCATGAAAATATCGACAGGCTAAACCCATTAGGCACAAAACAATAAGAGTAATTATATGAGATATCAATGTAAACACATACATTAGCCCAGAACATTTACTTTATGAATAAAAATCCAGGGAGGTATATTTAGATTTGCTTGAGGGTCCCATCTTCTACAAGAAGCCTTTCCCAGGCCCCTTCTATGATTGTCTCTAGTTGATCTTGTATATATCTTGTTTGCATATAGTTATTTGCCTGCTATCTCCCTCATTAGACTGTGAGCTCCTTGGGGAGCAGAGATTGTTTTCATCTTGCTTTGTATCCCTCAAACCTAGCAGAGTACCTGGAACATAGCCGGTACTTGACTTGGCTTGATTTAATAAAAATTGGACTTTGTAATAGACTTCAAGATCTACATGAGTTGATGGTGTGATGGTAACCAAAAATGTTATGGAAACTTGGGATACATTAAGATGTGTGGCTTCCCATGATAAGGAAGTCACAAACCATCCACTCATCCGCCAGGTCACTAGCACCTACCTAGAATTTTCTCATATTCTTATAATGGTCCTCTTCTCACCACAAAGAATTGAACCTCCAGATTGGAACTTCAGAAATTTTATCTTCCATCCAAAAACATTTTAATCTACTCAGAGCTGGGACATTGTCTTAAAGCTGAGCTGTTGGGATGAAAGGATGAGTGAATATTCATCTTAATCCCCGCCATATCTGATCAGCCCCAGGCCATTGGTCTTCCCACCCAATCACTTATCTGGACACTAGGGCCTACACAGATCTGGCATCTTGCTATTTGCTCTCTTGTCATATGAGCCTCTTCCTCTCCTTTCCATATCTTGATTTTTTTTCTAGGAATGATGATAAAACCAGTATTACCATCACAATTCCAAAGGTCATGAGAACCTACTGCTTATCATCCCAGTAACTGCTTAAGTAATACTCCTTTTCTTGCTCACTATTCCTCAGTAAGCATTTTATGCCCCTTTTAGAATGTAAGTTCATTAAGAGTAGAAATTGGTTTTTGTAGTCAAGTGACTAGCACAATGACTGACACATAATAGATGCTTAAAAACTGCTTGCTTATTACATAATTGATAGTTTAATTGTAATCAGCCCTATTCAAGCCACTTCTATGGTATTGAGTTCAGTTCTGAATAATACAGTACTAAACTGGACATTGATAAACTGAGTGGTAACAAGAAGGGTGAAAGGGAAAAGACATAAGGATTGGTTGGAGGAACTGGGGATGCTTAGCTTAAAGAAAAGATTTGTGAAAGTCTGATAGCCATCTTCAACTATTTGAACAACTGTCATGTGGAAAAGGAATTCGATTTGTTCTTTTTCACCCCTGACAGAAAAACTAGAAGCAATGGCAAAAATTGCACTTAGATTTGGTCTTGATTCTTAGTAGAGTGTCTGGATCATAGGAGCTGATTCAAATGCTTGTTGACTTGTCTCAAGTAGGTAGAGGCTGCACGAGTGAAGAGATGGGATTAGACAAGAGAGGTGTTGTGAAGGAAGAATCAATAAGACTTGACTTGTCAATTAGATATCATAGTAAAGGGAACGGAAGAGTTAAAGATAACCCTAACAAATTTTAAGTCTGGAGGTCTGGAAGAGTGTTATTGCCATAAAAAAAATCATGTGAAAGTTTAGAGGTGGGAAGAATTTAGAAGAAAATACATAGATTTCTCTTTGAGATATGTTGAATTCAATCCATCCAGATAATATTATTATCATTATTAATAATATAATGTTATATATCAGATATATTCTATACGTATAATATATAAATATTATTTTATCATCATTAATAATAAAGATAGCAAGTTTTCATATAGCATGTGAAAATCTAACCTTCCAACTTGAAACTTGAAAGTTTCTTGAAAGACTTGAAAGTCTAAATGCTCCAACAGGCAGTTGGTAATAGAAGACTAGAGTTCCCGAGAGAGTTATCTCTGGATCTCTTAACTAGAAGAAGCGGCCTATAGTAAAATACTTTTTAACCTCATATCTAAACCATAGTTTGTATAGAATGAAAATAAAGAGGAAATTTCAGGAATTCTTAGGAAATAACTGGGCTAAAATCATAAAATTTACAAAATTTGATAAGACAGAAATAGTTTTGGGTAGCTGGAGTCCCAAGGTCTCATGGGATTAATACTCTTTGTTCTTCAATTCAGAACATGTGGGGACTGAGAAATCTAGAGAAATGTGTGTGTGTGTGTGTGTGTTTTTCCTTTTGCCTTTGTTTTAGTTTGGTCTGATTTGGTTTGATATATGCTGCTGGGTGTAGAAGGATAAAAACTTTAAAGGTGACATGCCCAGGAATATCTTCTACAACTCTCACCCAACAGAACCCCTACCACAGACTACACTGCTACGGAGACCACTACTAAAAAGGAGAAGAGGTACATTCCTGGCACCCTGAAAATAACACTTAGTCTCATAGAAACAATAGCATGTGGTAGTAGTGAATTGAGTTTATAGTCGGGGGAAACTGAGTTCAAATCCAGCCTTAGACACTCAACAAATATATGGTAATGAGTTAGTCACATGGCCCTCTTTCAGAGCCTTTTGTTCCTACGGTAGCGGTAAAGGAGGTACTGGATGATGCCTACGGTCCCATCCTACCCTAAATCTAGGATCCTATAAATAGCAGTTTGATGTAATGAAAATAGTACTAAATACTTAATTATGGGTAAAATAGGCTTTGGGAAATTAGGTTGAGGGGATATTGCAGAACTGGTCTGGGAAAGGAATACTCATTCATAATAATGACATGGCAAATGAATTTTTGAAATTCCACTTAACTGACAATTTGGAGTAAATCTGTATTTGCCAAAAGCAAACCTTTCTGACATTCATCTGCTATATTTAATATGCTGAAAGCTATCCATAATGTATTCTGGAGACATTTTCTTTGTTTTAACCAAAGGTTTTAGGTAGGAATTTTGGATGCACACATCTTTGGCTGTTTGGGGGTTGTATCTTCTTTGGCAACTTGTGCACTATTCCAAGTACAAGTTCTGGTCCTTGTTATCTGACTGTCTATTAAGCAGTGTGTTCAAATGTATGTACAAGTACAGCGTATCTAACTCCAGGGGAAAGGAGAGTGTCACGGTTTTATTTCTCAAGAGCTAGAAACATTTAACCTACAACCTTACCACACATGCCAAGCTTGTCATTATTTCAGAGGAACACACCCTGTTCCATGTTGTTGCTCCAAGATTTTAAAAGACTGATAAAAGGTAAAACGATTACTTATTTGCTTGTTGAAGGAATGAATTGAACTTAACACATTTCTGGAAACTGCTGAGTACATTTTAATTTTTAATTGCTTCCAAAATATTTGTAAGTTAAGTGAACACCTATAGATAAAGGAAAGACGTTGTTCAGTAAATGAATTAATTAGCTTTTGTTTAATTGCTGTAGCTTGTAATTAATCACTTAATGTTAGGTATAGACACATGTAACAAATTGGGAGGAACAAGGAGAATCAACAAAGGGTGAAGAGTGCATTTTGTCAAAGCTACAACCCAAAAAAAGCTGACAAATTTGTTTCTCGGAAATTAAGGAATTCCTTGGAAATATTAATATAATATAGTCAGTATTTCCGATTAGAAACAACTTTTGTTTCTAACCCCAGAAAAACATTTTTAAAAATAGATTATTACCCTTTACATATCAAATCACATTTTGATGAATTAAGTGTAGATGGAATGAATCGACAATGCTAGCTTTAAGAGGATACATATGAGAACAATTTGGTATAAGAGAGAACAGAGGAAAGGAAGTATGTAAAGAGGCATGCTTGGAAGATTTCAAAATTTCAAACATTAAAGTAATCAATTATATTGTTTTATCCCACCCAGACAACTAGATGGCACAATGGATAGAACACTGGGCCTGAGTTCAAATGTGGCCTCAGATAAAAGCTATGTAACCCTGGCCAAGTCCCTTAGCCTCTGTCTTCTTCAGTCTCTTCACCTGTAAAATGGGGGTAATAACACACCTACCTCACAGGGTTGTTATAAAGATCAAATTAGATCAACCGAAATAATATTTGTAAAATGTTTAATATGGTGCCCAGCACACAGTAAGAGTTTCATAAACATTTGTTCCCTCCTTCCAACTAAAACCATAACTGGATACACCCATTTGTACAATAGCTTAATTCTAGAACGAAGAAATGAACACACCATGGCACAAGGCCTATTCCCTGTGGGCAGCATTTCCTTCCTTCTCCAATCAGGGTAGGGTTGAATGGACCATTCTAGTCGAAAAGGAACACATATCTAACCATGGATCTTTTCCCCTAAGCTTGGCATACTTTCATGACACAGTGAATAGACACTGGTTTGGCTTGAAATTGAGAAACTGGACAAGAATGACAACCCAGATTCTTACCTGTGTGAGAGGCCACATCTACATGGTATTTCACCACCACCATAACACCATCCTCACCACCTACCCACCCCCAGCTGAGAGAGAGAGAGAGAGGGAGAGAGAGATGAGAGTCTGTGAGTTTACTACAGCTGCTAATTAGAAAATTAGAACACCACAAACGGTTTGCATTTTACTGGCAGCCAAAGCTGATCCCTTCCCACTCCCTTCCAGCCACCCCTGGTGTTTTAAAGTACTTTTTGAATTGTTTGTTGTCAGCAAAACAAGTGTGCTACCTGCGATCCCACAGACAACAAAGCCCAGCAGCAGGATTTCAGTCAGGTGATGTCACCCAGGTAAAATTGTACTGACAAGCTTTTAATTAAAGTTTTCCCACACATCTTTCCGCTGGTCCCCAGGAGCTATTATTCATTATGTGTGGACTGTCAGCCAATTGTGAGTCGGGAGAGAAGTGTTTTATTTTCAAAGCTCTTGCTGACAGCTAGAGAACACTTTGTTATACAATCTGTTTACTTTACACACACACACACACACACACACACACACACACACACACATCATCTTGCTAAAGGGGAAATGGTCAGGCCATGATGTTTAGAGTTTATGGCAATAATTAAATACATCTGGTACTGGAGTAACTGAAAGGGGAGGGGGAAGAAAAGAGAAGGGGAAGGACCACAAACCTCTTTCTATAAACAATTACTCCTACCCTTCTAACACCCCTCCCCCCCTCAGCTTTTCAAGATGAAATTGCTCCACAAAGTCACAGGTTCAAACAGGTGCACATGGCCTACAGCAGGAGCATCCAAATGTGGGAAGTGAGGATGTCTATTCAGAAAATAGTAATAAAATAACACTTCAAATGGAAGATGAATTCTTTGAGAAGTTTCTGAAGCATGATTTTGTCGACATTTAAATAAGTCACTGCCATACAATTAAATCTCTGGGAACAGGGAAAGTTAGGAAGGGATGACTTGAGGTACTGGATTAAACCCCCTAACGCCCAACATTTGCTCTGACCTCCAAGATAAACCAAGATGGGATTTAAGAGAAAAAAAAAAAACAAAACATGTTTTCAAATTTCAGCCCTTGAATGATGAATTTTCAGAAGGAGCATTTCTGCGATGTCCAGAAAGATAAAATATAATACACCTTTTCAGCATAAGATAATATATGTTAATAGCATGCAATAGTTTTCTTTCTTTGGGAACCAGTAGAATATTTGGCTTGTATTTCCTAGAGTGGTGGTTCAATAAGCAGATTACTCCAAAGGCCAACTGAAAGTTTGCTTTATTATTGTCAGTTTTTTCTTCGATTAGAAATTTCACTTCAAATACCTTCCAGTGAAATAAAACTATAAAAATAAGCTATATGATCTCACAGCATTCAAACGAGCCCATCAAGTTCTTTTCCACTTCCTGCACTCACACTGGATATTCTCTAAGTGCAGAATGGCCGCCACAGAACCAGCAGGAGGGACAAAATCAGAGAATGCAGGCCCACCAAGAAGATTTGAAATGATTTACCTACCTGTCTCTTCTACTGTTAAATTCTACTTTGGTATTAGTGAATTAATGTGTGTGTGTGTCTGTCTGTCTGTGTGTCTGTGTGTCTGTGTGTGTCTGTGTGTCCAGTGACACTTACCTCTGCCTGTTTCTGACACATGACACTTCAGCTCCCAACTTCATGCATTTCCTCTGACTGTCTTGGGATGTACCTTTCTTCACATCCACATCCTGACTTCTTTGGATTTCATCATATCTCAGATTCCATATTCTGCAAACCTTTCCTCTAAGACAGTGGTTCTCAACCTGTGGGTCATGACCCCTTTGGGGGTCGAATGACCCTTTCACAGGGGTCTTCTAAGACCATCGGAAAACATTTTTCTGATGGTCTTAGGAACCAAGACACCACTCCTCTATCTGTCTCCAGTCGGGTCCACCCACACGCAGATACTCCCACATACAAGTATTAAAGGGTAGCAGCATTAGGAAGGTTGAGAACCACTGCTCCTAAGATTGGTTCTGATTTATCATGTTTGTATGTATATGTGTGTATGTGTATGTATCTATACATTGTTTTTTGTATGTTGTCTCCTTTAGACTGTGATCTTCTTGAGAGCAGGGATTTTTTTTTTCCTTTTCTCTATATTTCTGGCACTTAGCCTAATACCTATCTCATAGTAGGTGCTTAGTGAATGCTTGTTAAATTGACTATATTCAGAAAGCCAGCCTTGATATAGTTTGAAAATAAATTTGTCAAGAGAATCAGTTTTAGTTTGCATATACTCCTAACCTGGCCTGAAAATTAAATTGACCACCTCTTACTTTTTTCCCCTCCTAGCATTCCCTGCTTCCTATTATTACTATTCCAAAGGCTGGAAGAATAAACACTTCTGCCTGCAGCACATACTCCATTCCTTGCAAACATAAATTTCATGAGGAAAAAAAGACAATAGGAGGTAAAATGTCTTATCAGCCATGATTTCATTTCAGACTTTGCTAACTCTTAAGGCATTCAAAATTTATGTGTGAATCCTATACAATTATGTATATTCTTTATTTTGTTCTTTTTTTTTCTTTAGGCCGTAAATAATTTGATCATGTCCATCCACTGGAATTTAAGATATGGAAAAGGATTGCTATTTATCCTGATTTAACATTCATATCAGGGAGATGGAGGAAAATCAGAAAACCCAGCATGGTGGAGGCAAGCAATGGAGCAATTCATATGCCCTATTCTTGAAAGCATCACATGCTAATCCTTAACTGGGGGAAGAGGGAATGGTTATTACCCTGGGCTAATTATTAATGAGCTTATGTGCTGATAATTGATAAACTCTCTTTAGCTACTGAAAATTTAACTGGCAAGGCTGATTGTCACTGCTAGAGTAAGAAAGGATCTTCACTGCCAACAAGTTGATGCAGTCATAGTCATGTACATGTTCATAAAGTCTTCTCATTCTGTAGAACTTTCTTCATCTCAATGTACTGCATTTGAGGTGGAGGAAATTCCAAGATGGCGGTCCTATGTATATGTGTCTGACATATGATTTCTTTTTTGGAGACCTGGGGGAGGCAAGCAGTGTGCTGACTCAAGTAAACAGATACCAGGAATGAAATGATGATGCTACCCATGGCTACAAAGGAATGGCCACCCACTGCTTCACTGAAGCTTCCTACCAGACTTTCCCCAATTCTCTGGTCACACAACTACTTTACCTCTGTCCTAGCCTCACACAATCAGTACATGGACATTATGATTCTTAGGAAGCACATCTAGGATGTTCAAAATGTTCCAGATAGTGGATTAAGCCCCCCTACAACATTCCTTACCTCTGTTTCCATTTTCCTTTTCATGCACCCTGCCTGTTCCCACCCTGCCTGACACCTCAGTTTCTGTCTTCTTTAAAAAAAAAAGAAAGGCAAAACAAGGCTGTTAGTAATGCAGAGTGAAACAGAGCCTGGATTAATATCCACCCACCCTCTTTTAAAAGCACTTAGGAATCCTATTTGTTCTTTTAACTACTACCACACCCTAAATGGAGTCTTAATTCTGGTGTCTGAGAACAAACCTTTCAGAACCAGACTAAGTAAGTATCCTACTATGGCACTGTTCTGAACACAGGAGCTAGTTTGGGGACCTATACAATAGGTAATAAACCCCCCCTTTCCCCCACACACATATACAGAGAAATAGCTCCTGTGTAAGTAGGGTACATAAATTATTAACGATAGAAGTTTAAAAGCCTCTTGTTGGAATAAGTATACGATTTCAACTGAATTCATTGCTGTGTAGAGTATATTCATATACAGAAATTCCGTTTCCTATGGGTTATCTGGTCCTTTCTTTTAAGGTTATAGATAGGGAGTTTGAGTTTATCTATTTTGGTACATTTCATAAAAGTAATCCTTAAATACTCAAATGGATCCATAACCACATTGCTTTGGAATTTCTTTCCAAAGATACAGATCAAAGTCCATCCATGGAAGTAAGATTCTGTCAGGATGAGAGTTACCCTGAAATGAGTCTCCTCTGTGAAACCAAAAGAAGAAGCCACATTAGAAAAACAGCCAGGCCTAAAAGCTGAGTTGCCAACCTGGCCTGGTCTCAACATAAATTTTAAGCATCAGTAATAACAACAATGAGATAATGTTCTACTTCTCATTAAAAATACCAAGGAAATACAGTTGTTCTGAGTGTGCCAGAAGAATTGGTAACCAGTAGACAAGCGCATACCTAAAAAGAAATGACTTGGGGTCTGATACTGAAAACTCCCATTAAAACTTGCATAAGCTGACAACTTGGGCCCAAGGAAAACAGGCACAATCCATAGTAAGGTCCTCATGAACACTTTGTTCTAAACCTGTGCCTGTCTTTGACATTTTTTCCCAGGGTCAAACGCATAAAAAAACTTTATCTGTGAGAGGCACCAAAGAAGCACTGTACCTTCTAAACCCGTGTACTCATCCAATAATAACTGTTTACAAGGAACATTATCAATCACTCCAATTTGCAAAAGGTTTTCGGTCATGTTTGTTTTTCTTGATGAGTCATAGCACTCAAATCTTCACGATCTCTTCTCCAGTCATTTTTTGTGCTACTGTGGACAAGGACTGACCAAACATGACAAGGAACAAGGCTTGGGTTTCCCTGAGGCCTTTGTGTTCTGAAAAGACCTTACTTGCTCTTTGTACTAAGGAAAGGTAATCATGACAATTGTCTCATTTGCACTCAGGGCTTAACTTAAGGCTCCCATAGATTTCAGGGTAGGGATTTGTTTTTCTTTCATCTTCTTAAGTCCAGGAACTTTATGGGTGAAGGTGCTTCACTATTTTCCTATCCCTTTGGCAGTCTGGGTAGGTCTTCTCAGAATAATGTTATTGAATGCAAAAAAAATAATAAGTAGAATTACAAAGGAAACCAATTGTGTTGAAATACAGTTGTGAAAACATTGCTTTAGAAACCAAATTCATGGATTTCAGGTTAAGAACCCCTGTTTTAGAGTGAATGTGAGAAGAGACCTTGAAATATATTTTCCTTTTTATGCTAAAAGGAGAATGTGGATAGATCAGAAAGATTTTATAGAAACACATTGGATCATAGCAACACATTAAAAGCTGGAAGGAACTTAGAGGTGAACTCATCAAAACCCCTCATTTTATAGGTGAAGCAAAGGCCCAGAGAGGTTGTGATTACCCCAGTGTCAACTAAGTAGCAGAAAAGGCTTTTCATTCAGCGTGCCCCATGCTGCCACTCTGTCTTTTCCTTTCTTTTTGTCTTTCCTTGTATTTCCATCTGAACCAAATTGGATTTGAGAATCTTCACTATAACATTCCCAAGTGATCTTCCAGCCTCTGAAGATTGCCAAGGAGGGGGAGCTCACTACCTGCTTAGACAATGCAGTCCAGGTCTGCTGACCTCTGATTACTACAGAAGTTTTTCTGACATCAAACCTAGTTTGGTCTCTTTGCAATTCCCAGTCATTTTGGCTGTTTGGGGCCAAATCTAATCCCTCCTTCACATGACCTCCCTTCAAATATTTGAAGACAGTTATCATACCTCCTCTGAGTTTCCCTTCTCCAGGATAAATCTCCTCAATTCCTTCCAATGATCCTCATAGGACATGAAATCATGGCCATTCAATGTCCAGCAAACAGTAAGTACTTAATTAATGCTTTGTTGATTAGCTCTCTATCCTAGGTGCCTTCCTCTGGACATTTCAGTTTATAAATGGCCTTAAATTGTGGTATAATAAAATACAAGTGAGGTCAGAAGAGGGCACCTTCCATTGCAATGATCACTTCCTTATTTGGATGCAGCCCAATTTATGTCAGTGTCTATCTGTTTGTTTGTTTTTTCCCCACTACTGCCACATCCCATTGCTGACAGAAACTAATCTTGCAAGTTACTAACATCCCCTGGTATTTTTTTCAGATTAGCTAGCTGGCACAGTGGATAGGGGGCCAAGCCCGGAGTCAAGAAGATTCATATTCATAAGTTCAAATTCAGTCTCAGACTCTTACTAGATGTGTGACCCTGGGGAAGTCACTTAACCCTCTTCACCTGAGCCAGAGAAGAAACTGGCAAACCATTCCATTGTATTTGCCAAAAAATATCCAAATGGGATCATGAAAAGTTGTAGACAACTGAGCAACAAATTTTTTTTAAATAATTCCTGTTAATCCAAGGCTCCCCATGTTATACTTTTGAAATTTATGTTTTGTACCGAAGTGTAAAACTTTAGAGTTGATCCCTAATGGATTTCAACTTAATAAATTTTGCCCAATGCTGTAGTAGTCAAGATTGTTTTGTATCCTAACTGCCATCCTGTGGATTAGGTAAACCTCTCAACTTTGCTTCAGCTACAATTTTAATGAGCGTATTATCTCTGCCTTTACCTGAGTCATGAATAACAATGTTAAACAGCACAGGACCAAGTACAACTCCCTGGGATATGGCACAGGAGATCTGAGCCCAGGCACCCTAATGATTCGAAATCTATCCAGTTGTTATCTAGTCTGTCTTTCTCCATCTTCTCCACAAGAATAGTATGAGATGCTTTATTAAAAGCTTCTCTAAAATCTTCGACAAACCATACCCACAGTAAGCCTATCAAAAAAGGAAAGGAACAGGGTCTGGCATCATCTGCTGTTGAAGCCATGCTGGTTCCCTCTCTATATACATGTTTGCCAATCATCTCTTTAATGACTCGTTGTGGAATTTCCGTAGGAATTGAAGTAAAAGTCTGATTGTATATTAAAGGCAAGTTTATAAAGCTGAAAAGCACTGATTTTACCCTTGATATTAATACCAGTCGCACTTTTTAAAAAACCAAATAATCTGTTCCATCTTTCCTGTACATTGCATTATTTTGTTGTGTTCCATCACTCTCCTTTCATTCTTGAGCTGAAAATGGGAGGATTTGCTATCAAATATGTTGGGGTGGGAGGGAATCTGAGGCAGAGCATTTAGCTATTGCAGCAAACTGCCAGGTGAGATCTGATCTCTGGCAAACACACCTTTCCAGCAGTCTGGGCCAGGGCTCCTGGCTGTTTGCCTACTAGGATCATGGGGAAGAGTAAATCTAAAAATAATAAAAGAAAAACCTTCGGTTTACCCATGAGGTAAAGTACATAAACCAAAAAAAAAAAAAACTATCTTTCAAACCTCAGCTGTTGGAAGTTCAAACTTCCCTTCAATCAGAGGAAGACAAAAGGCAGCTTAAATCTTGCCCTGACATTAAACAGAGAATCTGTGCAGTTCTGAGGCCCAAGTTCTATGGCTAATCTTATCTTCCCCTTTCCCCACCCCACCCCTAAGATTCTGAAGTAAGTTATGTCTATAAAAGAAGTTCCACTGCTTCTCCTACAGAGGAGCAGATTTCAACATATGCCTATCTAAGTGCTTCTTGATCTTATCCCTGTATGTACATGTTACAGCTGCAATCACAGGCTGCCCTAGTTACCTCTTTGCTTCCAGGTGAAATTGAAGTTGATTAGAATCTCTGAAGCTTAATAGGACCCTGGTCCCTTAGAGATTACTTCTTTCCCTGCGTGCCCTGATGGCACTTGAGATCTGTCAAAGTGTGCCTCTATTAATGGTCCTTTGAGGTAAACTTCAGGATACAAGAGAGAGAACATTTTCAATGGAGTAGCCTGATCTTTGGAAATATCTTTACTTTTAGTCTTGGCATAAATTTATCCCCTTCCTCCACCCCAAGATTCATTCTTTGAGACCTAGAGATATGGATGGTGGGGAAAGGAAGTTATTATTATTTTTTTTAGTCTGCTTTACCTGAATGTTGTACATTCCAGGAATGCTATGTTTTACTCATTTTAAATTTAAAATATTCTGCAAAATCATCCAAAAGTTTTGGCAAGTGTGTTAATTGAATCCATGAGCTTTCTAGGATACTTAATAGCAGATTTCTATAGTTCCCAATGGTTGAAGTTTGACAGGACAGACTGCAGCATAATATCTGTTGTCTAAAATTAGGAATGAAGGGGCATGGCCTTTTTGGCATAATATGCTGTGATGGGTTAAAGAAATGAGCTTTATGTAAGTGATAAATGCATATGGAGACAAAGAGAAACTGGAGAACATCCTTGAAAAAGCTCAGGAAATAAAAGATCACATTTTCAGACCTCACTATGGCAAATATCACTATCTGGGTGATCCAGTTCATGACTCAATTAAAAAAAATATTTAGCCATGAAAACTGAGCAATATTTATAATCTCATGCTATCACTAGAAAATAAGTGGTTGGGACCTCACCAAAAAATGTTGCCTCAATATGTTTTACAAATAATTCCTCTGTATGAATGAAAAAAATAGAAATGTGGGAGAGAAAAAAATAACATCAAGGGAAACAATGCCTCAACTTCTTTTCTATCTGTGAAATCATTTCCAAGCATGTGTCAAACAGATGACATGTAGGTGTTTGCAGATGAGTCTGTGGTGGCATGTCCATGTGCTCAGCTGAGTCTATGTGGCACACAGATGTTCCAAGGGGTCTTTGATAACTGGGAAGCCCCAGACCAGAGTTTGGAGGGAAAATCATCCACAGATGTTTTACAAAGATAGAAACCAACCTATCCCCAATAAATTAGTCAAATTTACAGTTCCCTAGATCAAGGCTCTCTTCTGAAGTGTAAATTATTAGGATAGGGTCAAATCAGAGGAATCTAGTATTCAACGGTGGAAATCTCAGTGATGGATGCCTTGGGCAAATTTATTTCCTTCTATGAAAATATCACCAAGAAATATGAATCATATTCTGAATACTCACCAAGAAATGGAGACTCAATTTACTTGAATTGAATATTTATTAAGCATCTATCTTATGGAGGGTGCTAGACGTACAAAGACAGAGTGAAAACGTTCCCTGACCTTAAGTAGCTTATATATTCTTCCAGGATAGAATATGTATATAGATAAGTAAATTTAAGATAATTTGAGGAAAGAGCATTAACAAGTAGGAAGATCAGGAAAGATTTCCCATAGAATTTAGCCCCTGTAAAGGAATAACACATCTTACTCAAATACTACCCTCAGAATCATGCTTTGGGCATGTGTTTAAAGTAAGACAGGACTTTTTTTGAAGTCTTACCAACAAACCTCCTTAAACGAAGTTCCCATTAGACATTCATTATATCAACCTCCTCACTAGAGAGAAGCTTCATTATAGAAATGAAAATGTAATGGTTTTGCATACTTAAATGCTGAAGAACCCAAAACACTGTATGCTAATTGTACACTAACTCAACAATACATCATTGCCATGAAGGAAATAATGAACATTAGTTATCATTAATGTATGAAGAAGAAAAAACAATGATAGGTGAAGGGACCTAAAACTAATTTTATAGTCATCCAGAGTCCCAGTCATGAATGAACTTTGTTAAGCCTGAGTCACAGACAAAACCTTTGTCCAATTATGAATGCCGACCTTTTAGAAGAGTGATTCTCAAATGGTACCATCTTAATGTTATCATAAGACCCTTTACTCCAAGCATCTTAACTTAAAATCTTAGCTATGTGAAGAGATATATCTTAAAGTTCTTCCTAGGGATCATAATTTTTAAAAAAATAAAATCATAGGATATTATTTCTATGAGATTATGATTTTTTTTGGAAAACAAATATAAATTTAAAAAGTCCTGAAAAAAGCATGTCAGTAACTGTTTAAAAAAAGCTGGAAGACTGAGTTTATTTTTCTCTATTTAAAAAAACACAGTCCATTTAATTTTTAAATTAAATCTTTATTGCCCTCATGACAAATGTGCTTCTGCTTATTATCATCTCTCTCAAAGTTTGGTGCTCAGACATTAGATTATTATGTAAAAAAAATTCTCTCTGGGGTTATGCTTTTAATTTCAGTGTATGGTGTTATAGATTCACATAGCACTAACAAGAATAAACCAGTCAGTCAAAAATTAAATTGTTATCAATTTTATTTACTCATATTTGTAGAATATCACCCTTTTTATATATACCTCAATAAATATCCTATCTCCAATGAATCATCATGGTATGGATGGAACTTTGAGCCTTCAAAGGGTATTCAGTAAAACTTAAACCCTGACAATTTCTCCTAAAGCAGAAGAGCCTTGAATGAAAGGTAGACCACTATGAGAAGACCAGCCTAGCTAAGTCACAGAAAGCTTTACCACAAGAAAGCTGTCCACTGGAGAGAGTTTTATGACCAGCAAGTCTAATGAAACAGCTAAAACAACACAATAGTCCTCAAACCTATGAAACCTTCTTTTGATTCAGTGGTAGAGGAGCAGTAGAAAGAAGGGCAAAGAGTTTGTCCTGTTTGAATACACCATTTTTACCCAATGACCAACAAGTTTTTTTAACATTCTTTTTTTTCAAAATTTTTAGTTCTGAACTCTCTACTTCCTTCTAGTTCCTTCTCCACCCATTGAGAAAGCAAGAACTATGATATTCATTACACATGTGAAATAATGGAAAATGTATTTCCATGTTAGCCATGTTGCAGAAAAAAAAAATACAAGAGCAATAAGGAAAATGAAAGAAATTATAGTTATCTGTACTCAGAGTTCATTAGTTTTCTTTCTCTCAAGGTGTATAGCACTTTTTATCATGAGCCCATTAGAATTTTTGTGAATCACTTTATTGATAAGAGTAGGTAAATCTTTCACAGTTTATTATTATTACGATATTGCTGTTACTGTGTACAACGTTCTTCTTGTCCTGCTCACTTCATTTTGCATCAGTTCACAAAAGTCTTCCTAGGTTTTTTTTCCTGAAACCATCTCTTTCATCATCCAATGACCAACAAGCTGATGTTTCTATTTATGAAACAAAACCACATCCATTTGAAATTATTACTCTAAATGAAATCCAAGCGATAAAGAAGTTGTAGCTAAATGAAGGATGGCTTCCAGGTTCCTTTCTAAGAGCTAAATAAGAGAGTTGGTAAAATTGTACCCCCAAAATAAAAAGAAAAATCATTTCTTAGAACAGTTGGTCACCTTGCTTTGTCGTCTTGCTGATGAGCATGGCAAATAACCAACATGATTCTAACTAGCTTCTGCTCTAACGTTTGTTACAAAGAATGAAGGAATGAAGAAATTATTGGAAGAACTTAAGGAGATCCTCCAAATCAAATTAACGTATGCCTAGATACTTTTTGAATTTAGTATGAAGATGAGCATGGGTAGCATGGCAAATAGTTATGTTGGAGAATATGGGTCTATGTTAAAAAAAAAAGGATAGAACAAAAGCTTGTTAATTACTCAGAAATCTCATATCATGAATTTTTCTTCAATAAGAGAATGAAAAGATACTGAATATATCTATTTCTTTTTAAAGACATAGACTTTTTTGACAATTTTTTTAAATTTAATTCTTTTTTTTTAATTCAAAGAAAATGTATTCTCTCTTTTCCCCACTCCCCTTCTGCATTCAAAAAGAAGAAAAAAACAATAACCTCTATTAACAAAGACGCATGGTCAAGAAAACAAATCTCTACAGGTCCAAAAGCGAATGTTTTGAACTATATACTGAGTCACTCACCTTTCCATCAGGACCTAAATAGTATGCTTCACAATCGGACAACTGGAATCATGTTTACTTATTGTGTTGTTCAGAGTTCTTTAATCTTTAAATGTTTCAAAGTTGTTCTTCATAAACTGTCTCTCCTCTTGTTCTGTCCACTTCACTCTATATCAGTTCATACAAATGTTCCTAAATTTCTGTTAAATTAATTATATCTTAACAGGTATTGACTGGATACTAGTGTGGAAGTCTTATCAAAACCAATTGTCTTCATATAATCGGATAGTCCCCTATTAAGAAAATAAGACCTAAAATAATACCAAATTAGGAATATGGGCCAATAAATAGAAGATATAGTTGGTGACTTCAGCAACTCCAACCATACCTTTTCAAAACAAGCTGATAACCCTGAAGAAATGAGAAACAAATAAAAGTGAATGCATGGATTCTATTGACATTTCTTAGAAAATTTTAACTGATGATGAAAGAAGTCCAGAAAAGTTCTTGGACAACAAATACTTGATCTCCTTGCCAAGCAAAAATATATGAAGCCAAGGGAAATATAAAATTATATAAAATTTAGGTGAAAAGCTAATTTACAAAACATTTTGGAGATGGCCACCAGCTCACAAAACACTGAAATGTAGTGGAGAGAAAAAAAGAGTCTTCAGATGTAAGTGTAAGATCCAACCAAAGCAAATCAGTCCGAAATTATACGTGGTGGTTGTTGTTCATCCTTCATTTTTTAAGAGGAGCAATGACATTACGGGGTGATGTCTTGATTTCTGAATGAATTAGATTTAAGTTAGGCAGGATCACACAAAATTGTCAGCCTCGTTGTCTCTTCCAGAATCATAGAAGTCCAGTGGCAAGGCAGGTGATGACCCAGAATGGCCCAGAATGTAGTGGATGACCTTGACATCTTCAAGATCTGATCAAGTTCTAAAAACTACATAGTACCTGCTTCAGCCACTTTCATTGTTGTTGGAACAAATTGTTCTCATCCACCCATTCTGCTAGGGGAGTCTTTACATGCTTGTGTTATGGGAATCTGAAGATC
>CM053580.1:259764786-259791095 GCA_028627135.1 Pseudochirops cupreus | reverse complement strand
GAAACTCCATTTAAAGTTACTGTAGACATTATAAAATATTTGGGAATCTACCTGCCAAAACAAATCCAGTACCTATATGAACACAACTACAAAACACTTTTCACACAAATAAAATCAGATCTAACTAATTGGAAAAACATCAATTGCTCACAGCTGGGTCGAGCTAATGTAATAAAAATGACAATTTCATCTAAATTAAATTACATATTTAGTGCAATACCAATCAATCTACCCAAAAATTACTTTACTGAGCTAGAAAAAATAGTGACAAAATTCATTTGGAAGAACAAAAGGTCCAGAATAGCAAGGCAATTAATGATAAGAAATGCTAGGGAAGGTAGCCTAGCTGTATCAGATTTTAATCTCTGTGATAAAGCAGAGCCATCAAACCTACTTGGTACTGGCTGAGGAATAGAGTAGTGGATCAATGGAATAGATTGGGTGCAAATGACTCAGTAGTCAACAATTATAGTAATATACTGTTTGATAAGCCTAAAGATCTCAGTTTTTGGGATAAGAACTCACTATTTGACAAAAACTGCTGGGAAAATTGGAATATAGTATGGCAGAATCTGGGCATAGACCGTCATCTAATGCCATATACCAAAATCAACTCCAAATGGGTGCATGACCTAGGTATAAAGGCTGATACTGTAAATAATCTGGAGAAGCAAGACATAGTTTACCTGTCAGATTTATGGAATAGTGAAGACTTTATGACCAAATAAGAGTTAGAGAGCATTATAAAATATAAAATAGATAATCTTGATTACATTAAATTGAAAAGTTTCTGTGCAAACAAAGCCAATGTAACCAAGATGAACAGGGAAGTGGGAAACTGGGAAAGAATTTTTACAACCAGTGTCTCTGATAAAGGCCTCATTTCTAAAATACACAGGGAATTAAGTAAAATCTGTAAGAATACAAGTCATTCCTCAAGTGATAAATGATCAAAGGATATGAACAGGCAATTCTCAGAGGTAGAAATTAAAGATATCTACAAGCATATGAAAAATGCTCTAAATCACTCTTGATTCAAGAAATGCAAATCAAAATAACTTTGAGGTAACACATCTCACCAGTCAGATTGGCTAAGATGACAAAACAGGAAAATGACAAATGCTGGCGAGGATGTGGAAAAATTGGAACACTAATGCATTGTTGGTGGAGCTGTGAACTGATACAACCATTCTGAAGAGCAATCTGGAACTATGCCCAAAAGGCTATAAATAATTGCATACCCAATTGCAGACCAAAAGGACGCCCACCCAGTAATACCACTTCTGGGGTTGTATCCCAAAGAGATGATAAAAGTGGGAGGAAGACCCATATGCACAAAAATATTTCTTGTATCTCTCTTTGTGGTGGCAAAAAACTGGAAATTAAGGCGATGCCCATCATTTAGGGAATGGCTAAACAAGTTGTGGTATATGAATGTAATGGAATACTATTGTGCTATGAAAAATGGGGAGGAGATGGACTTCATATTTACCTGGAGAAGTCCATACAAATTGATGCTAAGTGAGAAGAGCAGAACCAGGAAAAACTTGTACACAATCACAGACACGTCATATGTGTGATGACCAGCCTTGATAAACTGGACTCTTCTCAGCAACGCACAGCTATAAGACAACTCTACAAGTCTCAGGATAGAAGGAGATGTCTATATTCAGAGAAAGATCTAGAAAGAACAGAGTTTAAATGGAGACTGAAGAAATCTACATGCTATCACTCTTTTCCATGTTTGATTTTGTTTCCTTTTTCCCATTGTCCTCTCCATTGGTTACAACGCTTCTATACAACCAGACTAATGCCCACTGTGACAGTATTTGCAGATTCTATACTTGATTGCATGCTGCCATGGGCAGGGGCGGGGGGAGGAGAGGGATGGGAGAAAACTTGAAACTCAGGGGACTCTGGAACTGAATCTTTTAAACTAAAAGTCAATTTTTTTTAAATGACTTAAAAATTTAAAAAAATAAAATCTTTTTGAGAATGGATTATGAATGCAACAGAAGTATCTTCAATGAAAACATTACAAAGCTTTTGTTTAAAGCTTTTGTTTAAGATTTTCTGCAGCAGACCATATCTTCACTGTCATATATGAACTGTGAGGTATAGAGAATTTTTTTTAATGTATTTGTTGTAATTCTTTGTTTGTTTGTTTTTTAAATATTTAACTCAGGAGAAGAAAATGTAGTCTTACATGTTCTGCTCAAAATGTCTTATAACTATATGCTAAAATCATGAAAGATTGCACATCAGTAGATCAATAAACATTGATTAAGTGGCTTGTATGTGCCAGATATTGTGCTGGGGCACCACAACAGATGGAAGCACTGGCATAACTTTGTTCAGTAACATACTGAGTATCATTCACAAGTGAGGTGTAAAGGAGAAACACATATGCTTCTCTAAGATGTTTGTCATCATGAAGGATGCCAGAATAGAGTGCAAATGGAAGGATGACCCATCCTATTCATGGATGGCATTGATGGTTGCATGAAAATACAGATCACTAGAAGATCTCTTCCATAAGATACATGATCATTTGAAAATTATAAGCTTAGTCAATAATATGGGAAACAAAGTAAGTGAAAAGCAAATATAGCCCAGATGAAAATATGCAATTGGATAACTCCTGTTTAAGTTAGTTCATCCATGTAAGCATGTGTACATACACACATTGATGATACTCTACATATCGATCATGAGCTAAGCCAAAAATTGAATGAGAGGAAGAAGTAGGGTTAAATCTCATTTCAGAAATTAGGCAGTTCTTTCAATTATCCCAAGCTGCTTACTATCACAAAATTCCATTTATTAACATGAAAATTATTCAGGTGTTACTTTATTTCCTGAATGATGGATTCCATGAACTCTAAAGAATCAAAATTCTAGGTGACTCAAATGACAAAGATGTGTATCTGGAGGAAATAGAATATTATCAATAATAACTATTCAGAAGTGGTTATTAAATCATCAAGGGTATCATGACTGCCAAAGAAGGTGAGCATTCATGTGATAGGAGTGAGAGATAACAAATTGATCTTCCATGTACTGTACTCATAAAATATCAAAAAGATTTAGGGGGTGGCTTCCAATGTGTTGGGGTGAGACCTATGAAAAGGTTATAAAAAAGATATGGACAAGAATCACAAGGATGAAAAGGCATGGATATGGTTGTGACCTGAAGCAATGGAAAGAATTCTCACATCAAAGAAATCTTGGTTTCATTGAAATATCAAAGTCTAAGTCACCAGCCTAAAGTACCAACAAATGTAATTACAACTCAGGGATTATGGACAAAGACATCTGTAGGTAAATTGTCAAATAAACCATCAGTACCTTGTACATCACTTTGTTCTTTGCTGAATCATGAAAAAAATAAACTTTCAGTGGAAAAGATAAGGCTTGTTATAAAAAGGGAAAGGGCTAAACTATTACTTTCTCCCTCCTTCCTCAAGACTTGCTCTTGACCTCATTCCCCAGTCTTGATTATATTTTGGCAGAAAAACAACAACAACCACCACCTCTTTTCATCTAATTAAATTTTTAAAAGGAGAAGAATGATAACTCAGGAAACTATAGTTTCAGTTTCATTTCTATAAAAATTCTAGAGTATATTGTCAAATTTGTTTATTGTTAATAAGCAACTAGAAAAAGAAGAATTGGTCTCAAAGAACCAGAATTCCAAGTTAAATTGTTTGTTTTCCAATCTTCTTCTGATTTCTTCTGTCTCCAGTAACTCTGGCATATCATGCCTAATGCCTGTAGTGCATTCTTTTCTCATCTTTGTCTTTTTCAATTTTCTTCCTTCCAGGTTCGTGTCAGATACTATCTTTTCCATGAAGCACACCTATTATTTTGGGTTTTTTTTTCTAGACAATAGAAAAAAGCCTCATTTCTCTTCCATGTGACAACTGGAAGGTGATTTGGCAATCTATGTTGGTTTACCTCTTGTGGATATATGTCAGCTTATTGGTGAATGTAGTGCCCGTGATCAATGTGGTGCTCTTGATGTATTCTGAATAGAAGAGAATGTAGCAAAATAGCTCTTCTGCTGCTCTGAACACTAGTCTTCTATTACATTCACTTTCTAGGCTAAGATCACAGTGGTGACTCATGTTGGACTTATTATAACCTGTAGGTCTTTTTCATGTGAACAGCTGGTTATCTAGCTACATCTCTTTGATCTATTTGTACAGTTGATTGTTTTGAATACAAGGGAGGAAATTTATATTTATTCCTTTTAAATTGCACTTTATTAGCTTCAACCCATTGCTCCAATTTGTAAAGATCTTTTGAGTTGTCATTTCTATCATGTCATGAATTAGTTCTTCTTCCTAACTATAAATGTCACCTATAAATCTAATAAATATACTCATTACATTATCAAGGAATGAAACTAAATTCTCAGGAGACTGTAGCAAAAGAATACACTGTTGTCTTTCAGGAATGGGTTGAATGGCCCTGCTCAAAGATAGGCAGATGTAGAAGACAATTACTTGAGATTTGTCCAAATGCCAGTGTTCTATGTTAAGTCTCACAGGGAGTCTTCTGAAAATGTGTTCACTTCATATGCTGTGCAATTTAATCAAAGGATCTTCACATAATGAAGTATTACCAACCAAGTTTGCATGTCTTATGGACAATAGATATGACACCTGTTCCTCAGTCAGTAGTTCATTTGTGCTCATTAATCTCATCCCCTATCAGAATGCTGAAAGTCTGTTTCATCTATTGGTCCCTCTCTGTCACTTTCAATATCTCCCTATCTATTGGCTCTGCAAAGTCACCAGCCTCACTTTCTGATCTGGAACCATCTGTGTCCAGTGGCAAGATTTAGATAACAATGATGGGAGATGGCCCCAGATGCAGTAGGAGACCTTGGTCTTCCCCTCCAAGACTGATTTTTTTTTTTTGGCCTAGGTAAAAGAAGTCACTCTTTGCCTCATTTCTTACCTCACCTTAACCACTGAATAGTCATTGTCTCAGTCAAACTGAGACTTGGGAAAGACCTTAGCTTAAAAAGCCCAAAATCTCCCACTGATTCTGGGGCCATCTCCAATCATCCTGATCTATATTTGCCCCTGGACCCAAATGACTCCAGAGGAGAAAGTGAGACTGATGACTTTGCGCAGCCCTGCCTCACTTAAATCCAACTGTCTTGCAAGTCATGACATCACTTTCCTGATGTCACAGTCCTCTTCAAGAGCAAAGGACAAACAGCAACATCTACTGGCTCCTTTCTCGTTGCCTGTTCATGTATCCCACATCATTTAAAAACCAAAAAACAAATACAAAACCTACTTCCCTTTACCTTGTCATTGTCTCAACCTATAGTTACATATGTGCTTCTCGTTTTACCCCCAACTACTTGAAATAGCTTCCACTCACTTACTACCTCCACTTTGTCAAAATGAAATATTTGTAAAACACTTAGCACATTGCCTGGCACAAAGTAGGCACTTAATAGATGTTCCCTTTCCCCGTTATCACTGCTCCCACATTTATGATGTTTAAGTGAAGACAACACTCTTTATATATACTATATCACTTGAGTTTCTCAACAACCCAGTGAGGTTTGTTATTTATACCTGTAGGTGAAGAAACTGAGGCTCAGGCTCTTTTGTGGTCTCAAGGCCAGTAAGTCTCAGAGCCAGGACTTAAATCCAGGTCTTCCTAATCTGGAGTTCATTATTCTATCCCCTACACCACATATTCCTCATTCCCTGAAAGTCTGGCTTCTGATCCCACCAGTCCTGAATCTGACTTCTCCATAGATACTGAGGACCTCTCAACTGCTCAGTCTGGAAGCCCTTTTCCCCATTCATCACCTTTCTTGACCTTTCAACAATTGTCATCCACCCATACTCTCTTCTTCCTCAGATTTTGGGTCACTGCTCTTTTCCAATTCACCTCTTACTTGCTGACTTCTCTCGTTCATCCTCTTCCCTATGTATTGGGTGCCCCAAGGTTCTGTCCTTGGTTTTCTCCTCTCTCTCTACTCTCCCTTGGTAATCTTGTCTACTCTCATGGGTTATCTCCTATATGATGATGATTAGCAAATTAACATGATGACTATCAATCTCTCATCTGGGCACCGGCCCTGCATCTCAATCTGCCTGCTGAGCACCTCCATCTGGATGTCCCACCAGAGACAACACTGCCAAAATCAAAATCGTCAACTTTTCCTAACAGGCCATATTCTCCACCTTACTAATTCTTATGATGACAGTGAAATTCTCTATAAATCAGACTCAGAACCTCAGTCATATTTGATTCTTTTCTCTACTTCTTGCTGCATGACCAAAGTATTTCGGTCTTGTTGATTCTATGTGCATGACATCTCTCACATCTCTTCCCTTTTGGTCATGACCCTAGCTCAGGGCCTTACCATTATTCCAATTGGAATAGTTTCCTATTCACTCTCTCCCTCTTCCATTTCCTTCTCCACCCAATTATCAAAATACTACTTCTATGGCACATTGTAATTGTACCCTTCATTAATTGAAAACCTTTAATGGTTTCCTATTAAATCTAGGATAAAATAGGCATTCTGCAGCCTTTGCAGTTGAGTTCCAGATGAAGACTTTCAAGTTGTATTTCATGTTACTATCTTTCCCTCACATTCTATGTTCACAGCAAATGGTACTTTTCAGAACTGGACGTTACATCTCCAGCTGCCCTGTATTTACAGGAACTGTCCTTCATGCCTGATATGTGCTTCCTCCTTGCCATCACCTTTTAGAATACTAGTCTTTTGTCAAGGCTCAACCTAGATACCACCTCTTGTACGCAGTCTTCCCTGATTGTTCTGCCCTAGTTCTTATTGCTCCTGCTTTCCTTAAATTATCTTGTACTTATGCATCTAGTTCTAGGTATACAAAGAAAGGGGAAAACATGGTCCCTTCCCTCAAGTAGCTGATAAACTAAAGGGGAATGTGGCAGGAAGGTGGCATGGTGAATAGAGCACTGGCCCGGGAATCATGAGGACCTGAGTTAAAATTCAGCCTCAGACACTTGACACACTTACTAAATGTGTGACTTTGGGCAAATCACTTAACCCCAATTGCCTTCCCCCAAACAAATAAATAAATAAATGAACTAAAGGGGAAGGTACCACACAAACAACTATGTGTATACAAGAAATATTTTTTATGCCTATGATATACAGTAATCCTTTCCACATCCTAACTTTCTCCATCATGGGTTTTGATATATCACAGGTTAGCATAAGAAATTAAATGAGAATTTGGGGGAAGTTTTGCAAAAATTACAGATGACAGATAAAAACCATCAGATGACACAGAAAAAGTTTAGAAACTTGGAAATGCATAAAACATATGTATAGTATTACATAATTTCAACACAAATTTTAGAATAAGGTACCATAAACACCAGATAAGAGAAAGAAAAAAATTCAGACCTCTTCTCTGGTACTAAAGAAGGGCCAAACAATTTTATGCTCATTTTCCAGATAATGGGGGCACTGTACCCCTAACCCCTGAAATGTGAAAAGGATCACCACAAATTTAAAAAGTTAATAAACATGCTTAGATTCTCAAAGAAGGTCAGTAGTTTGAACTAATCATTAATCTACTTTACCACAAAAATCAAAAGATAAAGAAAGACCCTTCTAGGTCTACCATTTTATAAGTCTACGCTAGAGCTCTTTTGGGTCATTTACAAATGGCACGATTAGTATACAAATCGGTATAGAACAAGTTGTGAATTTATGAATTAGTATAATATTGGTATTGCTATCATAAAGAATAATCTGCTTTTAAAATGCCATAAGCAACTTAAAAATAACTAGATGACAAAGTGGATAGAGCACAGGACTTGGAGTCAGAAATACTTGACTTTCAGTTCTCCCTCAGACACTTACTAGCTGTGTAATCCTAGGCAAGTCACTTAACCTCATTTGAAAATAATAAGGATAATATTCCATATATGATAAGGTTATTATAAGATCAAACGAGCATATATGTATATATATGTATGTATGTATGTATGTAGGTGTCTATATGTGTATATACATATATATGTAAAACACTTTGTAAACTTCAAAGTTTTATATAAATGGTAGCTATTATTATGTGATGATGTGTTTGGTTTTCATGTTTTCACATTTCATTCATCTATTCCCTAAATAGTTATTAAGTGACTTCTGTGTTCAAGACACTATGCCAGGTAAAGTAGAGTATATAAGGGTGTAAAAGATATAGTACTTACTCTCAGGTTGCTTAAAATCTAGTAGGGGAAGTAAAACATGTGCTTATAATAGATGCAACATGACAAGTGTTGCAGACTTTCAGCTATTAACACAAATGTGTGCAAGCTCTGAGATTAAGCTACTTACTCACTCCTTTTATGATCAACCAACTAAGTTCATGTAGCATACATCTAGTAGTCTGGTAGCTCCACCTAGCCAGACTTTGAAATAAGCAAAATATCAAAACGTTTTTAAGCATTATTTCCTATTGATTTTTCTAAGAAGCCTTACTAGATCTGGGCACCAAGGGCTACATATTCCCTTTTAGGACAAGGTGTATCTTATTTCTTGCAAAGAGTAGATGAGATAAAAAAGGGAAGTTTTGTTCTGCCTTATTTATTTAGTGCTGAAGTGAAAATAATAGTGATAATAATAATAAATTTTTCAAACTGAGTGCCCCAAAGTTCTTTTCTCAGAAAGGTTTTTTAGGGTATAATTAGATCAAAATATGTTCTTGGTAAGCTTAAAACTTCAAACAGCCTCATGATTTAAAGGGCCAGTTTTATAATAAGTAACTTGCCTCTTTTTCTGGTTTCTGAAATTCCAGAAGAAAGAAAATTTTAATAATTAACTCTTATCTTAATAGTGTCTGAGTTTCCTAAAGACACACACTTAATTTGAATGTCTGGTCTTTCTGGAACTATTTCTACTATAAATGAAAAAGAAACCTCTTTCATTCTGAAGTGGGGCACAAAATTCTGTCAGATTTTTATATTGCACCTGGGAAGTGACACAGGAGTAGAAAGAAACTTATTACTAGGAATGTATGCATACTCTAAAGTGAGTCTTCACAATCTTGATTTGGGATTTCAATGTGTTATAGTAGGGATAAACAAATTCCAAGAATCTATATGTTGTAACAAAACATGTAAATATTTATATATTTCAACACAGGATTCTATCTATTCATGTGAATAAATGTATTAAAGACTTTTTTAAAAAAAAGAAATTCAATACGGCTTGAGGATGGAGTGTCTAAAGCAGGACTTCTTAACCCGGGGTCTGTCAATTTTTAAAAATTGATAACTATTTTAATGTAATTGGCTTCTTAACCCTTTGCATTCCTACGTATTTTATTTTATGTATTTAAAAACATTCTTCTGGGAAAAGATCCATGGGCTTCATTAGACTGCCAAAGGAGTCTAAAAAGAGACAAAGAGAGGGGAGAACCCCTGGACTACAGGCATGTATATTACCAATTGTAAAATACTTAAATTACCAACATCAGATTTCATCCTGACCTCTTCTTTTCTCCATATCTGAGAAAAACGATAAAGATGCTCTTTTCTCAAACAGAAAATAGCTCCCAAGTTTTATCTTCTGAAACTATTGATACAAAAAAAAAATCATAAAAATGCGAGAGTGGAGCTTGAGACTCCACCCTCACCGTGAACATAGGAAAAATGTAGTTATTTCAATTCTATGTAATTTGCCACTGAGCTGTTGAGATTTCAGATTACTATTGATTCAAAATTCATTTATGCCAACCAAGCCTTAATAGCAAAATGTCGGAGTGAATTGATGTGTTTAACACTTCCATCCTGCTTACCTTGGAAACTCAGCATTGAACAGTGAAGAAATGTGGCCCCAAAAGTGGGCCACACTGTACTGAGATTTACCCAGTACAAATGAAATCACATTAAAGTCTGTTCAAATGTGCAAATGTTCAAACGTGCCTCTGCTTTGTAATGTTGGCAGGGATTTTTTTTGTAACTGAATTTAGATGCCTATTTCTTTTCTACATCTAGCCCATAACATAGTGCATTTAAGTAACAACAACAGTGGTCAGTGAAATGCCTTTCTGAGGAACCAAATATAAGTACTTTGATGTTTCATTGGAGAACTGCCATAATCTTATGACAGTTATACTATAAGTTATGGGTAAGGAGACAGGACAGTGCATTAGATTAATACTTTGCCTTTTTAATCTATTAATCTACCACCTTTGGGACATGATTTTAAATCCACTCCAGACCAAAGTGACTGAAAATCATTCTGGTCTGACAGCTTTAAAAGATCACAAGTGAAATGTGTTAAGAAGGTCTCAACCCATTTGATACTGAACAGGAACAGTTATCTGAAAATTTACCCACCTCGGGCCTTCTGTTTTCACATTCTCACCATTGAAAGGTCCCCAAATGGGTGTTCATGTTCTAGGAGGAAAATATGCTTATGTGGCTAGGGTTAAGGGGATCAATATGCATGTTATAACAGGCCTGTGAAGGATATATTTGTTACTGATAAGTTTAAAAGATCATACTTCTAACAGCAAAAAAAAAAAATCTAACAATAAACTGAGTTTGTGTGCTGCATTTAAGAGATAGTAAAGAGACCTGCTGGCTATTTCAGGCTGAACCTCACCAGGTCTCTCTCTCTCTCTCTCTCTCTCTCTCTCTCTCTCTCTCTCTCTCTCTCTCTCTCTCTCTCTCTCTCTCTCTCTCTCTCTCTCTCTCTCTTTCTCTCTCTCTTTATCTCTTTCTTTTGCTCTCTCTTAATGGAGTCATCCCCTGACCAAGATCTATTCCTCCAGTTTATGAGTTCAAAAACTTGGTTTTTTATTCATTTTTTTCAGGGTAATTACTCCCAAGAGACTTTATTAATTTTAGTAAAACTAAAAAGAGTCTGGTTAAGAAACCATAATAACAATTTCCTCATTTTCAATAAAAGATTTACCTCTCCCCCCACCAGCACCATTCACCCATTCACCCTGCCTAGGGTCTGCTACTGAAAACTGTCCCTTCCTGGGATCAAGGTACTTTGCAGACCAAATCAATAATCAGAGCATTACATGAGGAACAAGAAATCAAAGCAAAGAACTTGAACAGTTTCTGTGGAATGTGTCTTGCAAACAGCAAGTGTTAATAATTTCAATTTAATCTGAATATTATTCTTATAATACCTATGACTTTTTAGTGTGACAATGAGGTGTAGATAGAATAACTAGAATAACAAACAGGGTGTCAGAAAGACCTGAATTAAAATCCAGACTCAGACACTTACTAGCTTGTATGACCCTGGCCAAGTCACTTAACCTCTGTTTGCCCCAGTTTCCTTATCTGTGAAATAGGGATAATAATAGCATGCAGCTCCAAGGGTTGTTTGTGAGGATCAAATGGGAAGTGTTTCATGCATAGTAAGTGTTACATAAAGGTTAGCTATTATTATTATTATTATTATTACTTAAATATTTGTGTCTACCAATTATTATGTTTCTCTATTGGACCATGCTTCATAAAAATCAACAAGTTCTTATGTATTGTTTCTCTTATTTCTTAATTCTATACTTTTTTCCCCAAATTCCTCCCTTCTAACATTACTTTGAACAAAGATATAATTGTTATTCATTAATTTGTTTTTGTTATGTCTTGAACTGTGATTTCATCATTATAGAAAATTCCCAGTGAAGAAAATCCCTCTCCCAGTGGGTGTAAGTACCTGTTCTGGAATTGGAAATCTTAGAGAATTTTCTGAGGCACCAAGTGGATAACTGACTTGCCCAGGGTCACACAGACAGTATTATTGGAGGCAAGACTCGAAGTTTGATGTCCCTGACCCTGAAGGTGCCCCCCAAGCCATCATACTATCTATGATCCCTTTCATTTTAGATTAATGTTACCATTTTGAGGGAGTTGGGGCAGGCGGATTAGAGGAATAGGGAGGTAGTTCCTCTGCTGTTCCTAAACTGACCACAAAACTATGGCTATACGACTCAGTGTTTTAATACAGAAGAATGTGTTGTGGCAGAGATGAACAGTTCTGGGGAGCCTGGGTACCTTGGCATGTTTCCTTGTGTGTCTGTGTGCTCCCACTTCCATATTTTATGTGTGTCTCTGGAAAGGATATGCAGTAACTATTCTGAAAAAGTTATTCAATGGTAGTAACTCTATGTAAAAAAGTCAGTATCAGCTATGTCCTTGACAAAAGTTCCTGAGCCCTTCTTCATTGCCTTAGGCATGTGCTGAGAGTCAGAAGTAAGTGACTAGCAATTAGACAAATTTGAATTTTCTTGATGAAATTTAAGAAATACCCCAGTCTCCTAGCTGGAAATACTTTGATAAGATATGGAAAGCACTCTAGTCTTATCACCATTAATCATCGCAGAGACTAATTCATAGCTTCCAACATTCTAGAATACACAGTTTTGGATTCGTATTTCCTACATGGTATATGAAGAATATTTTTACTTTTAATCATTGTTCTCCAGCATGAATAATAAGAGAGGATAAATACTGAAAGAAAAAAAAAGTTTTTACGATTCATAAGACAACCGAAGATTTGATTGTGTCATTGACCATAATAGAAAATATTGATGTAGGTTGAATAGGTTAAGTGGAACTGGGGTCTGTATACCTCTCATAATTACTCTGAGCTTTGATCAGCAAATCTTGTGTTGATTTGCAAAATTCAGTAGTCCCCCCTTTTCCCCTACCCCCTCCTCCCATCAAATGCCGTAGCTTTGACTCATTTCATTCTGGACATCTTCCTAATTAGTTTGTTTCTTTCATTAGATGGGAATCTCCCAGCCCTCTTTTCTCCATTTAATGAGTACTTCCAGATGTTGAATCAGAGGCAAAGAACCAAAGAAAAACAGCTGGACAGTGAATGCACCAAGAATTAAAAATGAATAGTGCTGAACAGAATACCACAATTCTCATGCTATCTTCAGAGCAATCATTTGCATGGTATTTTTTCATCTAGAAATGATCAAGCAGTTTTCTACAATTTGCAGAAAAATCCAATTATTGTTCTCTAATTACTCTTTTCACTTATTTTTCTGTGGTTGTCACATTCCTTCCACTTAGCATTATCCTCTTACCTAAATGCTGGCTTGCAGCTGTCCCTACCATTTATAAGACTGGACTTGCATTTTTCTGTTTTATAGATGACCTTTGCTGTGAGACTGATTAAGTTTCTAGTCCTACAAATTGCTCAGTGTACGGCATACACTTCTACTGTCCACAGCATTGACCTATATAGCCATATTGATGGTGACTTGGCATCTAATCTCTTAAGAAGTCCATCCTCTAATGAGATTTTGTATGGCGTTCAGGAGAGGTTTGCATTTTTCGTTGGGAAAGAGCAAGTCTACGTTCTCCTCATTATACTTGTTTGTTCTGTATTTATGAAACATGGATTTGACGACACAAGCCAGGGAATCTCTAAAAACTAACAAACAAACAAAACAAACAAAAATACGCCCTGGCATTTGCCCCTGGGAACTTCCACTATCAGTTCTCAAGGAAGCTGGGAAAGGTGTTTGCCTTTTACTTCTGTCTATGATGTTTCCTTTGCAATAAATATACTGTATGGTGCAGCCACAGTCAGCCTTCTAGAAGTTACTTTGTCATAGTGTGAAAATGAGGCTGAGGGGTGGCTAGGTGGCACAGTGAATAGAGCACTGGCCCTGGAGTCAGGAGTACCTGAGTTCAAATGCAGCCTCAGACAGTTAACACAAAAACTAGCCATGTGACCTTGGGCAAGCCAGTTAACCCCAACTGCCCTCTAAAAAATAGCATAAAAAAAAAAAAAAGGCTGAGACTGTGGACAGTGACAGAGATTGAACTCCATGACATTTTCAGAACTGTCTCTATTTTTGACTTCTTTACTGGCTTAAGCGTTTCCATTTCCTACCACTTTGACTGAAATTAATTCATATCAATGTGTTAACCCTCCCAGGTATTTGCAGCTGTTTATTCCTTGCTTCTGATTTTGGAATTAAAGATTCTGTGACTCCTTTAAAGGAAATTTAAACAACAGGAAGTAGGCACTCCTTGCCTGCAATTCTCATCTTATTCACTTCCCAACCTTTGCATCCTGGCTACTTACTAACTCATTATTAATCAATTGAACTTGCTCTCTGCAAAGTTACCAATGATTTCATAACTACAGGCCTTCTTATACCAGTGGTTCACAATCAGAGATCATTTTAGCAGTGTAGTGAAACCTACCCTTCTCCAAATAATTTTTTTCTGGGTTCATACAATAAAATACTGTTGCTGTTCAGTCATGTCTGACTTTTGGGGTCTTCTTGGCAAAGATGCTGTAGTGGTCTGCACTGTCCTTCTCCAACTCATTTCACAGATGAGGAAACTGAGGCAAAAATGGCTACGTGGCTTGCACAGTTAGGAGTCACATAGTAAGTGTCTGAGCTCACACAGTTAGTAAGTGTCTGAGGTCACACTTGAACTCAGGTCTTCCTGTCTTCATGCCCAGCACTCTATCCATTGGGTCACTTACTTGCCCTATAATAAAATATATAACATTACAAAGAAATCAAAATTTGTTGAAATACGTTATCAAAATAGAAAAAAATGTTCACTGATCGTAAACTAAGAACTCCTGCTCTGCATTCTTTCTCCTGGTAACTTCATCAGTTCCCAAAGGTTTCATTATCATTTCTGTATGGATGACTTGCAGATTTCTATATCCAACCCTGGTCTCTCTCCAGAGTTCCAGTCTCCCATCACCAACTTCCAAACGGTTCAAATTCAAACTGGATTTTCTAGAGATCTATCAAACTCAACATGACTAAAATAGAATTAATATTTTCCTTTTAAAAACTCTGTGTCTTTATTGAACTTCCTTATTTCATTGGAAAGGACAAGTATTCTTCAGTCTCCCTTGTTCACAAGCTCAGAGTTGTCTTTACTTTCCTTCACCTCACATATTCAGTTAGTTGACAGATCTTGTCATTTCTGCCCCCTCAACATCTCCCAAATATGACCCCTTCTCTTTACTCATACTCCCCTTAGTTCAGATCCTCATCATATTTTGCCTAGACTACTGCAATGGCCTCCTAATTAATTTTATTGCTTCATGTCCCTTCCCCTGCCCACCCCCCCACTCTCTGATTTATTCTATACATTTCTTCCAAAGTGATTTTATCCCAAGCACAGATCTGGCTGTGACACTTTCCAACTCATTAAAATACAGTTGTTCAATATTGCCTCTAGGACAACATATTAACTTCTCTTTTTGTCTTTTAAAGCCCTCCTTTCCTGTCCATTCGTTTAGTTTCCTTTTCCTAGAAGACCCCATTCCCCTATCCCATCCCTCAAATTTCTATTCTTCAATTCAACTTGATGTCAGGGACCCAGAGTCCATGTTCTCTGTGCCTACTTTCCAGTCCCAGCTATGCTTTCTTTTCCAGAATCATGACTATATTGTTGCTACCTGCCCTCCTCCCTCAAGAAAGAGTCACAACATCCCTGGTTTGAGTTTTTTTCGCATTGTCCTACATTTGGGTCACAAGGAACTGTGAGACCAAGGACTCATCAGATAATAGGAGGAGAGGAACAGGACACTTTAAGCTGTGAGGAAGTGGGGGGAAATAATATCCAGGTCCTTTGTGTCTTATGAAGAATGTGTGTATGAGTGGAATTAGAGCGAGTAAACAAAATATGGTAAAAGAGAAAATTTTCAATACTATTCTTGACTGTAGGTGCTGGTATATGAACATAATGAACAGATAAAAACCAAAAAACCAGTTTAGCCATGTAAAATAAGATTAATTACTGCAATTTATATGAACTACTTACTATTTATGCCTAATTACCATCCAACCTAATAATGATTATGCATATCATTAAATGAGTCAGATTAACTTTTTAAAGTTTTATTTGATGAGAACATTTAGCTTTGTAAAATACATATACTCTGCAGCATGCTACTTATGTAATACATTGTTTGTTCACAATTTTAAACATCTAGAGATAATAATTTTTTTCACCCAGGCTCCAGGGAGCACTCTTCTTTCTTGTTAGTTTCCAGGTATAACTGCTTGTTTCTCTGCCCAAACTTGTGCATCCACAGCAACCTGAACCTCGATCTAACTATTTCAGCTTCCCCTGGATAATACTCAGCCTCTCTTTGGCAAATTAGTCTGTTTCAGAGTCCTTTCTGCCTGAAAAAATTTCCCAATTCAGCTCCTGCCCCACACCGTAGCCTTTCTAACACTGATTTGCTCTGCCCAAATAATCTACTTCTTTCTCATGTCCACAACAGTCCTTCTGTCATAGATCAAATCATCCTTCTTTCTATTCCTATCTTTCCAAACAGTTACCTTTTTTTCTCACCCTAATACCCATACACACACACACACACACACACACACACACACACACACACACACCTGTCAATCAATTCATAAATCAGTATTTCTAGAATTTGCTTCTGAATTTGTTTTTTGGTTTTTTTAAGCACAGGAAGTATTTACAATGTAACACAAGTTAATCCATGATATTCAACTAAAGGAACTTTCTAAGACTTTCAGTTACAGCTCAGGTACTGATTTGCCTTGGTAGAAGTAATTTCCTCACCATATCTTCATGAATGAAAAATGCAACTAAATACAGGTGATACAGATGTGCTCCCATATTAACCTAAAATCTAAAATGAACCTTTCAACAAACAGATATGTTAGTAGGGGATTATTCATACATGCCTCAATTTACTAAGGGTTGTTCCTTGAATTGTCATCTTGTCCTAAGTGTTTTGAAGTATTATTTAACATTATATTATGAATATCACTAATAATTATTAAAATATTATTATACATGCAAATTTTGAGAAATAGCTATAACCTTAAATACAAAAAATACTTTTAATAACCACACTCTGAGACTGATCATGAAACTAATCATTTCCTTTAAAAATGTTTTTCTCCTCCTAGGAAGTTGTATTTTTATTACACAGTAATTTTCTATCAATTTTTTTATTTAAGGAAGAGCAATCATATTTTAGAAATGTATGGTGTTTTATCTTAAACAACCTTAAAAGCTGGCAAGAGGAGATACTCCCAGATAAATGGACTATAGCCCACATCAGTAACTCCGTCCATCAGGCTGCAGGAGCTGACTGGCATTAATGAACAAAATCCATTAAGTCTCTTCTCCAGCTGGAGAGCAGTGCAATGCTCTTGCCTCTTCTCATTGGCTTCTCCAAGAAGGTCTGCTCCTGCCAGACTCAGCTATCATCTGCTGAGGGGAAGCAATGGATCTGTCATGCTTCTGCTGCTGGGAGGAAAAATAAAGACTTTTCCTTCTTTTTATGACATCAATTTTTCAGGAGGAGAATTCTGGCTAAATGGCTTATTTTCCCTTACCAAAGAACTCAATTTTATAGATGTAGAGTCAAGGCAAGGAAAAATATTGAATTTAATCCTATCAACAGCTATTGAACATTTACTAGCAGGTCACCTCTTTCTGCTGATGGAGATAAATATAAGATGTGGATCCTACCTGCAAGGAGTTTCTTCTAGACCAGATAGAGACACAGATTTAAGTTTATTAAACAATTTTAAAGCAACACAGGACACAATGTGATGAAATGTTCACGCATATCTCTTTCTACAATATCAATACATTTATAACTTCCATTCTGATGCCACATTGTGGTATGAAGGTGACCCTGGATTTGCAGATAATTTAAAAAGCAAATAGTTAACTCTGATAGGTGCTACCACTCTATGAAAACTTAAATGGTTCCTGCTATGGACACCAATTCTGTATCTTTGCTTGTACAGTTGTTTCAGCCATTTCTAACTCTTTGTGACCCCATTTAGGGTTTTCTTGATAAAGGTACTGGGATGGTTTGCCAGTCCCTTCTCCAATTTGTTTTATAGATGAGGAAACTGAGATAAACAAGGTTAGGTGATTTACCCAGGGTCACATAGTTGAGGTCAGATTTGAACTCATGAAAATGAGTCTTCCTGACTCTAGACTTGGTTAAATTGAGAGTAGTTAACCTCTATAGAATTAATCACAACTGCATTAATGTGGGCAAGAGCTGATATGTATAAATACTCTTCAGTTAGTGAAGTGTTTTATGTATGTTATTTCCTTAATCCTCACAACTATGTCAGCCAAATACTGCAGATTATTCCCATTTTAGAGATAAAGACACTCCCCTCAGAGAGATTAAATGACTTGCTCACTGTAGTTCCACAATGAGAATTTTCCTGATGACATCTCGAGCTCTTTCCATTGTGTCCTTCCCTCAAGAGATGATTTTCCTGATGCTCTCTAGAGCTTTCTATTGCTCCCTTTTTCTCAATTTTCTTCTCTGTGCCTTGCTTTTCTCATCTGAAAAATAAAGGTGCTAGACTAGTTGATTGATTGCTAAGATGTCATTCAGTTTTTAAATTCTATGATGGGCTCATTATTATGGAAAGAAAAAAAATCAGTTGAATTAATCATTAATTATTTACTAGTGGGAGAAGGATAGCCTACCTTCCTACTCCCAGGAAAAGTAACTTGCCCACTGGAACTTGAGCCTCCTGGAGATAATTCCCTGGGCTTTCCTTCCTAAACCCATGAATGACACTGGTGGGGAGAAATTTAGTCCATGGCCTTTGGCAGGAGGAGGGGAAATTATATTGGTAAGTAGGTTCTCTTGATACCCTTCAAAAATTACAAATACTTAGACCTTGACTTCAACTCTATATCAAGTCTGGAGCAGCATTATTATGGACCTGCACCATAGACTCTTTCCCTCAAAGGAGTAAATCTGTTATAGAAGTCCTGAGAGAGAGAGAAAAAACTATCTTCAATGGAATTCTGTAACTAACTATGCCATCTAAGTTGCAGTTTAGAAACACTAAATATTTCTTTTCATATCTGATTAGTAGGCATAGCTCATTTCTTTTAAAATTTAAAAAAATGCCTAAAACTAAGCAAAGAAAAAAGAAAAAAACTGTCAACCTTTGATTCATAGATAGTATATTCCTGTCTTCAAAAATTATGTCAAGTCATGTACAGTTTAATTCGTTGTTAAAACAAAATACCAACAACTAAGTCTAAAAAAAATGTGTGTTGAGCTGTAATTCATAGGATAGTGCCTTCTTGTTGAAATATGTCGTGCTAAATAAAGCAATAGTGAGAACCTTAGGGCAGATAGATTGTGCCTAGCAATCACAGAGTTCCTTCTAATCGCATGGTGAAATGCTACACTTACAAATGACATGTTTATTTGGAGAAAATGAATGAGCTGTATTTTGATTAAATATTTTACTAGAAGTTATTACATCTAATGAATTATTTTGAAAAAACAAGCTAAAGCACTAAGGAAATTGTGCTTTGTAACTCCAAGTTTAGAAAAGACATAATTACTCTCTAGACCAGTGGTTCCCAACCTTCCTAATGCCACGACTTTTTAACACCGTTTCTCATGTTGTGGTGACCCCCAACCAGAAAATTATTTTCATTGCTACTTCATAACTGTAATTTTGCTGCTGCTATGAATCTATCTGATATGCAGAATGTATTTTCATTGTTACAAATTGAACATAGCCCACAGGTCGAGAACCGCTGCTCTAGGCCCTGAGTAGAACATAAGACTCAAGAGAAAAAGTTAGCAACTCTGAGGCTGCCTCTGCCACAAAACTGGTGTGGATGCTAATAATGTATCAATTCATATATAAGCTGCTCCTGGTAGTTTATACACCTAAAATGAAATCTCTTTGAAAAGAAAATAATGCATCACCAGACAATGAAAAATAGCATTAACTTTAGGCCATGCTAAGTCTTTGTACAAATCAGATTTGGGAGGAAATGGGAACTATATCTATCTAGATTGACGCTGTTGTCCCATCAAGTAGTTTGTACTTCTTGATTTAAAATCCTAGAGAGTGGCCTATTGCTCATTTTGTGAGCTGGAATTCAATATTGGATCAAATAATGACAGAAAACTGACTATAGAAGAAAAGGCTTTTGCTATTGAATAGTACCTTGGCGTCCCAGAGACAAATCTATCATGAATAAGTAAGCAGAGACTGCATTCATATCTCCCTTCCTACTCTATTGGTTGTTGGGAGTCTTCCTTATCGGTTTTGTTTTGTTTTGTTTTGAGGTAAAATACTTTAGTAGGGTAAATTTTCCATGGGCCATCCATCTCACCTACTCCTGCACTTTCAAATAAGGCAACACCGTGACACATAGTTTTTATTTGTGCAAATTAGCATTATCATAGCTATAATTTTTAAATATTCATTAGAGGGTTTCTGGGAAAGTTCACAGTATAATAATAATTAAAGATAAGAATAATAACCTAGCCATTATACAATGCTTAAAATATGTAAGGTACTGTACTAAGTTCTTTACAATTATTATCTCATTTGATCCTCCCAACAACACTGCAAGGTAGGTGTTATTATTATCTCAATTGTACAGATGAGGAAATTGAGGCAAACAAAGTAACTAGTCCAGAGTCACACAGCTAGTAAGTGTCCAAGACCCTATTTGAACTCAAGACTTGTTAACTCCAGACCCAGAGCTTTATCCACTGAGCCACCTGTCTCTGTATACTATGTGTGTACAAGTGCTGACCCACACATACATGCACACATGCATGTGCATGCATGCATGTATGTGTGTTGTGCATGTACACATATGTAGATAGGCGCCATCCTATTTCTTTTTTTTTTCCTGTTCTCATCTTACTTTTCTAGTCTCTCCACAAGTACTGATTCTCACTCCTGTTAAGCAACGTGTGAAGCTGCTGCCTACGGCAGCTTCCTGAATGGTAACTTAGCAAACCCAGTGGCAGTAAGTGATTTATGGCAAACAACACATGAGGACGTCTGCCTTGCTAGCCCAGCTCCAGCCTTCATCCCAAATATGTCTATCCTTGAAGGGAGGGAAGAGGGAATTTACTTATTCATATGAAACTGTGGAAGGCTTCTATTGGATCCCTGTCATGGTTCTTCACTCTTAGCAATTAGGAAGCTCCTCTAGCCAACAGCTTCACACACAGCTTATTCTCAGGAATGGGAAATTGCAGGTGGATAGTCTAAAAAGGGGAGAGGATCACAGAAAGATGGAAGAGCTCCCCTGTATGTGCTACATTGGTATCCAAAGTCAAAAGATCTAGCAAGTTTAGTAGATCCCATATGAATAATCAGCAGAAGGACATGAAGAGCCCACAAACATGAAAAGATGTATAACAAAACTTTTTTATGGCAGCAAAAAACTAAGAACAAAGTAGATACCCATTGTTTGGAAAATGGTTAAAGAAATTTTTGGTGCATAAATGTAGTGGAATACTGATATCTTATAAATTAAAAAAAAAAACACACAATAACCATGATGAATACAGGGAAGCATGGAAAGACTTACAGAAACTGATGCAAAGTGAAGTAAGCAGAATAAGATAAACAGCATAGGCAATGACTTCAACAATGGAAATGGAAATAACCACAAAACAATAGAAAATGAATGTTGCAAAGTTACAAAGAATAAGCTTGGCTACACCTGAATCCACTCCTTTGTATGGGTGTGGAACACTTCATATATTGTCAGGGATTTTTGTTGTTGGTGTTTTATTTTGGGGATGCACTGATTGGTTCCGCTTATGTTTTCCTTCATCTTTTTTCTTTTAAAAAAAATGTTATAAGGGAAAGACGTGTTGGAGGGTGTAATGATAAAGGGGAAATTTTAGTCAGTGTAAAAATAAGACATCAAAAGGGGGGGTCAGCTAGGTGGCATGGTGAATAGAGCACCAGCCCTGGAGTCAGGAAGACCTGAGTATAAATCCAGCTTCACACATGTAACACTTACTAGCTATGTGACCATGGGCAAGTCACTTAACTCCAATTGCCCTGCCATCACCCCTCCAAAAAGCAAAAATTAATAATAATAATAAGACATCAATAAAAATTTATTTTAAAATAAAAAAATACTTTTAAAGAGGTTATATCAGCAAGCACCCTAGCATACCCAGAGTGGCTGGTAGCACAGGTTCTTAGATCTGCTTTTCTAAAGGAAAGCAACTCAAAATGGGTTAGCAATCTTACTACAATCGATCAAACATATCATTTTCCTAGTTCAGGGGAAAAAGTCAGCACCCTGAACTTCAGAGAATGCAAACAGAATACAAACACAAGTTACAAGCAAAGAAACAAATCAGCAGATGGGCTTCCAACCATGTGACCATTACATCCATAACTAGTCAGTTACCAGAGAGGGAAGCATCAACATCTGGGTTTTTCAAAGCCAGGGGGCTCAATGGCTTCCCAGAGTCTTATTTGGCCAAATCACACAACTCTTCTCAAAGTGAACCCCAAAGCAAAACCTCACATCAGGGCATGTATATATAGCCTTCTCCTGGGTCAGAGAATGTCACAGCCTTCTTGACCCACTGCCCAATCACAAAGTAATAAGGTCTGGGCATTCCTGAAGAACAAGCCTCTCATCACAGGCTCTACATGACCATATTCAGCCTATTAGGGGGTAGAGTATACTTTCATATCTGGGAATGTTCTCAGAGTGATGTAGCCACTTAAGTCTATCAAAGGGCCTAGGGGCAGGGAAGATCTTCAGATTCCCATAACAGAGACATGAATGGATTTCCATCTGCATCACTGGCAAGAATATCCATATTGATGAGATCACAAATTCACCTAAGTATCCATCAAGCAAAGTGTGTATACAAAGTGTGCGTGTATGTATTTTTTTAAACCATATGTTTGTATATTATATTGTTTACTTTAAGGATCAGATGACTTATCATTCAAATAGTGCACTCAGAAAGAAATTTATCACAAAAAAGTAATCACAGGCTAAATTCAAATCTCCTTCCATATTTTGTTGATTTTTAGAGGGAAGGGATAGTCAGTGATTTTTATTTATTTATTTATTTTTTTGGTGTACAGGTCCCTTTTGTAGGGCAAGAGGAAGAAATCAGGGGATGCCTCTTTCTGTTCGTGTATGGGTATATGTATGTTACTTTACACACACCATTGTCTACTGGACCACCCCTTTGCAATTATTGGTCTATGTTACCAGTTATCTTTGGAATAGGCAAGCAAAAGATGGAAATAACATCCCAGAACAGATGTATAGAGAGTTGTCATGATATTCAAGAATAATGTATGTTATTCTATTTTTAAAAGGTTTGGACATGTGAGAAAATTACATGACTGTAACAAAAGTAAATACTTTCAGGAACAGTGATTAAACCAAGCAGCATTCCTATCCTTAATAGGATAGAAAAAATGCATAGATAATAGAATGGGTTAACCAATACTTACAGAACCTTAAAAATGTCTACTTGAGTGCACAAAATTAAAGATGGAATATAGTCTTGATCTCTAATATTGTTTGAGGGTTTAAAAGAAAAAGTGTTTAAAAAAATATAGTGAATATATTACCCACCAATATAAATGCATTAAGGTAGAAGAAACTTCCTGCCTTTAAGGTATTAAAAGTAGAGTTGATGATAGCCCAGCATTATTCATTACATCAAATGGAGATGCCTTTAAATTTATATTAAATTCAATTTAAATGCCATCAAAACCATGGTTGACAAAGTACTGACAGATGAATATTTTAGTATGATTCAATAGCAGTAAACTTTATTTTCTTACCTTGAGGCAAGGTGATAGATTTTTTATATGCAGTAGGGTTGCATAGGGTTTGGAGTAACATAGCTTATGATTTTCATAAAGTAAAATTTTATCTTTAAAATGTTTTAAACCTGCTTATAAGTCTTGAGCTCTGGAAAAAAAATGTCTTCAGGGTTATTTTGGCTTTTGCTCATTAGTTCACACTATAAAACCTAATAGCTCACTCATATCATTCTATAAAACATTTTCTACTTTAGAATTAGCAATAATAAAAATAACATCAAAGGATTAATTTATACTATTAATGTTCAAAACTACACAAATTCAATTCCTCCTTTTGAGATATTAGGCATTAGGGAGAGAAGGATCTAGCACAGTATTTATTTATTAAACCAGAGGTTCTTAACCTTTTGTGTGTCATGGGCTCCTTTTTTAGTCTGGCATAGCCTATGGATCACTACTCATAACAATGTTTTTAAATGCACGAAATTAAGTACATAGGATTACAAAGAAAACCAACTGTATTGAAACCATCATCAATATTTTTGTTTGTTTGTTAAAAAAACCCAACAAGTTCTTAAAGCCCAGGTGAAGATCCTTGTGTTGAATGAATGAATAACTTCCTACAGGAAACAACATCTTTGTTCAGGCAACATCTTGGTGTGACTTCTGGAACAAATATTTGGTTCACCTCTTCAAAAGTGACTTCAGTTAAACTCTTCCTTTGGGGCATGATCGTGACTGGTATAGGAAAAGTAGAATTGCCATAACTTGGGCCTTACCTCCATTTCAGGTGCTGGGACAGATTCCATTTCCTTTTGAATTTTAACAATTTAAATTTTGAAAATTCAATTTTTAAAAATTTAAATTTTAAAAATTCCTTTCCTGATTCATAGTTGATGTTACATACAGGAGAAAAGAATGCTTCTACCCTCATGAAATGCATGAGGGAAAGATACTTTGCCCTTGGCATTAAAACTGTTGTCAAGTGAGTTCAGGAGCCACCATTGGGAGGCATGTGTCTTGGAAGAGGCGAGACAAGGAGACAGAATTAAGTTAGTAAATAGCATTTCAATAAATCACGTATACCTTTCTATATTTGGATCTAAAAAGATATCTACAATTATTTTTAAATGCAACTCAACTATTGAAGTAATTATTAAAGTCTGCATGCTGCAGATTCTGGAAACCTCTCCACTGATATGTTCTCATGGAAAATAATATCAATCGGGAGCAATGCTATGAAGTATACATTTTGTGAATAAGTGTAATTCTCTAGAACAAAGTCTAAGTTCCCACTGCATTATTTTTCTTTTTTCTTTTTTTAGTTAGCTTTGTCATTCATATAATACCTACCATAATTTTAAACTTAATCCTTAGTCTTAAGAATGTTTTAGTGTGTCACAGATGATTATCCTCCAAAGATCTGTTTTGATATGTCTTCACTCGACACAGTAAACATCTTCAGTTTGGGGATATGGATTGGCTTTGTTTTAATTTGGCCCCCAGAATCTTCCTTAGTGTGATTGAATGTGGTGTCCTGGAGCAGTACTGGATGAGAAGTCTGAAAATCTGACTTCTGATTCCAGCTATGGAACCTTGAGAAAGTCTTCAAAACTCTTGGGGATTGGTTGGCTCCTTCACAAAGATTATAGAAGGGGACTAAATGACCTCCAAGTTTCTTCTCATCTTTAAAATATTGAGTACTATCCCTTCAATGATGTACTGAATAAAGAATAGTGCCTTTTAAAGAGGATATGCTCATCCAACACAGCTTTAAATAGGATTCATTTCATTTATTTCTATGTGCATTGTCCAATAGGCTAATAGCAGGAAAAAAAAAAGTTTGAAGAATTTTTCTGACTAAAAAGAAGAGACCTAAAGATAACCCAAAAGGGATTTCTTTAAATTATAAGAAAAAAAAATCAACGTGGAAAGCTATTTAATTCCTGCTGATAAGGAGTTTCATAACAGAAACATAACAGAAATAAAATCAGTCAATTCTGGCTGATTACTTTATATCAAGTGCTTTTAATTCATGAAATGGGAAGTAAATGAAAGGCAAGGGTTTATGTCCAATATAAGCTGAGAATTAGAGAAAGGGATAGAGGAAGGCTTTTCTCCACTCTTTGGCACCACAGGACACATTGTAGAGTCATAAGGAGGGAACAGCAAGCTCTAACAAGATGCACAGAGATTAATTCAACCTAAGATTTTAGTTTCAAAACAGGAGTTCTTGGGGAAAAAATTAAATACTAAATAAATACCAAAAATGAGTTCATGTGATTTTAGAAGTTGTATGTGAAAACAAATGGAGTCAAAGATGCAAAAATAAAATTAGCCATGAGGTGTCTTTTTCTGAAAATCAGGTACATGAATATGCATGCATACACATAAATCCAACTCCAAGTTTCATGCTCTTGTAAAATACCTGCATAATTCAATTCCTTATCTTTGAAATGGGAAGTCTCTTATACTTATGAGACAACCTGGAATTTAAAATAGACCTGGTTTTTTTTCCCCCATGAATCAGTTATATTTTCTTACTTTTGCCTCATGCAAATAAGCTATCACGTTGAGTGATGTCTGTTCCTGAGAAACAGTGCTGACTCAACATTTAACACATTATTGGTGCCCAATAAATGTAAAGTAGTTATAAGTGACAGCACATCATGATGAGTCATGTCC
>CM053580.1:259714648-259764286 GCA_028627135.1 Pseudochirops cupreus | reverse complement strand
AGTACCTGGATTGAATTGAGAACTTGCTAAAGGAACAAGTTACACTGTATTTTGACTTTTTCTGTTCTGTGAATGTTTGCTGAATAAATGGGGTTTACTATGCTGGTAATCCAAACCTTGGAAGTTGCCTTTTCTTGGCATTACAACCTCCTAAATAAGATCTCAATATAAAAACATAAAAAATTCCTCAGCTCCCAGGAAAAAAGAACATACTTTAAAAAGAAATAATTCAAATATCATGGAGTCACAGTCAGGATCACACAATATCTAGTGGCTTCCACATCAAAGGAGCAGAGAACTCGGAATATCATATTTGGGAAGGCAAAGGGGATAGGATTATCAACCAAGAATAACCTATTAAGCAAAACTTAGTGCAATCCTTTAATGGAAAATCATGGATATTTAGTGAAATAGAGGACTTTAAAGTATTTCCGATGAAAAGACCAGAGATGAACAGAAATTTTTATTTTCAAATACACCCAAGAGAAGTATAAAAAGGTAAACAGGTGAGAGTAATCATAAGAAACTTAATGAAGTTAAACTGTTTACATTCCTATATGGGAAGAAGTTACATATGACTCCTAAGAACTTTTTTATTATTAAGTCAGATAAAAGGATTTACATAGACAGAGGCTATGTGTGTGAATCAAATGTGTTGGAATGATCTCCAAAAGAAAGGGAGTGAGAAAGAGGGATGCACCAAAAGAAGAGAGAAGAGAGAAGCAGAATGGGGAAAAGTTTCTCACATACAAGAGATGAACAAGAAAGAGATTTTACAAAGGAAGGGGAAATGGATGGGAAGGGGCAAGTAATGTTTGTATCTAACACTTATCAGAATTGGTTCAAAGATGGAATGTATATGCATATATATGTATACATACATACATACATACATACACACAAAGAGTTGTGTATAGAAATATAATTTACCCAACAGGGAAACAGGAGGGGAAGGGGTTAAGAGATATGGAGGGAGGAGGATGAAAGAAGAGAGGAGAGATTAAAAGAGGCAATAATTAGAAGTAAAACAGAATTTTGAGAACAGACAGGATAAAAAAAGAGGGAAAAGATTAAATAGAAGAAAATAAGAGGGAGGGAAATACACAGTAATCATAACTCTAAGTGTGAATAGAATAAGCTAACCCATAAAACAAAAGCAGATAGCAGAATGAATTAGAAAACAGAATCCAACAACATATTGTTTTCTAGAGATAATACTTAAAACAGAAAGACACACAGAAAGTTAAAAATAAAAGGCTGGAGCAAAATCTATTATGCTTTAGCCAAAGTAAAAAAAAAAAAGCAGAGATAGCAAAGATAATCTTAGACCATGCAAAAGCAAAAATAAAACTAATTTAAAAAGATAATCAAGACAACTACATTTTCCTAAAAGGTACCATAGACAATGAAGTAATATCAGAAAATTTTGCAGCAAGTTTCTGTGATAAAGACCCAATTTCTCAAATACATACTGAGTATAGAACTGAGTCAAATTTGTAAAAATAAGAGTCATTCCCTAACTATTAAATAGTCAAAGGATATAAAGACAGTTTTCAGGAGGAGTCAAAGCTATCTAAAGTTGTGTGAAAAAAAATTTTCTAAATCACTGTTGATTAGAGAAATGCAAATTAAAATAACTTTGAAATACCACATTATACCATCAGAAATGACAAATGCTGGAGAGGATGAGGGGAAAAAAAATAGATGAACTAATGAATCACTGGTGGAATATAAACTAGTCCAACTGATGGAATCCTAATAAAGCTGTCCCCAGCTCCAATATTCTAACTTACTCATAGGTTCCACTGAACAGCAGGCCCACTCTCCCTGCCTAGCCACTCACCCACACTCTCTGTATCCTAATTTCTTCATATATGCCTCACTGCTCACTAGAACAATAGGTGTGCCCATGAAATCATGTTTCTCACAAAAACAGCAGGCATATCATTGTGATGGGATCCCAGCCACTGCCTCTAACTAGCCACTTCTCCCAGATCCATGCCTCATATTTCCCACAGAAACAGCAGATGTGTCCATGTACTCAACTACAACCACATCTATCTAGTCTCAGACATATTGACTAATATTCAGTCAATCAGATAGCAGCCCCACCAAGATGCCCAAACAGGATGTGGACCCCAAAACAATAGAAGGGACTTTCCCTAAGTAGGCACCTGTGCAGTAATAGCAAAAGTTGTCCTTTAGGTGAACTTATGATGTAGGGAGACTTATTATAATGTCATTACCATACATACATACCCCCCATGGGTTTTTCTAGATGCATTGTGGGTAATTGCATGCACAGTTCCACTGTGACTGAAACCCCTTCCCTATTACCTAATCAATTAAAAAAAAACCCTCCTGCCTTTTTAATATTCATAATTTCTTGTATGTAATTATATCTTTACCCTATAAAAATCTATCTTGCTTTCCTCTGAAGTGACTGGTTCCTCTTGGAACTTAGCCTATTTCATGAGTGGAATCTATCTCAATAAATGCCTACATTTGGATTAGAGGTAGTCTGTCACTGAATTCTTTGAGATGGTTCCACCACAACACATCAGGAAACCACAGCACAGCCATTCTGGAGAACAACTTGGAAATATGCCCAAAGGGCTATAAAACTGTATATACCCTTTGACCCAGCAATACCACTATTAGGTCTGTATCACAAAGAAATTTTAAAAAAAGAAAAAGAAAAAGGATCTATATGTACCAAAAAAATATGTGTAGCAGCTCTTTTTATGGTGGCAAAGAATTGGACACTGAAGTAATGCTCATTGATTGTATGATTATGATAGAGTACCATCATGGTAAAAGAAACGACAATGGGGTGGTTTGGGGGAAAAACAATTGTCAATGTTGTTGTTCAGCCATTTCAGACTCTTCATGACCACATTTGTAGTTTTCTTGTCAAAGATGCTGTATTGGTTTACCATTTCTTTTTCCAGCCAATTTTATAGATGAGGAACTGAGGCAAACAGGGTTGTGATTTGGCCAGAGTCACATAGCTAGTAAGTGTCTGAGCCCAGATTTGAACTCAAGAAGACAAGACTTCCTGACTTTAGGCCTGGCACTCTAACCACTGTGGTACCCAGCTGTCCCTTCCCTGAAAAATGGCAAGACCTATATGATTTGATGAAATATGAAGTGAGAAGAATCAGGATATCATTGGGCACAGTAACAACAATGTTATAATGATGATCAATTATGAAAGACTTGGCTACTGTGATCAATACAATGATCCAAGACAACTCCAAAGGACTCCTGATGAAGAATGCTATCTACATTCAGAGGGAGGTGGAAATTCAGAGAGATATCCACCTGTGAACTCTGAGTGCAAATTTATGTATAATTTTCTCACTTTATTTTGCTTGCTTTTTTTAAAAATGGCCAATATGGAAAAAATTGGCATGATTTCACACATATAATTGATAACATATTGCTTGTTTTCTCAGTGGATGGGGGAGGAAATAGCAGGGAGGTAAGGAATTTGGAACTCAAAATTTAAGAAGAAAAAAATTAAGAAGAAAAAATTTAAATAAGTAATTTTTTTAAATAGAATTAGAAGGGGAAGATAATAACTTTATAAGATATCAAAAATAATAAAACAAAATCAAAAGAATGAAAAAATAGAAGTAAACATGAAATATCTCATTGGAAATATAACTAACCTGAAAAACAGATTTTTCAGACATTCTTGAGGGAAGGACCATAACTGAATAGAGACAAATATAAGAATACAGAGAAACATAAGAAAGTAAGCATGAAAAGCTAATCATAAAGGACTTAATTAAGTTAAACTATTTACTTCTCATGTGGGCAAATGACATGTGTAAATCTTAAAAATGTTATCATTAGTAGGGAGTTAGAAAGAGTATATGTATAAATAGAGGATTTGGGGTTGAGTTGACCCAATGGGATTAAAATAGAGCAAATTACCTCACAAAAAAGAGGCATGAATGGAAGAACTTTTATAGTGGAAGGGAGGATCAGTGGAAGGCAGGAAGTGCAAGAACCTTATCCTTATCAGAACTGGGTTAAAGAGGGAATAATATACTTCTAGTTGGGTATGAAAGTCTTTTTAACTTGCCGAGGAATGGAATCAGAAGAGGATAGGATAAAGAAGGGACTCTTAAAAGGATGTGCAGATTAGGGAGGCAATGGTCAGAAGTAAATTACACTTCTGAGGAGGAATAGAGTAAAAAGAGAGACAAGGAAGCATAAACAGTAGGGAAAATGGGACGAAGGGAAATACACAACTAGCAATTTTAACTTTGAATGTGAATGGGATGAACTCATCCTTAAAACAGAAAAGGACAGCAGGAAAAAAAAATGACACAACAATATGTTGTTTACAAGAAAACATTTTAAAATGAGAAACACATATATTAAAAGCAAAGGGCTGGAGTAGAATTTATTATACTTGATCTGATATAAAAAAGCAGGTGTAGCAATCATGATCTCAGACAAACTTAAAATAACTGTAAATAATATAAAATATGTAGGAGTATATAAGACAAAAACCAAAGACTGTGAACATAATTGTAAAACATTTTTAAACAAATAAAATCAGATCTAAATAGTTGGAGAAATATTAATTGTTCATGGGTTGGCTGAGTCAATATAATAAAAATGATGATTCTATTGCAATTAATCTAATTTTTCAATACCATCCCAATAAAACTACCCAGAAGTAGTTTATTGAACTAGAAAAAATAATAATAAAATTCATTTGGAAAAACAAAAGGTCAATTGCGTCAAAGTAATTAATTGTGGGGGAAAAGTAAGAAAGGATGTCTAGTAGTACCAGATCTTAAATTGTACTATAAGGTACTAATTATCAAAACTGTCTGGTGCTAGCTAGGTAAAGATCAATCAGTGGACTAGAGTAGGTATGCTTGTTATATTATTATAATAACTTTGTGTTTGATAAACATAAAACAAGAACTTGCTATTTGGTAAAAAAAAAAAAACTTGGAAAACTGGAAAGCATTCTGGAAGAAACTAGGTATACACTGATACCTTACACCATTTACCAAGAAAAGGTCAAAATAAAAACATGATCTTGATATAGAGAGATATAAATAAATTAGAAAAACATGGAAAATATTACCTATCAGATTTATGGATAAGAGAGTTTGTGAATAAACAAAAGCTAGACTTGTAAGATATAAAATAGATGATTTTATTAACATCAAATTAAAAAGGTTTTGTACAACTTAAACCAATGTAGCCAAGATTAGAAGGGAAGAAGAAAATAGTGGGAGGAAGCATTATAGACAGTTTCTCAAATAAAGGTCTCATATCTTAAATATGTAGAGAACTGAAACAAATTTATAAGAATATGAATCATTCCCCAATAGATAAACTGTCAAAGGATATGAGTAGACAATTTGGGGAAAAAGAAATCAAAGTTATTTATAGCCATATACAAATGCTCTAAATCATTACTGATTAGAGAAACATAACTTAGAACAACTTTGAGATACCATGTCACATCTATTAGACTGGCTAAAATGATAGGAGAAAATTATAAATGTTGGTGGAGACATGGAAAAATTGGGACACTAATACACTGTTAGAACTGCGGACTGTTCCAACCATTTTGGGAAGCAACCTGGAATTATGCTCCAAAAGTTATAAAAACTGTGTATATCCTTTGACCCAGCGATACCACTATTAGGTCTATTCCCAAAGGTAATAATAATAAGAAAAAAAAAGAACCTATATGCTCCAAAATATTTATAGCAACTCTCTTTGTGGTGGCAAAGGCCTGAAAATTGAGGGGATGCCCATCTATTGAGAAATGGCTGAATACACTGTGATAAATGATTGTTATGGAATACTACTGTACTGCAAGGAATGCTGAGCAGACTGACTTTAGAAAAACATGAAAGATTTGCATGAAATAATGCAGAGTGAAATGAGCAATATTCATCAAAGAGTAACTGTGAAAGACTAAGCTATTCTGAGTAATATGATCATTCATATCAACTACATAGAACTTATGAAGGTAAATGCTATCCACTTCCAGAGAAAGAACTGATATATGGAAGTATATACGGTATGGTGTTCTCTAATACAGGCTTGGGAGAGAGACAACTCAGACCTCAAGATGTAATGAAAAATAAATAAAATAAATGCAAGACAGATATTTTTTAAAGAAACAACAAACGATAAACATTGCAAAGTGTGCAAACTTGCATGAGCTGATGATTTATTTTTTGGTTTCTTTTAAAAAATTCTTTATTTTAAGTGATAGATCTCTGGGAGGGAATATTGAGGAAAATCTGAGCAATGTAAAAATAAAAGATTTCCCCATACTTTTGCTAAAATATATTACTGGAGTCAGAAGATCAAAATAAAAATCAGCTCAGATATGTACTGGCTATTGATTCGAGGCAAATCATTTTAACTCTCTGAGTCCCAGTTAACTTGTCCATAAAATGGGGAGGGGAACTTCTACCTCATGGTGAAGAAATCACTTTGCAAAACCTAATGCACAATATAGGTATAAGGAGGTATAAGCATATCTTGTTTGCTAGCTAGATACACACATATATGTATATGTATACATGTATGTGTTTGTATATGTATATGAATGTGTGTATGTATATGTATGTGTATATATGTATATGTATGTGTGTATGTATATGTATGTGTATGTATATGTATATGTATTATGTATGTATACTTGATGAAGAAAGTTTCACCACTGATAATGCAGTTGGGCAGCTTATTTGTTAACTTACAGCCTTAGAAGATGGTTGGAGCACTGAAAAGTGAAAGTGAAGTGAGCTTGCCCATAACAACATAGTCAGTATATGTCCAAGGCAAAACTTTAACCTAATCTTTTTGACGCCAAGGTCAACTTTCTATCAACTACTCCATGTTCATACATACATGCATGTCTATATAGATATGTATGCACGTGTGTGTGATGTGCATGTAGGTATCTAATGTGTGCGTGTATGTATGCACACAATACATGTGTGTTTATATGAGTATATGTAGCCATATCTAATTATATTATTTTTTATAAATTACACATTATATATGCACATACATATATTACACATCTTTAAAACATTTCTGCCTTTCCCTTGAATCCCATATCTTGATTTTTCATTTATAAAGTGTCACTTTTGGTCATTCAATCCATTAACAAATATTTATCAAGTATCTATTAGATGCCAGACACAGGTCCCTTATGCATAGGTAATTTCCCCTGCCCAGAATACCTTTCTACTTATGTACTTTCTAGCCATACTTCAAATCCCTTCCTCTATGAAGTCTTCTTGATCATTTCAGTCTTAGATGGGCACTTCCTCCTACTAATCAATATCACTCATTTTTCCATGCTGTTTCATATGGCCCTTAATCATATACTGACTATCTGTGGCATTCCTGAAGTTGTTCAGCTAGATCGCAACCTGTTTGAGAAAAGCTACTTTTATTATAAGCTACTATTATACTTTTAGTATCCCCCACAATATTTAGTGCAGTATATATTATGGATGCTCAATATGTGTTGAACAAAACAAAAACCCAGATATTAATTATGTAACTTCTTCACCAAAGAAATACATTTTTACAGGTACTGCGTTTTCAATTTACAATTAGATTAGTGTGTCAATTATGTTCATTTCTTCAATGGAGATTTGCTAGTACTAATTAATGCTGAAGATACTCATGAACTAAATTAACACTGGTCTTCTTTTACAAACACCAAAACCAAGATATTGCCTAGGACTACCTAAAAAGTGTTAAATATTAAAGCAGTGTGGTTCACTGGTTAGAGAAAGCTCACTTCCTGCCTCTTCTCCATTCTGTGTGATCCTGGATAAATCATCTAATCTCTCAATCCTCCAAGTAACTCTCTTAGATGAGAAGATGACAACCTCCTTAGTTCAAAGTTCCTCACCAGAAGCTCTTTATCCACATCTGTCCCCCTCTCCCCTGCCATCTCCTCAAAAAATTGTGAGGGTCCAAGTCACATTTTTAGGGTATGGAGTATATACATGTCTATAAAGAAATCCGAAACAATATATGGTCAATTCTTGAGTTTCAGAAGGAATTTTAAAAATTTTTTGTATTGTGTGAAATTTGGGGAAGTAAAGTCATTGGATAATAGAATTAGATCTGCAAAAGACCTTAGAGGCCATCAAATCCAACTCTCTTATTTTAACAGATGAAGAAATTGAGCCCTAGAGAAGGTAAATGAGTTGCCCAGGGTCACACAGCTATTGAGTGTTGAAGGTAGAATGTAGAAGGTAGGTCTTCCTGACATCAAGTCCAATGCCTAGCCAATATGTCCTGCTGCCTCTCCTAAATGCCCCATTTAACTTGAGGTTGGGCCTTAGGTAATGCTATCTAATTGTGGATGTTCATTTTCTCTGTGATATCGAAACACTGTTCACATGATAATAGAAATTACTTGAAATCAGGTCCCTTTTCCTTAGCTTCTATCTGTATTTCCTACATATGTACCATGAAGGTACTCAACAACTAAAAATAATCTTGATATAGCACTTATCATGGGTAGAGTACTACAATAGACCAAAATGATTAAGCTTCCTTAGTTAGAGAAACTGAAATGAAGTTCAAAAAGTTTAGCAGTTTGTTAATAGTAGAGCACACACTGATGGAAATCCATTGTAGTCAGTAGAGAAATCCTAACAAGTCCATGCTTCCTATAAGGTTACAGTGGTTCTAATGCACTCACTGCTAATACATCCAGATACATTAGTAGGGATTATATTGCATCACAATGTAATGCAACAAGAAATCCAATATAACAGTCTTGTAAAGTCAGGTTTTCCTCCCTGGTAACCAGTGAATTTGATCCGTTCACTACTGATGAACACAAATTCATTAGCAGTAGCCATCCAATCCAACACAGATGCAAAACAATTAAATATAGATTGCTTTAGTGATTTTATCCTCTCAAAGATTCAGCATCTTCATAGATAGACTTTTAAAAGTGCCAAATTAATCACCTACTTTGGACTAGATTTAATCTGTTAAAATTTCTATGGCAATACAGATTACTCCCTTCAATGGGAAGATTTTATATTTTGGATAGAAGAAAATTGTGCAGATTACTGGTCCAGTGAATAGTTGTTGGGGTTAAGCTAAAAACAAAACAAAACAAAACAAAGCAGTCTAGGAAGCAGTTTACGAATATTCATTGAACATGTGCTTTGTACAATCTTAGAGGAACTGAGGCTACAAACATGATATGGTCTTGTAAATAACTGGCCTGAAGTCAAGGAGAGAAGCTAAAACTCAAAAGTTCATTTTTTTCAGAGTGGTGCTCCTTAAAGTATGGCTGATGGATGACTAATGAGCCCCAAAATCTTCCACGTGATTCTGATGCTTGTATTAAAGCGTATAATATGAGGGATTATTGTATGGATTTAGCATGAGATTACATGACAATTGACATGTTAGCCTACCATTATGTGTCTCATGAAAAACAATGTCTACTTACCTACTCATTTTCCTATTTGCAATGTGGTAAATGGAAGCAAAGGCCTTGGTGAGTTTGGGGTGGTGGGGTAATTGGTTCATTGAACTATAAGAAGAGCAAAACAGTTAGCTTATCACTTCTCTAGAGCAAGGACAAGAGAGAGCTTTGGGGGCAAATGCATAGGTGATAAATGTGATATCTCTGATTTTGAGAAGGCCTCCTGACCCACAAAATCTTCTATGATCCCCTCACTGATGCCTAAAAGTCTATAGTTAGAGTTACACACTTTTATCTTAACATTTTTGACTCATTAAACTGCCATTATTCTACAGATTAGCACCATTGTCTTCTATGTAGCAATCCCCCTGAAACTCATAGCTTGTTGTCAATAATCAGCTGGAATTTTATAGAGATGGAAAAAAAGGAAAAGAGCCTATATGTTCTGAAATGTTTATAGCAGCTGTCTTGGGTGGCAAATAACTGGAAATTGCAGAGATGCCCATTAAATGGGGAACGGTTAAACAGGCTGTAGTGTATGATTTTGATGGAATACTACTATGCTATAAGAAATGATAAGCTCAATGTTCTTAGAAAAAACATGGAAAGGCATGCACAAAATAATGAAGAGTGAAATGAGCAGAACTGAGCAAACTATATATAGTAATGGTAATGTTGTTTTAAGAATGACTTTGAGTGACTAGGTCATTTTGACTATTACGTATACTCAAATTAACTGCAAAGGACCTGTGAAAAAAGATGCTTTCTGCATCCAGAGAAGGAACTCATAAATAGAAGTATGTATAAAATAATTTTACATATACACATGTATGTGTCTGTATGTGTGTGTGTGTGTGTGTGTGTAGTAACTTTATTATAGATTTGAAAGGAATAGCAAGTTGTACATAATAGATTTGCAGTTTCAATGTGCAATTCTCTTTTTTTTTATTATATTATAGAAATGCTTATTTTATTCCATAAATTAAAGTTAAATAAATAAATAAAAGACAGTACATTGGACCTAGAATCAAGCCCTGTTCTGACCCTTGTTAGCTGTTAGAACTTACTTGAGTCATTTTCTGAGCCTCAGTTTCCTTATCTTTAAAATGAGGCTACTGATGTCTGCTTTCAATACCTTATAGAAATATTGAGAGTAAAATGATAGGATGGTTATGAAGATGTCTTTAAAAGTACAAATCATTTTTCAACTGTAAAGCACAATTTTGATTTTTAAATAGTTTTTTAAGGGAAGGATAGGAGAGGATTGAGAGAGGAACCTGCAATTTCATTAGCACAGGGAATCCCTGGTGAGAAAAGTATTTCTGTTAGAACAGATTGGCAATTGTGCCACAAGTTCTATTCTTAGAGAATTGTTTATGATCACTATTCCTATCATGTAAACTGTTACTGGGCACATTTTAGTGTGAATGAAGAATCTGGGAGCAAATTTAGTTAAGGGGAAAGGGAAAGAGTAGGAAAGTATGAGACACCTGAGAGGAATGGAAGAAAGGTAGTTTTGCTAAGGGGGTGGAGATCAAAGAATGAGGCTGGGTGGATGAAAGACAAACTTTATCTAGTTCATAGTTTTGCTTAGGGTCAGCCTGGGGCAATGTTCATACTTTCCCCTTTAAAAAAAAAGAAAAAGAAAAGAAAACTCAGCAAAGTTTTATTGTCGATTTGTATCCCAATATCACTTCCCCCATTCAGTTTTTGGACTAAAGCAGTGTATTGGGGACTGGGGTGAGAGGGAAGGTGCTGAGGGAATAAAGTGGGTGACATGGAGAATTTGTGGGGAAACAATAGTGAGAATTTTATAGGATAAAATGTTGTAGAAAAGTCTTGATTTGCACTTAGGGAAGGGATTATCGACACTAATAAATTCACAGATTCACCAAAACACCAAAATAATTGTCTCAAAAAAGTCTGGTTTCTGCTTTTCCATTTGGATGTTATATAATGTGAATGGAATATTGGTTAATAGCTGCCTATACCCATGTAATGAAAGACCAAGGATAATTCAATGGATGATGATTTTTTTAGTAAATTAGGCAAATCAAATTAAACAAACTCCAAAAAGCCTGGGAGGTTCTCAACAATCAAGTCTCAAAGAGATAACAAGCTCTTTACTATGGCTTTGGCCAAGATACAAGCAAAGGCATTTATCTGTAAATGTATTGGGTGAATAATACATAGAGCCAGTTGCCACTGGCAGACCCACTCAATATTCAGAATAAGCAACCATAAAACCATAAAACCGTGCTAGAGTTCCTAATATACTCTTATAGGCTACAAAGAAGAAAGATGTACTAACTGTTAAAGGTTATTAGAGGTCTTCCCCTGAATTTATTATTCATTTTAATATCCATATCAATATGTATTTATCTTATTTCATAATTTTTAAGTTCTTTTTTTTTCAGTGCATTACTATGGTTAAAAAAAAATGTATTGCCTGGTGACCAACCTCCTGCTGATAAGCCTATCTGAAGCTAACTCACTAAGCTAACAGCTCACCAAGGAGTCTATACTCCAAGCTTCTCTTGCTTAGCATGACCTATCAGAGTTTTTGCCCTCAACTGCTATGGAAAAAACAACCATTAGATTAGGAATTTCTTGGAAGAGGTCAGATAGAAAGACAGATAGATAGATAGTTAGATCAATTGATCAAGATAGAGAATACACACATGTTATATCAACTTGTGTTGATAGGTCAGATTTACAAAAATGTGGGCCCCATTTATAGTAATTATGCATTTGGAAGAGTAGTTATGAAAAGGCTTGTGCTTATGCTGCCAGGTAGAGAACAAAACTATAATTTGTTAATGGTGGTGGTAGTGGTATGGAGGTTTGAACTGTCTCTCTGCCTTTTGAGGCCCCTTTCTCCTTTGTGGTGCCCCTTGCCCTTTCAGGTCACAAATAGAGGACACCAGGTAACATAGAGATCACAGGTGTTTATGAGAAATAATATTAAATATGGCAAATATATTCTTCAATGGAATATTTAAGAAATGCAATTAAATAGAAGTAACATGAGGGCAAGGGTAGAGACTACTGCCAGTTTCTATCAGCTGACTTATTTCTCTCAGAGCTCCAGGTATTAGGGTAAGTATCAGAAGTTAAAATAAACAGTCATATTTCCCACATTGTCTATTTAGAAGTCATTTTTCATGGTCCGGAAAAAGAAAATTCCAGATGTGGCAGAAACCAATTGTTGCCATAGTCATGATGCTGTTGTGAGGACACCTCCTCCTTCTCTTCTCCTCATTATCCTTGAGATTCCTGAAACTCCTACCAAAGGCCAAATGTGAAAACCTCTTAAGTCTCAGCCAAAGGCTAGTCTTCATTACATTTCCTCTCTTTCCAAATTGGAAAGAAATGCAATTTGTTTTTGTAGCCAGTCAACCCCTTGCTAGAAATTGTTACATATATTCATACATAATACACACATATGAGTATATGTAACTATAAAATGTATATGCACATATTATACATGTGTTATATATATATATATACATATATGTATATATATATATATATTTGTAATATGCCATCGTTAAGTCTCCAAATGAAGGAATGGGTCACTTGATTGAGAAACATACCAAGCCATCAAAAGCACCAATAATAAAAACAGGAGAAAACATCACAAAAACACAAATTTCCTCAGAAAATACACACGGACTCAGTGTAGAGAAGAAACTTCCCATGTCATCTAGTCTGAACTCTACGTCATGCATGAATTCTCTCTACAACATATTTGACCACTCTGGTCATTCATTCTCTATTTGGAAACATTCAGTGATATTTTCCCAGGAATTCCCAGTCATAACAGGTAGTTCATTTGATTTGGGATAGTTCTGATTGCTTGGAAGTTGTTTGTTTCCAATAGTGAGCCAAAGTCAATTTTACTAAAACTTCCAAATATCATTCCAGTTCTGGTGAATGTCATAATATAAAATGAGTCTAATGTTTCTTTCACACATATGATGGCCCTTCAATTGTTTGAAGCCAAAAGACATTTTTTTCTGTCTCTATTTCCTTTAACTCTTTCTTATGTAATGCAGAATATCTGTCCCTGTAGCCCCCTTTTCTGATTGAGCCATTCCTCCTGGAACTTCCACTGAAAAAAAAAATGCCCAAACCAGCCATGTTGACTCCTTCATTCCTTTCCTGTTTCTCCTGATGCTTTGGATATTTTCCCCCCACTAATTCCTAGCAGCCTTCTCACTTTGAAAGATCCCTCTATCGCTGCCTGATCTACATCATGCCCCTTCTCCCTCTCCTTGTTGTTGTTGTTCAGCCATTTTTCAGTCATGTGATCCTTTATGTAGTTTTCTTTTGATGACCCTATTTGTGGTTTTCTTGGCAAAGATAATGGAGTGGCTCGGCATTTCCTTCAGCTCATTTTACAGATGAAGAAACTGAGGCAAACAGAGTGGAGTGACTTGCAAAGAATCACACAGCTAGTAAGGGTCTAAGGCCAGATTTAAACTAAGGAAGAGGAGTTTCCCTGATTCCAGGCCCATCACTCTATTCACTGCACCACTAGATGCCCTAACCTCCAATTTTAAGCTTTAATTTATGTACCTTTCCCCATTAGAATATAAACTCGTTGAGATCAGGGACGAACATTTTTTTTTTGCTTGTACTTGATATTCCCAGTGCTAAGCATAATGCCTGTCTGGCATTTAATTAATTGGCTTAAGATATGGTGTCTCTGAGGCAGCTAGGTGTCTCAATGAATAGAGCACCAGCCCTGGAGTCAGGAGTACCTGAGTTCAAATCCAGCCTCAGACACTTGACACTTAACTAGTTGTGTGACCTTGGGCAACCCATCTAACCCCAATTGCCTCACCTTTCCCCCTCAAAAAAAAAAAAGATATGGTGTCCAGAATTAACACAATGATCTAGATGCAATCCGGTCAGTCCAAAATTGAATAGAAATATTACTTCCTCTATACTAAGCCACCATGTGGAAACCTGGTTCCCCTTTCAACTAATCATACATATTGCAAAGTGGTTGTCTTGAGTCAAAGGTATATTCTCAAAGCCAAGGAAGATAATTGACCTGTTATGTCAACCAACCTTGGTCTCATTGGCAATACCCATAAACAAAAAGCTAGTATTTGACAGTACAATATCTGCCATAGAAACTTTGGCCAAAAAAATTCTATTATAGAGTAAAGCCCAGTTAATCTTGCATAAAGGAGATGTACATCTCCCTCTTTTCATTGAAAAGGTGGAAGACTATGGGTATTGAATCCTGCATATGCTATCAGATATAGCCAATGTGTTGGTTTGGGTAAGCATTCTTGAAAAAAAAAAATCTTTGTTCCAAGAGAAGGTTTACTGGTTAGGAGAAGAAGTGTCTTAAGAAAATCGATGTGATGTAAAAGCAAAAGGCATCAACAATTGTTAACAAAAAATAGAGTTGCTTATAGAAAAATAGAATAGTTGTCCTATTGAATCCCTCAATCATAACCCCAAGCAATCACTAATACTCATCCACCCCTTTAGAATGAGTAATCAGTCAAAAGCCAATCTGGGATTAATGGATATTCTCCTATTGTGGTCTTTTTTCCTGACTTCAAGAGCAAAATCAGACTTTCCCAGGAAAGTCACCTGTCACCTGGTCATTTGCAGTGAAGTAAGCATTCTTCTATCTTAACAGTGCATAGCCTTACAATGGTTAGTCTGTGTTATGAATACAGATAGAGAAGGAGTGTGAATGTGCATACATTATTTACTTCTATTTATAAGATCTTAGGTGAAGCTAGTGTAAGGTTGCCTTAAAATCTAACTCTTAACTCAAGTGTCTTCCATCTGTGCCTACTTCAATCTACTTCAAAACATTCCTAATGTCCTTTCTCCAGGCTTCCCTGTTTTTTTTTTCTCTTCAGAAGATTCTCTCTGATATATGTGTTAGCTCCATTGACTGCATTAGTGAATTGTGTCTTGAAAAATGTTCCCACTCTCCATGCCAACATTTGGCTTCCAGAAATAGCCCCATAGGCAGAAGGCAGTTTCCACAACTGGACTCTTTCCTTAACTGCTATCTAGGCCAATTATCTCAGTTTAAAGCATTCTTATGAGTAGAGTACAGACTAGTCAACAGATTGTTTTGTTTTGCTCTGTTCTGTTTCCTCTTCTCTAGTAGAATGAATGTGGAAGATTACTTAAGTAATCTGCAGGAATCAGTCTCCTTTTGGACAATATCAGTAGTCTGTCCATGAATCCACAACAGAAGTATTATCTTCTTTCCACTCAACCACAAAAGGGAAGTTGGGTGCTATGTGCATTTCTCAACTCAATTTTATTTAAAAAACTAAAACAAAAAACTCAAAGGCATAGAGATTCAAAGCAACTGGAGGACAAGGGAAATCCTGTGATCCTAAGCCTTTGGGCAGTTGCCTTGTAACATTTGGAAAAGTAGAGCACTCCTCACATCAGGCTGTTCCATTTAGAGGGAAGCTACCTGAACTGAAGTTATTTAAACCCAGATCAAAATGTAGTTTTCTTGTTATATAGAAAGTCATCTGAGAACTTAATCCTTCTACGGGGCACTGGGCTAACTGTTCCCTGCTCCTCCCCTAGCCAAGGAGAACCCTGGCACACGCTTGGGAACGTCAAGGCTTGAGGACTAGGACTAGACCGGAAGTTTCCTAAAGGGGTGATTGAAACGAGACTTTTATATCAGGGCATGAATAATTAGCAGTAATGAGGCCTAATGCTCCGTGGCCAATAAGAAGCGGACGTTCTAGTGATCATCCAGCCGTACCCCACTCACAGCCTTAATGAAGGAGAGGGGAGGTCTCGGGGGCACAGCAATTGTTAAGAAATGTGAGCATGAGCTGTTGAGGTAGAGAGGCAGGAAGAAGCGCTTTATACTGGCCCTAAGACACCCGCAATCCTGAGCTTTATTAATAGCAGTGACCCCCAAGGAGGGAAATGTCATTGGTGTTTAAAAACCTCTAGGGCCAGAGATTCCTGTGTCACTCACTAGACCTTTGGGGGAAAGGGGAGAAAGCGAGCAGCTGGGAGATGGAGCTGTTTGTCCCGGGCCTTAGCCGGGAAGGGGAGGGGGCTTGTAAGGTACTCGTTAGCTGGGAAACGGGGCAAGAAAGAGACCTCCACTCCAGCAGGGCCACTTTATACCGTAGTTCTGAGGGTAAGAGAGTGTTCTGAAAGCCAGGGCCGCGCTCGGTGCCAGCCGATTCATTTCAATCGGTGTCTCGACTAATGATGAACTGAACTCGGCCCCAGAAAACGCTGCCGGCGAGCTTTCGGCAGCCTTCTATATCTGGCTACTTGTTCACCCCGTCCAGGGTATCCTGGAGCGTGCCTTTACCTAAATAAGTTAACAGGACAACTGGAATCTTTAGGAAGGGCGGGATGGGGGGAAGGAAGGGGAGGGGGTGCAAATGTTGAGTGTTCCGAGGTGACTAAATTTGCCTTGTTGAGCCTTGTAAAACCCTGACTTAATCATGTAAACTTCTGTGTAAGCAAAATGGAAGAAACTTCAAAGGGTCAAAAAGCCTTTAGGGATTTGTGCTGAGACGCCAGCAATAGATCCTAATCTGCCTTCTCAATTCTGGCTATATTTGTCCAAAGAACTGGTACCAGCAAACTCTCCAAGGTAGAGATAGTGGGTTGATTCAGCCTTTATCCCCTTAGAGAGTATTGGCTTTGTAAGGCTCAAGGCAGCGCTTCAATGCCAGGGGATCTATGCTTGCCCAAAAACCTCTAAAAATGAAATACAGGAGTAATTTGAGATAATGACTTTGTAACAGGCTTGGGCAGACCTTGGACAGAAGTGAGAGATGTTATCACCCCAGCATTCCTCTTAAAATGCAGTTTTTCCCCCCTGCTTATTCCCAGTTAGTCAAAGCTACATTAACATTCCATCCAGGGCTGCTAAACAGAATCTTAATTAGTCCTGATACTCTTGTGCGAGGGGTTTATTCATTGCACTCTTAACTAATGGTTGCTGTCAGGGTATTTTTTTTTCTCTTTGGGTTCTTTGGGGATATCGTGTTCTGCTGCAAAGCATGACAGAAATGTAATGTGCATGCAAAAAAAAAAAACTTGCAGATCAGAAATCTGGAGGCATAGGCTGACTCCAAGCCCTGTCTAATGGTGAGACATTGTTAGGACTAATGAGAATAACTTCCACAACAGATATTTTCCTGACTCTTGTTTATCTTAAAATTTAATGGTGCACTCTCTCTTTTCCCAGACAGAAAACATTACAAACGCCTTACTATTGCAAAGCCTTGCGTATACTTCCCAGCTAAAAATCTGCATTGTCTGTGGCTACTTTAGCAGCACCTGGGGTTTGCTATTTAGTGCCAGAAGCACTGGAGTAGAGAAAGACTAGTGAGTTGCAACTGGGCGGGCGGGCATTATGACGTTTATAGTCACAAATGCCAGTGTGTGCCTGCAATGGATGCTTGTGTAGGTGAGCAAAAATTTACACCTCTTCTAGTTAACAGTTCCATTATGCGAAGCTTTAGGTGGGTGGCGATGTTAACTACTTGATCTGGCCTACGTGCTCACGTAGGATTCAGTGGGAATGTCCCACGAGGTTATCTGCAGTTCAGAGACTGAGGAATAAAAATAAAAAAGTCGTTGGACAATCCTTATTAAAAGCGAGCCGCGTTACAGGGACTCGTCATTGAAATGTTTGTCTCATATAACATTTTGGTTAGTGCTATGATTCTCTGGGAAAGAATTTAGGATTACTTAGGAATAAGAACTACATAGGGGTAGTCAAGAGTTTCTCTCTCTCTCTCTCTCTCTCTCTCTCTCTCTCTCTCTCTCTCTCTCTCTCTCTCCTCCCTCCCTTCTTTCTTTTCTTCCCTTTCCTTCTTTCACATGCCAGACTCCTTTCCATAAGCTTGCGTAACATTGATTACTCACAAAGCTTCCACAATAACTATCATGTAGCTAAACTAATTGAGACAATCATGCTAAGTTATAGTCAGTCTAAAGGTACTATTGATGTGGTAATGCCTATAGAAAATCAGACATGCGACTCACTACCATTTAATTGCTCCCTTTAACCTGTTATTACTATGTTAACTGGCTTAAGTATATATTGCTGCCTTTTATTGCCTTGATGTGACAAATTAAAACATACAGTCTGGGAGCTGCGCTAAGTTGGTGAACAGACTTTCAGAAAATGGAGCTGTGTGATGTCAAAGCTGTCAAACCGGATTCAGTTTCTAACCTGCATCCTGAACTGCAATTCCGTTTTACTTTGGGAAGTTGGGATTGGGAGGTTGGGGGTAGGAGGTGGAACGGGAGGAGGAGGAGGGGACTGGAGAAAAGAGAACAGTTTCACTGAAGAAGGGATTTTAATTGCTAGGGTAAAAAATATACGTGCTTTGAACTGGTGTTTGGGATTAGCTGTCACAAACCTGGGGTTTAATTAAATTAACGGGCTTATGCCAAACAGCGTTAAAGTGGAGGAGGTGTGTTTAAGAATTTAAAGAGCTGAGCAAACTGTTTGCATAGGGGAGTTAAATAGTTAACATGTGTTATTCTTATATTTATCTTTGGCCTGATGTATTAAACAGTCACCTAAAATCTTGGGGAATAATGTGAATCGGTGATTATTCCTGTCTTCACACAGTTAGTACTTTCCAGCTAATTAACCTTCATAAAAAGGGTCTTTCGAGTTATTAAGATATATGGGTGGAAGTGGTTTACTGCAGAAAGTCTTAATTATTCACACTGAAAGGTGTGTTTTTCAGTATAATACTAATTTCTCCCTATATCACTCCACCCCACCATATCCTGGATAGCCCCAATTCAAAAGTTTTCTTTGCTTTAGAGTTGTTTCAAGGGAGCATTAATGGTACAATAAATTTGTTTACCTATTTACCACATCACCTATTAACTTTGACCTTTCAATATTCAGGAACTTCTTTTTTTTTTAAACACATATCCACACTCCGTTGGAAGAAAAGGACATGTAGGAAAAAGATTCACAGACGTTAAAACTGGCGGTTTCCCTTCCACAAATCTTCCTTTTACCTTCTTCCCGAGTCTGGATAGAACACCTAAGAGCTCCAGTTCCCTCATCTTCAACTACTCATACTTAAATGATCTTGAAGGTATTAGGGATAGCCTAAAATCACCCCCCTTCCCTTTTCTTCTGCAAGAAGATGTCAGAGGTTAAAATGTTCGCTTTGCCCTTTCTCTTGATCTTGGAGAGAGAGAGAGAGAGAAAAGCAAGATCTGCTGGCACCTTTATAGGGCTCAGACCTGCTGCTGCTCTGAGCAGTTCCAGCCCCACTAACTTTGATCAGCCTTATTAATTCCAGCTGCGGTCTATTTGTTTGTCATTTTTCCCTTTTCCTCTGGAATCATTATTTATTGGGGGGGGGGGGGGGACGGCATTGCTACAATGAATGGAAGAGCTTTGCACGACCTGAAGGAGGGAAGGTTTGGTCTGTTTATTTGTTTGGCAAGGGAAAAGTAGACTTGATGAGTGTAATCTGCACTAGGATGAAATCAGTTTTGAATTCATTACACCAGAGCATTAACTAATTATCAGATCAGGGAAAGGAAAAAAAAAATCCCTTAAAATAGCTGAAGGCAATTATAACCCCATTTTTAACACTAATGATTAATAATTGATCAGAAGTTATGCACAATAAGTTGTCAATTTATTTTTCCATAAAAATATGCATGCCATTGTGTGTGCTTTTGGTGTAAAGAGGATAGAAACTTGTTCACCTTTGTAAAACTAACTTCAAATTTTGTAAAATAATAATAAAGCACCATTTGTTTCTCTGAATTTATCCTAAAACTTCATAATTCCTGACACCCACCTTTTGAAATCCATTCTTGAGGGTCAGAATGAAAACATGGAGGTAAACAACCTACCCCCTTCTTTCAACAATTTGCCCTATCAGAATTGAAAGAAAAAAAGAAAAGCAAAAAACCCACTATATATATATATATAAAACCAATTTCAATTCATTAAATCAGGGTCATCATCTGGTTCAAGAAGGTGTATTGAGTTTTGTTTTGGTTTTTTTCCCCTTAGAAAGACACTGGACACCTTGTTCTCTTAATAACTAAAAATGCCTATCTACAGTCATTTCAGTAGGACAGAGAGTTAGGGTAAGCAAGGATGAATAAGAGATACCTGGTCCAGACTCCATAACTGGAGCTGTCAGAACTACTTCCTCAGTTATCAGTTGCTCTTGTCTACAGTAGTACACACCGTAGTGCAGTGGATTTTATTACCAAAAAAATGAGACTAAAGGTTTTCACTCTTTCTCCAATAGTCAAGTTCCAAACAAATTTTTAACTACTATAAATGTAATATACAACATAAAGGGGATGAGAAGACAGATTCCAAGAGAAAGAGATGCCTATGAACCATCCATTTACATTGCTCAGAAATTACTTTCTCCTACAATAAGGAGGGAGGGAGGGAGAATTCCCACGATCCCACCCACACCCCCAGGATTGTCACTGCTATAAAAATTTGAAGTAAAAAAAATAAAATAAAAAAACTAAAGTTCTTTTTTTGCAATGTGGAAAAATTCAAATGAAGATAATTATAACATATATTGTATACAATGTACACAAATACACTAATGATTAATAATTGATCAGAAGTTATGTACAATAAGTTGTCAATTTATTTTTCCATAAAAATATGCATGCCATTGTGTGTGCTTTTGGTGTAAAGAGGATGGAAACTTGTTCACCTTTGTAAGGCTAACTTTAAATTTTGTAAAATAATAATAAAGCACCATTTGTTTCTCTGAATTTATCCTAAAACTTCATAATTTCTGACACCGACCTTACAATATCTCCTAGACTCATGTCTCATTGGATTTCTCCTTATTGAGCATGCTAGGTCTCCAGATGAACACTTCTGAACTCCAGGAGGAATGGAATGGAGTCCATTTATAGCATTCTTAATTTAAGGTCCAACAGAGCATTTTGTCTGGATCATTCTAGGACACTTAGGATTTCTGAAAACAAAACTTTTTGTTTCATAATGGTGGACTCTAGGACTTTTCAAACTTGAATTTGGGTATGCCTGCAAATTTAAAAATCAGGATGACTTTAACTGTTACATACTCCTCTTGTAAGATTGGTTGATTGAAATTAAATTCTGATTTTGAAAAAAAAATATACATATATATGATATACATCAAATATTGTTAAAATATAACAATGGTAATTGCAGGTTTAGTCTCTGTTGTTCAAAAACAGAAATAACAAATGACACACTTTATTTCAGCTGCCTAAGTTTATAAAGAGAAATTGTTCCCCTAAAACCTCCATTTCTTTGAAATGTGCATGAACGTTGAAGAACAATTAATTGCACCTTTTCTTTCTTGTTAGTGAAGTCTCCACCTCTCTGATACACAAATATGATTAAGAGGGAAAATTTTGATTCAAGATCCTTCTTTTAATTCTTGGTAATAAATGATGTCTCCCTTTTCCACTGTGCAGGTATGCATTAGAATCAACTCCCCTACCTCCAGCCCCAGTATCGTAACTGAGCTGCACCAGGGCTGGGTCTGCCTTCCAGAGCAGTACAGAACTCTCAGTCTGTCTCTGGTCTTCCCTTCCTCTCCCTTTCCCAGCTCCAATCAGACAAAGGTGGATAAAGTTCTTTTCAAGTTTCAAAGGCAGTTGGTGAACAGCTTTACAGAAACAATAACTCTTTTATTGAGAACAAATGTTGACATTTGAAGGGAGCAAGGGAAGGCACAGCCCAAGCGGGCCGAAGTGGAAAGTGCCTCTGGTCCTATTTGACAACAGCTCCAGTTCCCCAGGGATCCCACCTGAGATTAAAGCTTGAATTTCGATAAATCAGCTCTAATGAAACCTCTGGCCCTGGAGATGAGAGGGTTTATCTTGGCAGTTCCGAAGACAGGCACTCTTAGTGCAGAGGGTTGGGGAGTAAAGTTGGGAAGAGAAAGGAAGAAAGGGGCTTGAGGTCTTAATCCTCAGCGGGTGGGTTAGCATCTATAGGAAACAAAATGTATATAAGTATTTTTCTTTTATGGTCCACACGTCTTCATTTCTCCTTTCTGGATTAATCACTTCCCACCTCAGCCAACAACTGCTAACACTGATGCTTCTTTCTGTCTCTTAATTTCTGTGATTAAGACCAAGTGGGAATAAAAAGTCATATCGATTAACTTCTCAAATGCTTTTTCCGCCTTTCTCTTTTTTTCCTTTCCTTTCCCTCTTTCTAGATTATTTGCCTAATCTAGATCTTATAACTTACATTAATTTCTCAGAGGAAATAAATGATTTTTTAAAAAAGACTCCTTAAGTTTTACATTTCCAGTGTGTATTTAAAGGCAAGTTCAATTCTTTCTATTTTCCTTTTCAGAAAGAAATCCAGGTCTAACAGCTAGCAAGAATAGGTAAATTATGGAAATCTTTTATAATTCTTTGAGTGTATAAACATCAAAGAAGTATGTTGGCCTTTCTTAATCTGTACCCCTGCTTTCCATTTTCAGGAACTGAAATGTGCAAAAGAACCTGGAAAAGTGTGTATACACAGGCAGGAGAGCAAAGTAGGGACAAGTCTTTTTTTCCAAATAGAAAGTGGATAATAAGGAGAGGCTTTAATTTCTAAGTTAAAACTAAGAAGGATCTTTTTAAAAAATACATTTGGCATTATATGGCTAAGGTGAGATATTGCCTAAAAAAAAGTTCAGCTTTAACAGGGGGACAGTCTTTTATAATCAATTTGATATTGGCAAATTTCTAAGGTAGAAACTGAATTTAGGAAAAGGTTTTTATTACTATTTCTATATATAAAGTTGTGACAATGCCAACTTTTTCAGTTCTGTTAACCATTTATTAAAATTGTATCACAAGAATAAAATTCAAGCAGCCCAATTATTTAGTGAGAAAGTGTTGGGGGAGGGGGTGAGATGCATCATTCTCACAAAGCTACTGAAGTTCAGAGCTAAAAAACAAAATATCGGTTGTACTCTGAGAGTTAATGCCTCATTCCCCCTCCCCATACCAAAAGATCGTAGTTTAAAAAATAAGAAACTGATTCTTTTTGTAGTTCTAATCACAACAACTTTCATAGAACAACAGTACCCACCAGGGGTTTTCAAAAGGAGCCTTGCTTTCTATGTGAAGATCTTTCTTTTCCAGTGCACAGACCACACTAAATCATTTCCATTTCTCTGTCACTAAGAATGAAGAAAGGAGTCTGATTTTCCTTTTCGTTTTAAAAGATCAACTTCATTGTCTTGTCCCCAAATAACAACATTTTAAAATCTAATAAATACATAACAGGGAATAAGAAAAAAGAGAAAAGAAGGGAAAGAAAAATTCAGCCTTCCTTCTTTCCACAAACAAAATATATTTTCCAACTCCTGATTAGAATGACTCTTTATCCAGTTAACATTCCCCAGGCTGATGCCTGAAGTATCTAAGATCACTTTCAAATGCCCTTTCTAACAAGACCTGAGCAAGAGGCCGCTAATTTTCACTGAACAAAAAGCCACTGGAGAGAGATCCGTTTGTCAATATCAACTGGTCCAGCAATTTCCCATCTTCAGACACATCGGCCTATCTGAGCTGGCAGATGTTTAGACAAGATTTTATAAATTGTTCAATATCAGCCCATAATGAACCCCAACTGACCATTCCAAAGCAGCTAAAAGCATCCAGGATCTCCCCCGCTGGGATCCAATAATGCTCTCACGCTGGAACATTATTAATCATGGAATAAAATAGATGAGCCTCTTGAAAAATAAGTGTATGATTGATTAAAGGGCAATCTAAGAAGCCATTATTCTTGTTTTATAACCGTAAGTTATATTCACTCAATTTATCTTTGGGGAAGAAATAAATGATTGTTCATTTCTTTTCTGAAATTATATTATATTGAAATTTATATAATTTTGCTGAAAATTAAAGTGATATATTTGGTTCCTTTATGATTCTAACCTAGGAAAATGTTACTTGACTATAAATTTCAGATATGGTTTATATGATTTGGAAAGTAAGTGGCACACAAAAAGGGGGGGGGCAAAAGATTGAGTTGTTTTAACTTTTGAGGGTTTAAAGGGGGAGGAGGAGGGAGTGGGAATGGGGAGAGTCATTGAATGCACAATTTTACAATTCTACAGGATTCTTACACTCTGTCTATGTGGACAGATTAAAAACAAGAGTTAAGCAATTATCTAGGGAATTTGATTAATGGAGATAGCCACTTTGGATAATTCAGGCTTAAAAAACATTTTTCCCCTCAGTTGCTTTTATTTCCTGTGTATGAACCTAGATTTCCAAGATTATTGTTTTTTCTCCAAATTTTGTTTACCTAGGAGATAAAATGTAAGTTTGAACAAGAAATAAATACATTGTGCTTCTATGGTTAATTACAGGAGGAGCATTTTTTAAAAATCACTATCATAATACCAAGAAGAAAGAGCACTCTTTATGCTGGGGGAATGAAATTTGTATAACTAAAAATCACTCCATATCATTTCACTGGCAATAAATGTGTGTACATATATTAAATATATACAATATGTATATGTGTGATTCATCTACCAAAAAGCATTTTTGGAGGGGGCAAGTTTAAACACCATACTTTATCTAAAATAGTAGAAGATATAACATGCAGTGACTTCTATAGTTAATTGCATCACTGCTCTCTCAACCAAATTACTCTTTTAGGAAAAATGAACCCAAAACACCATATTGTTGCAGACTAGTCTGTTTTTATTTACAATTAAAGATATAAATTAGTAAAGAATTCTTGTTAAACAACCAACAAAGATTGTATAACCATCAACGTTTCAAATAAAAACCAGGCAGAATTTATTTACAAAAAGATCAGATTCCATTGCAATACAACTTGCATAAATTACTAGAAGCTTTATATCATTACAAAAATAAATATCAAATTTGTTTTCCACTTTTTAAGTACTCAAGTTCTTCAATCACATTTTATTATCTCTACTGTGTACATCTTTTACAAATAAATTTTACAGTAAATCCTATCACACCTAGAGAATATATACCGTGGCAATGAAGTGATCAATTCAAGATATCCTGAGAAAAACAGATTGTTTTCAAAAGTCACACATACATTGGGGAAACTATACTAGACCAACAAACTCACATATGTCCAACAAAATTCTGTTTTTAAGAATTAGAGTCTGTAGATTTAATAGTGCTCTGTGGGTTCTTCTTTTATACAGTGGCACAAGATGTGATTCCAGATTTAGAGATTTGTTCTATATATTAGCTCGGGGAGAGATGATGGCTTGCTGACTTTTTTTCAAAGCAATTGTGACACCTACCTGTGGACCAAGGAAAAAACCAAATCATCCAAAATCCTTCAGTTACACACTTGTACCATTAAATTAGAAAAAATTTAGGCATTCTAAAAAAAACTTCATCCTCTTTGTTTTCTTCATAAAAGACTCCAGACTTTAAAACTGTTGTCTAGCATTCAAGCAAACATAGATTTGTTTTTAAGATGCTGCTATGAATAAGGTAACATACAGTATATCTACTCCTCCATCTGGACATTTTCCTGGATAGGTTCACTGATACCTTACTCCAGGGTTTTTCTTCAGTTTTACTATGTAACCATCATCTACAAAAGTTACTTGATATGGGAAGTTTCAGCAATGCTTCTCTAATCAAACAAGCAATGCTTATTTTTAGGATTCTATGAAGATCATGTGGATTTTAAATAATTGATGAATCACTTGTCATTTTAAGGAAATAAAGTAAAACTACAATTGAATTTAATAGTTATAAAAATAAAAAAAAATCTTTGCATGTGCATATTGCACATATGCACTTTTTCTTGCAGTTCAAGGATGTGATCCTTCAAATAGAATTGGAAAAATAAAGGAATTCTATAAGGTAACTCTCCCCCTCCACAAAGTGGGAGGAAGAATACCAGAAAAGAGCGTGATACTTTGCAATCAAACTCCATGTAATGAAGCAAGAAATAAACATTAAGCAAGTTTACAGCTGCGCAATATGTCTTGGATCAGATCCCAAATGATCAGTGTAATAGAAAATGTTCCCACTTACTCACATTCTGTCTGATTGCACTTCTATAGGTAGGGTTGTACTCCTACTGTGCAGACTTCAGTGGAATCTGTCAAAATAGAACCGTCAGTTAGTCACAGGACACAGCCAGCTAACTAGATTATACAGTATATACCAAATCTCACAGTCCCTCTAAATACAGATTTAAGCAGTTTGGAAGACTGCTTTATCTTATCATTAAAATCGTATTGCAAGTTTGGGTAAATGTCAACATTTTTTAATTTTATTTTTCTCAAGTGTCATTAAAAAAAAAGTCCAAGAGACTTATTCTAAGGTCTCTGAATGGGTGGGAGGTGGAAAAAGGAGGAGAGAAGGGAAGGGGATTTCGTTACCAAAGGACAGAAGGGAAAAGTTGTTTTGTTTTTTCAAGTTTTAAAGGTTCGGTTCCTCGAGGCTTTTGACAGTAAGTAGTACTGTTTATTTCCTTCTTGACAAAGCTAGAGCAGAAAACATTTAACCAGTCAGTGGAAAATCAGAACGATCCTGTTTTTACCAATCAAAACACACAAAAGCCTAAATGTAGAATAGTGACTGCCCAGGGGCTCTAAGTTTAATTTGCATTTCGTTCTAACTTGTCACCCTGGAACTTGTAAAAACAGCTGAGATCTCAGAAAACAAACTGAGAATCTTTTCATTTTCTTATTTAAACTAGATCAGGTTAGAGATTTGAAAATACGTACCTTTTTAAAATAATCTTTAAGATCAAATGAATGGTGAATCTTACCAGTTTTCTTTCCCACCCTTAGGAGCAGAGGTTCCTCTATGTGGCCTCATTTCACATGACCACAGATCTCAATCTGCTTTAGTCCTTCCTCCCTCTCAGACCAAAGCCACCCCCAACACGCACAAACACACAAACATACACATACTCTTTATGTTTTATATTTAGCATTCTTTAACTAAGGAAGAGCTCGCGTATGTATTTCTTCCTCAGGAGTTATTTTGCATTTAGCAAGAAAAGAAAGAAGCAATCATTCACCTACCTTTCTTAGGCTCATAACTAGAGGGCCTGTAATGTGGCTCCAGCTGGTTAGTGCTCGCTTTCAAAGAGTCACTGCTCTGCTTGGGAACAGAGCTAGTATTTAACACAGTCTGACTCAATCCCTCGTTTGAAGCCACTGCTGCTGAGTTATACCTCAGGATCCCCTGGCTCTGAAGCGCGTTAAAGTTTCCATAGTTTGTGTAGTTGCTGTAAAAGGGCGAAGTGTAATAAATATGTCTTCCGAGGAGAGAAGAAGGGGAATACGCCGAACTAGTGTGGGACGTGGAGGAAGGGGCAGCCGAAGTCAAAGCAGGTGGGGGACAACTTTGCCCCATGCTCTGATGCTTAAGGTCCGAGGTGGCGATTTCTGCGAGAGACCACAGTTTGGGTTTGATGGCCTGGGTTTGGGAGCTCGGAGAAATCCGATTGTCCAAAGTCGTTTTGTTGGAGTTCCGAGAAGCGTCTTCGTGGGGGTGGCTCAGGAGAGGAGCTTCCACGCCCGTGAGGGGCGAGGAGGTCACGGGCTTCGTCGGGGGCAGGTCTCGGTCCCCTTCCTCGTCCTCCTCGTCGTCGTCCTCTATGTCATCGTACTTGTCCTTCGACTCAGAGCCCGACTCGCAGAGAGTGTCTCCCGCCCTGCATGGCAACTTCTCCCCGTCTGACTCGGCGGAACAAGAGTGGTCTGTAAGCGAATCGACGTGCAAGCTGATCCCTGAGAAGAGCCAGGGCCAGACAAAACAAGGGCAGTCAGTTATTTACACCATGATGGCTAAAAGGAGAGAGCTCACACGCACCGGGCTGCTCCCCCCACAGCTGCACAACTTTACTTGTAAACAGGCCGGTCTGCTTTGAACAACAGCGATACACATAACCCTCCCCCCCGACACAGCCCACCCCCCTCCTTCTCCCAAGGGCTGCCACGTGCTGAAGGGTGGTTGGCCTTATAAACCAAATAAAATACCCTTAAGTGCCCGTCTCAGCAGCATAAAACCCATGCGCGTCAATATTATCTGCTAACGGTGAAGACTCTTACTTGTCTATGTGGTTTAAAATTTCAAAGACTTGAAGAATGAGGGCGGGGGGTGAGAAAAATGTTGTGTAGGTAGCCCCCCCCCCCAAAAAAAAAAGACCACACTGAACTATTTTAATCCTTTGAATTGGAATAACTGTAGAAACAGCTTCACAACTCCCCAGCACACACTCCCTCCACAGACTCCAGCAAGGTCGGACTTTCCCGAACCTCTGAGCAGGAGAGGGTTCTACTCTGACTTACTGACCTTCGTCCTCAGCCGACGTTTCGTTGCTCTCCTGCACCTTGTCTGAACTCTCTTCTTTACTTCTCGACCCGTCCCCTTCGTCTTCGTCCTCGTCTTCGCTTTTGTTTCTGGGAGCCCAGGTCATCTTATTCTCCTTCTTGAGTCTCCGGCGAGCGTTGGCGAACCAAGTAGAAACTTGAGTGAGGGTCATCTTGGTGATGATGGCTAGCATAATCTTTTCCCCTTTGGTGGGGTAGGGGTTCTTGCGATGCTCTTGCAGCCAGGCCTTCAGGGTGGCGGTGGCATCTCGGGTGGCATTTTTTCTGTAAGCCGGGTCATTCAGCTGATAAGGATAAGCGGGACTGCCATAAGGATGGTAGCTGATGGCCCCCGTCATGCCTGTCGTATGAGCATCATAAGGTGAGCCCTGAAAGAGAAAAACATAGGGAGTGAACAATTTGCTGTCGTTATTAGTAAAGAGCATTGTGTTTTTTTTTTTTAAAGCAAAAGTGACCTCAATTTTCTCTTAGATTTCTAATCTCAAATTCATGTTTCAGTACCTAAAGCTGACGCCTACACCCAGCCCAAATGCCCAACGGTTGCATTTTTGGTCACCAAAAATTATCAATCTCTAAACATTTCACTTTCTTGAAATTAAATACGTTCCCCAAATCACTTTCGAATCACACAGACTTGGGGAGGGCAGTAGGCCTACAGGTAGTTTCTTGATATCTAAATTTCACTAAAAGGTTCAAAAGACGCTTCCCCCCACACAGTACACTCGCATCCCCCCTTTAGCCATAGAAAACACAACAAAGCCACCACTTAGCAATTCACTGCACTAATGCATTGCAAATCCAATTTGCAAATCAGAAGATATGCACCGTTTCAAATTGTTCAAATGTGATGTAATTAGCATTTTAATTCGCCCTTTAACGTTTAAATTGCGCTTATTTAAACCTTCCAAATTCTAGAAAGTTGCAGATATTGTAGTGGAACTTTCTAACTCGTCAGCACATCTAGGAATTCCACCGAGGGTGTGGCAAATAACAATCCCAATTTTACTTAATGGTCTTAATAGCCAGAAATACTTTTCAACTTCCAGGGACTTAGCCACCACAGTTGCAGAGCCGCAAAGTCCAAAGAGGAATGATTTCATGTCAAGATAGATGGTAAGACAATTTATCTCAAGTATTTTTTAAAAGAATAAGGCTATACAATTAGGCAGGGAGATAAAGACAAAAACAAATTCTGAAAACATCCCTTATATTAGAGATTTTATTTTTTTCTTTTTTTTTTTAAGGATTGCCATGTCAACAGTGAAATCTGAAGCTGCCGACTTCCCAACCGTCTTGTGTAGGAGCGGAGCTCACAGATAGCAAACAGATGCTCCTTTTCATCCCTTAAAATCCAGTTAAACCATTAGCACAAAAGCATTGAAAGTAAATAAAAACCGCACGGGGAAGACGACCCGAAGGTCCGCTCAGCAGCAGACTAACACACACACCCCTATACTTTCCAACACCCAGAGCGCACTTAATTGTTCAATCCATATTCTTTTTTATACAATAAAATAAAAGAATTTAGCACGGAGAAAGTAGAGTAGATTAGATGGGAAGGTGTGAGCATTGGTAGATGACTTCCGACCTAACTGGGAAGGCTAAGTAAAAGAATAATCTACCCATCTCCTTTTCTGTTATTCTTTCTGCTCGCTCTTAAAGTTGACGCTTGAACCTAACAAACAATCTCTCTCTCTCTCTGTCTCTCTCTCTCTCCCTTATGATTGTGGTCTTTCTAGCGTCTATAGATCATCTAATACTGGACAGAGGTGAGGATGGGTATGAAAATGTTAGGATAAGAGCAGCAAGTAACGAGCCAGGAGGAGGAAGAGGAAAAGAAAATGGGGGGAAAGGCCGAGACATCTCCGCGGTAGTTACCATGTAGGAAGGGAATCCCGTGGCGGGGTCTGTAGAGTACTGAAGTGGGCTGGTGAAGCCGGTCGCAGCCTGCGCGGTGAAAGCCGCAGATCCAGGGTAAGGACTGAACGCCGAACCTGAAGAAGACCTGGCCAGCTCCTCGCTCCTAGGCGCCGCCAGCGCCGAAGCCCCGTAAGCTGGGCAAGAATAAAGAGCCAGAGAACCGGGGGGCTGATAGAGGTAACCCTGAGGATAAGACATGGCTTAGGCTTGCAGAGGAGCAGGGAGGGGGCGAGGGGGTAACCGGCCCTGGCTCTGCTTCTGCCGCGGCGGCTGCTGCTGCTGCTGCTTGCTCCCTCTCTTGCCTTTCCCCTGTTGGCTCGGTCTGTATATAGTTATGTAGAAAATTAAGAATTGTTATGTGTCCCCCCCATCCACCCACCCGAGAGAAAATAAGAATGATCAGCAGGGAACGAGGGGGGTGGGTGGGGGTGGGGAAAGAGAGGAAGATGAAGGGCAGAAAGTAGAAATAAATCAATCTGATCAGAAAACTAACCGGGACGAGAAGTGCATCTGGAGAAGTGAGAGTGAGGGAAGGGAGGGGGTGGGGGAGAGGAAGGGAAGGGGGAAGGGGGGGGAGAAGAGGATTAGAAGAAAAACACAGAAAGAAAGACGGACAGAAAGAGTGGAAGAAGGGGGGAGAAGGAAAAAGAGCCCCTGGAATCAGGAAAGTGGCTGCGGCTGCGACTGCGGCTGCTGCTGCTGCATATGGAGCTCTTTCTCAGCCACAACCAGCTCCCCCAGCGCCTGCAAGTCTGTATTTTGGGGGAAGTATAGAGAGTCTGAACTGAAGAGTTGAGGGAAGGAGCGCTCGAGTTTCTGAGGGACATTGGAAAACGGAGCTGTCCGTCACGGCGGCTTATCTGCATATTCAGACGGACCCGCCCCCCTCCTCCTCCTCTCGCCTTCGCCTCTCACAGACAGGGGAGGGAGGGAAGCGCAGGCTTTTGTAATGCAAGCCACCCTCTCTGTCTGCCAGGGAACACACTGCTGAAGCCAAGGGATGATACTGCTGATCAGCCACTCCGGACTCCTGCGCTCGGTTGCGCGCGCGCTCGCGGGCGCGCGCGCGCGCACACACACACACACACACACACACACACACACACACACACACACACACACACACACACTCTCTCTCTCTCTCTCTCTCTCTCTCTCTCTCTCTCCCTCTCTCTCCCTCTCTCTCCCTCTCTCCCTCTCTCCCTCCCTCCGTGTCTCTCTCTCTCTCTCCCTCTCTTTCCCTCTCTCCCTCTCTCCCTCTCTCCCCCCCTTCCCTCTCTCCCCCCTCCCTCCCTCCCTCTCTCCTTCCCTTTCTCGGCGCGCGCGCCCTTATATTGTCACACTTTAGGATAAAGGGGGGAAAGGGGAGAAACTTGGCCTGTCCCTGCGTGTTGACGAAACAGTCAGGGGACTTGTCTTCCCTTTCTCCCCTTTCTCACAGTAGCGTAGCCCAACTTTCTAAATACACTTTAAGGTACAACTACCGTCCAAACCCCATTCAAATATGGAAGGATTTTCTTAATTAGTCATAAGGAATTCTAGTTTTTAAGATTCTTTATTCAAGGCACTTCCGAGTTTATTTGTAGAGCTTTGAAAGAAGGCCCAGGTGACTGCGAAGTAGTTCAGTTTCAGGGAAGATCAATTAAAATATTTAGTACATAATTATTCTTTTACCTGGGGAAAAGCAGAGAGGATAGAAATGCAAAGAATCTCTGTGTTCTTTACGGACTATGGTGCGGACATCCTGAGGTTCTAAAGCAGAGTAACCTGATAGAGGAGAACTCACGTGTGGGAAGAGGCTGCTGAGAGAAGCTACTTAATTGCGTTTGGACCAGCACTTTTCTTTGCTGGTTTTGCTTAACATTTGGAATTGACTTCCAGTATTTTAAATTTAACTTCTCTAGATTGCAGCAGATGCCCCCCACTTTTGTTTTTTCTTTGTGCTCCCACTTCTGACTTCCCGTTTTCCTTTTATTTGAATATTAACCTGATGAATATTAAATATATTTCTTTCAAAGCTTTTACTGTGGTGAAGAATGCATAGCTATGCATTCCGCCTTTGCATGGACAAGGCATGGGTTTCCCCGGTTCTCATCTCTCTTCTTCACACTCCCAAAGCCTTCACTTCTTCTAATGTATTCACCGCTTTCATGGAGGCCCCTAATTTATCACTCTAGGTTCTAAATCCCCAGTTACCGTTCCCAAGTATTTATTTAAACTCTAAGGTTTTAATGAACTGTTTAAGAGTTTTTTTAAGTAGTCTCATTCCATTTATGCAGAAAATTAAAGTCTGAAATTTAGCCCATGTGTTATTTTAAATTAGCATTTGCCATGTGTGTTGTTTTTAATGAATCAATAAGTCTCTTCTTCGCTACTTTGGCTAGGGAGTGTTTTCCTGTGTTTTACTGAGCAAAATGTCTTTTAAAAAATAGTGTACCAGCAGCTTAGGTTTTTGTCTGTTTGTGCAAAATACTCTGGATAATTATGATTAGCTTGACAAAAAAATTCACAACAAATCAAATCAAGGAACTTTGGGGAATTTATTAGGAGCCGACAGGAAGTTATGGTGGAAACATCTGACAAATTTGTTAGTTCGAAAAGGTAGTTTATTTTTAATCCATTATACACAACTCTAATAAAACGATGCCTGTGGAATGGCAGAGTTTAATGACCTTCCTAATAGAGGGTGATGCTTTTTTAGAACCCAGAGATACTACACTTAAACAGATGAGTCTCCACCTAGGTTCAGTTATGGACAAGATTGTAGCCCAAATTGATTTTTCTTCTTCATAGAACCACATTCTTCCTCTGCTTATTCCGACCCCAGTCCCCTTTCTTCCTCCCTCCAATCACTTTTCTCAGCATTGGTCAAGAAAGAAGAAATCTGGCTACCAGACTGAGAGTTCATTAATGTACAGATCTGTCAGATGGCCTGTAGGAGATGCAGTCCTTAGAGGAGAGGTGAGGGGTGAGGGTCTCAAACCAACAGGTATTCTTTTTCATTAATTCCAAACCTATCTTCTTAAGGGACTCACATATGAAAGTAGGACTAAATGAACGGTCAACACATCCTAGTGGTTTGCAGAAAAAAAGACTCATGCATCCTTCCTTCATTTTCCCTCCCCCCCTCCCTCACCTCACAATTTGGCTACTCATGGAGATATGTATGTATATTCTGAATGCACAAGGAAACAGGGCCCATAAACCCCAGAGCTTTTGTAATGCACATTCATATTTAAATAGTTATATGAAATAATCAATATCAGGCGATTGCATCTGAATAGAACATTGCTATGTTTCTCATACTGACTTTTATGCGTTTTGGTGGTGTGCTTTACAGCTGCAGCAGCCGGGGGTTGGGGAATGCAATATTAATTATCACATCATAAAGTCAGACTTGATTTTTTTCCCCCTAAGTCAGATTGAACAAGTTGCAAACTGCAGTTTTGCTTTCGAATTCTTTTTTTTTTCTAATTTAGGAAAGGACGTCCTTTTTTTCCCCCAGCATAGGTGATGTAGGTAGGTATTTGTCTAGGCGAATGGATTGCTTTTAGTGCCTCTTGTTTAATAATTAGTGGTGCAATTCAGTTTGGGAATACGGCGGTCGTTTTGTTTACATTATAACAGGGGATTAATACTATTAAATGAATGCTACAGTTATGACCCGGGGAGAGCGCTTTAAACAAATACCGGGATCCCATGCTTATACGCTGTAATTGAGTTCAGAGAAGACACTTGGGGTAAATTATTACAGATGGAAGGAAAGTATGCCCTGTTTGCCATATATAGCTCACAATTAAAGGGATTTATTACTTTGTTTTCATTTCTTGGGGGGGGGGCGGGAATTCACTGACAAAATGCTGAAAATTAAAAAAAAAGAATGGTTAACAAACACAAATAATAGGCTAGATTTGTAGCATGTTTTGGTTCATTTCCAAAAATAATACTTTAGGTGCAAAAAAGGGGGAGGGAATAATTTTTGCCATAGGAGGTTAATGGAGTATGATATTTCCATTTCAAAAGACAAGTTCCTGCTTTGGTTTGATTTGCATGTTTTGTATGGCTTCAGAAAGACATGATCTCTGCCATTGGTAGAAGGAAGAACCCTGAATTATTATAGAAACACTTACCATTTGAATTAAGAGAATACGCTCTGGAAAATAAAATCTGCTCTGACGTCAGATGTAACAGGACAATTTCACTGGCTCAACACTATTTCTCACTTTGCACTAGACTTTATCATTATATATCCCTCTTATTTCTCCCTAGTTCACTGCTTCTGGATCTGAAAATGTTTGCGGGACATTTCCCCCAACCCCACCCCCACCCCAGCAATGTTGCTCCCTCATTGAAATCTAAACTTTCCGTAGTGCTGCTTGTTAATAATAAAAATCCTCTACCTTGCACTATTAAACAGTAGAATAGTACTACATGCACTTTTTATTGGTAATAACTGTAGCAAATTAAAATGCCTACACAGAGACATTAAAACTTACACACTGCATTGTTATCTGAATATATAATCATTATTTCAGGACACTACCCCTCGATTAAAGTAGTATTTGCTTTTGAATATTTTTCTTAACCTCAAGTTAACTCTGTCTGCAATTAATAATATATCAGATGAAAAATAAGATTTAGACTTTTAACCTCATGCCCATTAAGGCTTTGGAAAACAGATTCTTACTTGTTTGTTTGTTTGTTTTGGGGGGGGGAGGGTAAAAAAATGCCATTTCTAAGTCATTAAGTAAGACTTCACATCACAAGAGTAAAAAAGTTTGAAGGGAAACAAAGTTAGAAGTCAGATCTAATCTTTCTAGTACTACAAGAATAGTGTACTAATGGGTTGCAATCTGAATTTCTTACTGGCTATGTAAGTGAAATCTGTATAGATATTTGCATAAACACATTTACCGCTCGGAAGATATATAGACATTTCCTCTAAGTTAGATTTCATCAGTTCTGAGTTTGAGTCAAACGTTATTTATTGTGGCTCAGAGTAGGGATATTTAATAATTTTTTAAAAACCTGTCGTTTGAAAGAAAAAAAAAACACTTGGATTTTGTGGCTTTCCTGCTTCTTTGCTATGCATTTTTCCTTCTTCTGTTTGAAATGCATTTAAAAAACTAGCGACACTATCATATTTTCGAATTAGTTGTCAAAACACTGGACAATTCATTTTAAATAACAAAGGAAACTTCTCCATTTAAAGTAGCGATCCATCCATCTGCAGCAAAGGTGCTCAGAAACACTTGCAAAACTCGCTTGATTGAAGAGCCTCTTCTCCAGAAAGTGGGTGGGGGTGGGGGAAAGTGTTCTGGGTGAAGAAAGTCTAGACTGATTACTTATACTTAGAGGTTTTCTGGGTCATGTGGACACATGAAGGGGAAACAAGGAACTATCCGAGGAACTATCCACTTCCTCCCCATCTTCTGGATAAAATGTTAGTTCAGTCTGAATGTGGGAGGGGGCGCTGTGGCAATGACTTTTCCCCTAAGCTCTTCAATACTCGCAGCGTAATTGTTTATATAAGTCTCTTCCCTTGGGTTCTTTTTCATATTTTAGTCATTATTTCTAATAACAATACTACCTAGCGGTAGCCTCTGACGTACACATTTAAAAAGAGGATTATTGTACGGAGTTAGAGTCACTCAGCTCCTGGGTCGGTGCTCATTTATTTTTTTAATCCCATTTTAATTCAGTAAAGAAGCAAAACAATATTTTCATACAACATGACAACACATTACAATTATTTTAAATTTTATGTAAATATCCAAGAGAATTGTTAGATATTAAAGGCTTCTATGAAACATGAGTTTTCATTTTTCTTGGATGAATTCTTTGTGTGTATGTGTATTAATTTAGAAAGAAATGTAGCAATTTGAGCTATATACTTTTGAATGTAGAATATATTCTTTTAAGTGACAACAACATTGTTTTTCATGTCATAGTTTATTTTAACTTTTCCCCTCATCTGTGTTAGAAAAAGACAAAGAAATATTTTAGAATGCCTAAAGTGGGATTTCTATAATTTATGCTATGTTTAGCACAAATGGAATAGTATTTTCCATTTCCTTTCTTACCTTAATGTGTGTATGCATGTATGTGTATACATAAAATACTTCATAAGCATTTATCTATTGATACTTAAAATTTTCCACTAAAATTATGTATGTGTGTGTGTATATATATATATATATATATATATATAATAGAATTTGTTCAAAGATAGAAGAATAATTTTTTAAAAATTTCCTTTGAATGATAAATGAATTTGTAAGTTGTGATTTTTAGCGTGTGATTCAGGAGACCCAGAAACATCGCAAAATACATATTCTAGGGGAAATTTTCATTTCCTCACAAAATAGCAATGTTTCTATAAGACACATGTAAAGTTACTCTCACACTTCAAAGCCATGCAATTCTGGCTTACAAAGAGACATCCTTGGCTGTATTGTGATGTGTGTGCAAACAAGACCAATTTGAACTTTGATTTTGAATTGTAGGCAGGAGATTGTAAAAATGAATTGACTTGAGGGCAAGATAGCTTATGCCTCCTAAATTCTTAATAAGAAATGTGCATTCAAAAAATTTTCCCTTTTCAAACCTTTTCATATTCTCAATTTTAATTCTTCATTATGCTGAACTCACTTTTCTGCCAGATAACCTCTAAATGTTTTCTTTAATGGGGGGGGGGAGGGGGGAAGCATGAACCTTTCAACACTCCATAGAATGGTTATAGTCAAACAGCAGTTAAAGAAGGTGCCTGTGCCTTTTCCATTATTCTTGAAGTTTCTCTAATAAAGAGCTCTCTCTCTCTCTCTCTCTCTCTCTCTCTCTCTCTCTCTCTCTCTCTCTCCCTCTCTCCTCCCCCCCTCTTTCTCTCTGTCTCTCTCTTCTCTCTCTCTGTGTGTCTCTCTCTTTGTCTCTCTGTCTCTCTTTCTCTCTGTCTCTCTCTCTCTCTCCGTCTCTGTCTGTCTCTGTCTGTCTGTCTGTCTCTCTCTCTCTCTGTCTCTCTCTGTCTCTCTCTCTATCTGTCTCTCTCTCTCTATTTCCCATCAGACAACTTCCATTCCTCTCTTTATTCCCTCCCATTATTGGATCTCAGTGGCCAAGAAATAAATTCCTCTCTCTTTCCCTTTCTCCCTTCCCTGGCTCCCTTCCTCTAATAATGTCTCCTGTTTTTTGCTCTCCTCCCCCACTGTGAGCACCTCTGGAACTAGTCAGTCAATGCCATTTCCTCGACTCTGGACTGTGTACTCAGCCAACATGTATTGGAAAGAACGTTTCATAGTTAGTATGAGATCTAATCCCTTCAGCGCCTGGTAAACTTTGAAAGTGGATGATAGACAGAGTAAAGGAAAAGTGGGCAATTTAATTGAAATGGGCAGTCCTGTTTTATTTTAAGGGATCAGAGTTAAAGGGAGACGCTTCTCAGGAGCAGGCAGAAACTGAACTGCCTTAGTTCTTCATCAAACTTTTTTTTTAAAGCAGAATCCTTGAAACACTTTACTTACCATCACCTTTAAACACACACACACACACACACACACACACACACACACACACACACACACACACACACGCTCCTGCAGGATAATCGCCTTTCCTCTGTAGCTCCACTGGGCAAGTGGAAACAGATGATTTGTTGTCAGATTTGGAGGGAAAAAAGTATTTCTGCAAGACATTTTGAAAGAACTTCAGTTGCCCCTCCCATCCTCCCTACAGCAGCTGCTACCAACACATTTTATTCATAGCTTTAAACACTAGAGAGCACCTGTTTTGTTGTGTATTTCAATGTGTATATGTTTGCATGAATTTACGTATTAATGTTCTTGAGCTTCAAGCTCAGTGCCTGTAGGGTTAAATACCCCAAGAGATTGAAAGGAAAGGTGGGCAGGTGTATTGCAAAGGACTCCAGCTCAGGAAAGGAAATACTGTAGAAAGAAATCAAGATTTTCAGTGCTTCTGTTTGCATGTTTGGGAGAGAGGGAAGAGATGAAGAGGGGAGAGGGAAGAGAAAAAGAGAGAGAGAGAAAAAAAAAGAGAGAGAATGAGAGACTCATTTTGTCTATTATTTATTTTGTAATACTCATAATTTAATTCTGTATGTACATGTTGAAACAAAGCCATCTATTAAAGTAGACAATTGTTTATACATGGGAACTTAAGAACAAACTTTCACACAATTTTATACATCTGAAAATATGATATACATTGAAATAGTGTCAAGCTATATGGATGTTGATGCACATAAGCACCTACATTGCCCCCACAATTTTCTTAGAATAAATCTTTTGTGGCAACTAGGTGGTGCAATGAATAGAGCACAGGCCCTGGAGTCTGGAGGACCTGAGTTCAAATCCAGCCTCAGACACTTGACACACTAGCCATGTGACTTTGGGCAAGTCACTTAACCCCAATTGCCCTCCAAAAAGCAAAAAAAAAAAAAGAATAAATCTTTCCCTTCCACTTTCCTTCTTTCTCCCCCGACCTTCCCTTCTTCCCTTCCTCTTCACTCTCTCCTCTTCTCTCAAAGACTTATGGGAAAAATGGTTTGGCATTTTTATCCACGGAACTATGGTGTTCATATGAAACACAAATCAGGCCATTTCATATCTTTCTATATAACAAAGTTTGTTGCGAGCAGAGAAAATTATTTGAAATTAAAAGCCATTGACTATTCATGTAAGTTTTATTGTTTATCATAAATCAAAACTCTATTATGGTTATGCCTACATCTAGAGGTGGGGTGGAGAGGAAAAGAGAGAGTGCCTATAGGATGAGCTAGCCTTGCATTTTAAGGTTTTATGTGGCTATTTGACTACTAAGTTTCTAAGAGCTTGCATAATTTTGTTGATAGTCATTATTTATTTGTAAATTGACCACATTTCTCTTCAGCTAAAGCAGACTGGGGATAGAAAACAGTGGGGGCGGGGCAAGGAGAAGGGAAAGAGACACAATAATGAATGAATGAAGGGTGAATGAAAGGAAGAAGGGGCAAGTGGAGATTCTCTCCACTGTGTAGCTAGTAGTCAGCCTTCCAGCTGAGCCTTCCCCTCCTCTTCTATCTACTCCTTCTCCATTTTCTCCTCCTCCTTCTCATTCTCCTCTTCTCTGTCCCCTTCACCTCCTCCTCCTTCTCTGATATATATATCCCTTGCCCTACCTAATAGAAAAATTCTGGTGTGGGTCCTGCTCACTATCTTCTTTTATATCCTTCTCACTATCTTCTTTTATATCCTTACTCAATTCCAGTGTAAAGTCTATATTTTTATTTGCAAGGAAGGAAAGAACAACAACATGAAAATTGACTTTAAGATCTTCTTGATATTGGCTGTTTTGAAATGTTTTCCTGAAACACAATGACTCTTCTGCTCAGTTTCCCTTTCTTATATAGAAATTGGTGTTACGAATAGCCAAAGTTCACTATTCCTCAGTATGTCCCAGTAGAGACATTCTAAAGTTAAGTGAATTTTCTTTAAGTTCTTAAAAAAGGACTTTAAAGCTCCCAGTTGAAACTCAAGAAGAATGTGTATTTTTATATTTGGCTTATTTATGCCTGTACTCTAGTCTCCTCCTCCTGAAAATCCATCTGTGACCCCTGGGATTCTGAGCTTTGACTGGTGTGATCACACTTTATCTTGCAGAGACTCAGTCTCATCTTGCCAGTCCTGGTGGTCTTCAAGCCTCACTCTACCACTTTAGGGTCATCTGAAGATTTCTCTCTGTCATGCCTTTCTGAGAACAGAAATCAACACCACCATTTCTAGAAAGGATGTGTTTTCAATTGATATGGCTCTTGATTAACAATTCACTATTTATGTTGTCTTCCCTATTATAACTTAAGTCCCATGAGGGCAGAGATAGTCTTGTTTGCTTGTGCTTATAACAGTAGTTCTTAATACAGTATCTTGCATATAAATTCTTAATAAAATTTTTTAATCCGCTCATTTACTCATCTAGATCATTAACTGCTTGAATATGTCTCATTCAATTTTCTCTGCCACTTTCACACTTTACAAATTGCCTAATATCTTACAGCTAAATAAGATTTTGGTTTTTGTTTTTAATTTTTTTTTTGCTTTTCCAAAGCCAATCAAGTTTTTAAACTGCAACAGCATCAACTTAGAACTCTCTTTTCAATATTAACCCAGTGGATAGTATTGAAGAAGGGAAGCATGATTTAATGTAAAAAGCATTGTATTTGAAATCAAGGGAAAACTGAGTTTTATTATCTCTGCCGTTTACTAGAAATGGGCCTCAGAATGTTTATGCTTCAGTTTCCTCATCTGTAGATTAGCAATAATAATATCTGTTGTGCCTCTACTACAAATCTGTTGGGAAGATCACATAAGATATTGTATTTTTTATAAGTTGCTTTATAGCACTTTGAAAAATCTTAAAGTGCTGGATAAACATTAGCAATAAGTCTTACTAATTCCATGTATAGTAGTGGGCTGCCCAATCTTTCCTTCATCACAAGGGCCTGTCTTTTCTGGAACTGCTAAGAATTATGGAAATAAAGACTTGGAGAACTCTAAGGTATAGAGTAGAATCCACCTTGGAAATCGCATTGGAGTTTTTGATCAAGCAGTCACACGCTGTAGAGACCACCTCACCTAAGAGGGGAGAGTTGGGGGCTCCTTTTTGATTGGTTTCTAACTACATTCATAAAAGGAAGGTAATTAAACAAGGTTGAAGGGCTCTCATAACCTTTGGGATACTAAGAAAATTTGCAAAATTAACTCACTTTACTACTGAGGTCATAGGATTTATAACACAAGCTTCTGGGAAAAGAGATTCTACCAAAGGCTCTTATTAATCACAAACATGCAGAGAGTCATGTGTCATCATTGTACTGCAATATGGGACATTCACCAGGACTGTTAGTTTGCTGGTAGAAATCTTAAATTACTCCTTCATGCCTTCTAATCTACTGGCATAGAGGTCCCTGAACACATTGCCTTCTACCTTAGCCATAGGAGAACACCATGGTATGACTTTGCTTGGCCCTTCAGGTGGCTAGCTTCAAGTACAAAAAAGACAGGAGGAAGATGGCTGAAGACACAGTTTTGATACAGACAACTGTGATGCATCGTAGTAGCTAGAATACTGGGAGAAGCTATGGGCTATATCCTGTTCTTTAATCTTTGCCAATTCTGTGAAATATTTATTGACCACCTACTATGTGCAGGTCACTGGAGTGGCCTCTGGGAGGGAGACAAAAATTAAATAAGACATACTCCCTGTGCTCATAGGGTTTACAGACTAATGGGGGCAGTATGGTATAATGGAAAGAGCACTGGATTGTAGGCAGAAGGCCTGGTTCCAAATTCTTCCTCTCCTCCTTTCTGTCTATGGTCTTCAGCTTCTTCATCCATAAAATGATCAGATGAGCTCAAGAACCCTTTCACCTCTAAATCTTTTGGTTCTATATTTATACAAGGGAGTACTATAAATGTATTCAAATGACCATTATGAAAACAATTCTGGGTAAATTATGAAAAAAGATGCCAGCAAAGGGCTTTGTGAGATTGAAAGTGTTATGTTTGGAGAGGAGGGAGGTCTGTGATTAATTTAGGGGCATCGGTAAATGTTTCTTGGAGGAAGAAGCATTTCAGTTGGACCTTATGGGATTGATAAGAATTTAATTATTATGAGAGGCATGGGGGAAGACATGGCACAGAATGATTGAGGGCATTGCGTGAGCAAAGACACAGAAAAGTAGGGGACACGCAGGGGTGTGGAAGCAAACATTTATTGACTGGCTCTCTGGGGAAAAATGTCCATATGACACACTCTTAAGTTTCATTTTCTTTGTTAACATTTTCTTCATTTTCTTTAGTCTAGACATCAATAAATCAGTAAATCAAACTCTGATCTGGAGCATTTACTGGTTTCTCAAGCATAAATACTAACAATGGAAATTTAACAATTGGCTCTTGAAAAATCAGTCTGAGCTGGTTCTAGCACATCCCTGGCATACCATGGGAGTATAGGGGGCATGTACAGGGAATAGTGACTAATTCCATTTGGATCATAAATTAAAATACAGTAGTAGGGGTGGCTAGGTGGTGCAGTTAATAGAGTATGGGCCCTGGAGTCAGGAGGACCTGAGTTCAAATCCTACCTCAGACACTTAACACACTAGCCGTGTGACCTTGGGCAGGTCACTTAACCCCAACTGCCCTACCTTCCCCCCTCCAAAAAAAAAAAGTAAAATACCGTGGTAAAAGTAGGGTAGACCAAGGCTGTGGAGAGCTTTGATTGCTAGGTTGAAGAGTAGTGAAAGAAAGAATAAGGAATAGAATAGTATTAGGAGAACTGAGTTCGAATGCCAGGTCTGATGCTACTTAGATAAGTGACATTGAAAAAGTCAATTAATCTCTCTGTGCCTCAGTTTCCTCATCTGTTAAAAAAGAGGTTTATACTCTATTAAATGCGCCCTAAGGTTTTTGTGCTCTAACAAAATTCTATGTGAATTATTAGTGACAAGAGTGGAACATAGTTTTTAGTCTATCTTAAATGTAAGCAAGCACAATAGGAAATAAACCAAACAAGTCAGTTCTAATTGACTAAGATACTGTCCTTTAAACTATAAAAAGCAATTGGTAGCTGAAGGATATTAATCCAATCTATCACCTTCTGGGTCAAACTGGTATGCACAATGAAGATAATTCTAGGTTTCAAAATAAATCTCTTAAAGCCTAAGCTCGCTTCTTTTTGTATGTATTGCCAAACTTTGGAATTTGTTACTTGTAAGTGGAGATTGAAGGGTGGGAGACTTTACTTTTAGAAATAAACATTTTAAAAATAGTTTTAAAATGATAAAAAATGTTGAAATAACTTCTTGAGAACTTAACAGAATATGATGAAACAGAGAAAATAAAAGTACGTGAGCACAGTTTAGTTGATGTCAATAGACTCTCATTAGAACCTTAGGAGATATTTTTGTTTTGTTTCTCTTTTGGCAGAAGGTAAAGGATTGAGGGAACTATCCCTGTCAGGCTGAATGGTGCAGCCTTGACTCCCTCACAGCCCAATCCCAACCCTGAGCAACTCAAAAGCTTTAATCTGCTCCAGTTTTCCACCCTGGGTTGGTGGTGCAAATTGTGGTGGCCCTGTGCTCCTTAGGGGATGATTATATCGATAATAGTGTGGAGATCAAATTAAATTTAACCCTACTGCAACTCTGAACTCCCTAATTCAAGTCATCAGCCAACCTCAGCCACCCCAGAAGCACCAGGCAACCACTGTTGTCAGAAGGACTTTTCAAAGAAAAAAAAAAGTAAATGATTTTTTAGCTGTACACAGAAACACTTACTCAGTTTGCTACTGGTCTCAGATGGTTCTGGAGGAGAGAGGGAGGCTGGTGACTTTGCACAGCCCTCCCTCACTCAAATCAAATTCAATTGCAAGTCACGCCATCATCTCCCTGATGTCATTGTCCACACAACCTGGACTTTGAAGAAGGCCCATGTTTCAAACCTTTCTGAACCTTAGTTTCTACATTTGTACAATGAGGATAGTAACAGCACCTTTGTTCCTGGGTTGTTGGAAGGACCCAATGAGCCAATGTATGTAAAATGTTTTGCAAACCGTGAGGTATTATGCAAATATCAGTGATTCCCATTTTCTTTTTCCTCCCTGTTCTCCTCTGATCACCCAGATGCACAAGAAAATACAGTAGAGTTTACTTCAGCTCAACAGTCGCCACAATTCAATGACTTAAGTAAGTCAGTGAATATTTATTAAGTTCCTGGAAACAAGTTAGCTAAGGGAGGTAAAAGATAGTCCCTGCCCTCAAGGAAATCATAATCTACTGATGGAGACAAGAAACCCATATGTACAAGAAGAGCTACATGAGGATAAATGAAAATGAATTAAAAGAGAGAAGGCACTAGAATTTAGAGGGCCTAGGAAAGATATCTTATAGAATATGGGGTTTTAGCTGAGGCTTGAAGGAAGCCAAGGAATCCAATAAGCAGAGATAAAAAGGAAGAGCGTTTCAGGCTGGGGACAGTCAGAAAAATGCCCAGGGAAGGGATGGGGGAACCTGCAGCCTTGAGGCCACATGTGGCCTTCTAGATGCTTAAGCGCAGCCTTTTGACCAAATCCACCCCTGGCCTAGAGGCAAGAGATGAAGTGTCTTGTTCCTATAATAGCAGGAATCCCTGGTTCCTGGATTAAAGAGTAGGGGGAGGGGAGTAAGGTATAAGAAGACTGGAAAGGAGTGGGAGTGGCACAGAGGGAGAGGTTATGAAGGGCTTTGAATGCCAGACAGAAGAAAATTTTGTATTTGATCCTGGAGACAATAAGGAGCTGCTAGAGGTTTTTGTGTTGTTTTGTTTTGATTTGTTCCTGTTTTTTGTTGAGGAAGCATATGTATATGTGACACAGTCAGATCCATGGCCTTAGGGGAAAATGTTTGCAGATCAGAGAAAAAGGAGCTTGGGAAGAAACGAAGGCTTAGTTATGAGCACCTAGTCAGTCTGATTTTTATAAAGTCATTCCTACCTCTGCTTTCAAACAACTCTTAGATGTGTGATTTCACTTCTTAAGATCAAAACTTGAAACACAAAACAAACAGCAGCAGCAAGATATCAATAGGTCATCAACCTAACCTTTGTCCTAATATACAAGACTTCCCATTACCTGATAATATCAAGGGCATTATTTAGGGAAGATGGTTCATTTGATTGTTTTATGGTTGCATTCATTCGTTTAAGTATTTGCCTATTTATTGGCATTCTACATATACTTTTTGTAACTGCCACTTCCATACATCAAAAAATGGTTTTCAGTGTAAGTTTTTATTCATAGGCCGAGTTATCTAATTTTGGAGAGGTTTGTAAGAATGATATAGTGAATATAACTTTGGTGAGGAAGACCTAGCTTTATATCTTACTTTGAAGATTACCAGCTATGTGATTCTGGACAAATAACCATAGTATCCATTTCCTTATATGTAAAATAGTACCTATGTTATTTTGAGGATCAAATGATATTTACATAAAATAGATATTATATCACATTTACACATACACATATATAAGACCACTATGTTATTTTGTTTTTGAAGGGGGGAAGGCAGGGCAATTGGGATTAAGTGATTTGCTCAAGGTCACACAGCTAGTAAGAGTATCAAGTGTCTGAGGTCAGATTTGAGCTCAGGTCCCCCTGACTCTAGGGCCAGTGGTCTATTCACTGCGCCACTGCCCCTACCCCTATTTACCTATTCTCTCACCCTCGCCTCTAAAGATCCCTCCCCTGTTGTCTGCCCCCTCCTCATGCTCCTACCATTTTATTTCGTCTGAATTTAGAAGACTTCTATTCTCTTTAAAATTGTTCCCTCTTGTACCCGTTCCTCATGAAAGTAGGTTACCAGAACTACCGACCGACCCTCCTGCCCCGTTAAATTCCTATATACCAATCTTCCTCTTGTACTTCATTTGTATACAATAATTACTCTTTTTAGCTGTTCCTAAATGGTTTTACTTTTTAAATTCATATCACACCCAGGTTTTCCCAAATCCTTCTTAAGAACTACCCAGTCATTAACAAGAATCCTAGACATAAATTTTATATACATAAAAGTAAACTATCCTTATGGATCCCTTATAATCCGTATTTCTTATGTACCTTATATTTATATTGGTTCTTGTATGTGGAATCATCTGTTAGGTTCAAGGTTTTTGTTTGACAAAGTCTTAAAAATTAGAGTTTATCAAATGTCCATTTTTTTTCCATTCAAGATTATAGTTAACTTTGCAGGGTATGATATTTTTGGCCAGAGCTCCGGTTCTTTTGCTCTTCAATATATTGTGTTCCAGGACCTGAGCTTCTTTAATGTTTCTCTGGCTAGGTCTTGTGTCATTCTAATTGTGGCACCATCTATTTAAATTGTTTTTAACTTGATGCTTTCACTAGTTTTTCCTTGAGCTAGGGATTTTGGAATTTGACTATGATATTCCTATGAGTTTTCCCCTCTATTATATTTTATTATTATTTCTAATCATTAATTAATTAATATCATTTTCCTACTATGTTATTATCATCACTAAAAAAAGTTGTTGATTGGGGGTTTGTTTGTTTGTATGGGTATATAGCAACTCATACTTATTTTGAAGATCCATCCAAGCTGTAGGGGGTAGAGGCAGGGATGGTGGTGGTAGTGGTGGTGGTGGTGTGTTCTGCATCAGGGAAGGGAGTATATAGAGATTTTTTTTTAAATGGTCAAAATAAATATCTCACATTTTGTTAAATTCGATTCTCATTCCTTGATTGAAGTTGACTTTGATATTCCAGGGTGGGATGATTCCTATTTCTTCTTCTAGTCCTGTATCCATATAGCCTGACTTCCAGACAGCACTATCTTCCAGTTTCCTATTGACCCCAATTCTCTAGATATCCCATTCTGTTAGTACCTTACTCTCAGTTAGCTGCCATTATCTCTGGTAAGCAATGTAAACTTATTCATCACTTAATAAGTTTGAGTATGTTTGCCTAATAGGCTATAAAACAATGCATATACCCTTTGATCAAACAATATCACTACTAGATCTGTATATGAAAGAGATAAGAAAAAGAGAAAGGAACCCATTTGAAAAAAAAATATTTATAGCAGCTTTTTTTTGTGGTGGCAAAGAATTGGAAATTGAGAGGATGTCCATCAATTGGGGAAAGACTAAAGAAGTCGTGGCATTTGATTGTAATGGAATATCATTGTATTGTAAGAAATGAAGAGCCTGGTGATTTTAGAAAAAACCTGGAAAGACTTACATGAACTGATGAAAAGTGAAGTGAGCAGAACCAGGAGAATATTGTACACAGTAACAGCAATATTGTATGATGAACAATTGAATGACTTAGGTATCTCAACAATAACAAAGTTCCCAGATAATCCCAAAGAACTCAGGATGAAAAATACTATCCACCTCCAGAGAGAGAATTCATGTCATGTGAATACAAACCAAAACTTACTATTTTTCACTCCCTTCCTTCCTTCCTTCCTTCCTTGCTTCCTTCCTTCCTTCCTTCGTATCTTCCTTCCTTCTTTCCTTCCTTCCTTTGAGTTTTCTTGCACTTAATGACTAATATGGAAATGTTTTAAATGATTGCACATGTATAACCTATATCAGATAGCTTCTCATTCTGAGGGGGGGGGGGAGGAAAGGGAGGGAGGAATAGAATCTGTAACTCAAAACTTTAAAAAAACCCACATATGTTAAAAATTGTTTTTATATGTAATTGGGGAAAGATGAAATATTATTTAGAAATTAAAACTAAAGAAAATAATGTGAATATGAAAGGGAAATTCTAAGGAACTAGTTAATTTTTCTGTTCCTGAAATTCACAAAGTTGTCACCAAGTCAATGGTGATACCTTTGGTTATGGTAGTATAGATAAAAAGACCACTTAATTATGCTTGTTTGTAAAAGTAGAATTTTAAACTAAGTTGCTGAATATATTATGTAACTATTCACTAGTTAGTAACACTAGCATAATGGATTTAAGATTGCTTCTTTTTTTTTTTTTGGTTTCTAAACTCAATTGTTATCAAGTGTTGCTTAACAAAGTTCTGCTGTTTCTTCCAAGACAAAAATAGGGCACACATTTATTCCTTGGGTTAGAAGTCTTCTGAGATTATTGTATGAATGAATGCATGTATGTATGGATGTGTGTGGTGTGTATACGTGTGTATATATGTATGCATACACATATGTATGACTATATGCTATACTATATTTATACATGTATGTGAGATTATTATTATCATCACTAGAAAGTTGCTGTTTTTAAATGGGGACACAGCAATTCATGAAGACTGGATGTCAAGGTGTAGGAATCATGGTCTTCTAGCTTTACTAGCACTCTCAAATTTATGCTCTTGGAAGCCTCAGAGGCATAGCATATTCATAATCACCCTTCGGGCATCAAAAACCTTTCATTAGTTACCTGTAGCTGAGCAGAGCACAGGTATCAACAATTTCTGTGATATTCCATTTTTCTCTAGGTGATTCTTGTTCTAATTATCTTTCTTTTACACAGAGAAAATTTTTGAATCATAGCATTTCTTTAGCTGGAAGGGACTTTAGAGATCCTTTCCCCCACTAGATTGTAAATTCTATGAAACAGGGAATATGTGCGCATCTAAACAAAATTTTCTATCACTAACTCTGCCTCTCTGTATCCCCAGTGCCTCTCATTTTAATGAAGCCAAAATGTTTCATAACACATGCACAAACACATCTATATATGTACATATGTACTTACATATATGTGTATTCATATATGTACCCAGTGTTCCATTGTTGGCAGATGGGCACCCTCTTAGTTTAATGTAATTCTAAGCGTCTTCTTTGAATTTATTTTTTTAATACAAACTACTAAATTAGCAGAATAATTTTATTTTTGCATATGAAATATAAAAGGTTCAAAATTATTTTATCTTGAATAAAAAGTTTACTTATAATATTCAACATAAACATAATCAGTGATTAGACAGAATCTAATTTAACTATCTCTGACTGACTTTGGAACTGTAAAACTTGGACACGATAGTGATTTTTGACCTCATATTTCCTGCTCCTCAATCGTAATTGGACAAAAGAAATTATTATTAAATACAACTGAAAATTCTTATTCCCCAGATTATCATTTATGCTAAGCACCTTTTATGTACAAGGCAATGTTGTTCAATTTAGTTGTTTATTGAGCCAGATTCTTGCTATCCCAATTTATAGGTTGTTTCACCTGGGATAAGTCACTGTATTTTTCTAAGCCTCAGTGTCTTCATCTGTGAAATAGGGGCAGCAACATTTAAAATACTCACCTCACATGGTTTTTGTGAACAAATCTAAA
>CM053580.1:259685264-259714148 GCA_028627135.1 Pseudochirops cupreus | reverse complement strand
ATATATACACCCATACGTACATATACATACATATATGTGATATACATGTGTGTGTGTGTGTATATGTATATAAAATGTCTGGCATACTATTACACAGGCTGATAAAGTAACTACTTCTTGTAATTAAATAAAAGTTTATCTTCTACAAGTTCATCAAGAGCATCTTTAAGATAAATCCAGTAGCCAGCAAGACAGCAGGATCATCTGGAAATTATCAGGTGCCCTCATGGTTTGGTTGTTATTGTTATTATTATTTTTTGTTGTTGTTATAATAGCGAGAATGAGCGTGATCCTGTGTTCATTTGGACTAGGAGGTGGGACAGAAACTACCACACTAATAAAGTTACTTCTAACCACTTGATACTAGTTATTCCTACCTAAGTCTACAGGACGAAAACCAAATGCGCTTAATTTGATTTTATTGACTTCTCCTTCTGAAGTTCTCCTCCACAGGTAAAGAAAAAAGAGCTTAGCCATCAGCATGCATAGGACACTCCACTGGCATTGGGTCACAAAGCTGGACTCAGGGGTCAATTGCCTCCAGCCAAAGTGAATGAATAAATAAACTAACAGGAACTAAGAAAAAATATTTAGATTATAGATTGTCAAGTTCAGTGCTAAGTGCTGGGGATACAAATACAAAAATAATGACAGTCCTTGTAATCCAAGGGGTTTCCATTACAGTGGAGGCAGCACACATGAGGAATTGATCATTGTTTCCTTGGAGACATAAAGCTAAGTAGGTAGGATGGTGCCTGGGAAGTGAGAAAAAAATAGTCCCACTTATAGGTGCCCTTTTCTTCCTTCCTTCCTTCCTTCCTTCCTTCCTTCCTTCCTTTTTCCTTCCTTCCTTCCTTCCTTTCTTCTTTCCTTCCTCCCTCTTTCCTTCCTTCCTTTTTCTTCCTTCCTTCCTTCTTTCCTTCCTTCCTACTTTCCTTCCTTCCTTTTTTCCTTTTTTCTTCCTTCCTTCCTTCCTTCCTTCCTTCCTTTCTTCTTTCCTTCTTCCCTCTCTCCTTCCTTCCTTTTTCTTGCTTCCTTCCTTCCTTCTTTCCTTCCTTCCTACTTTCCTTCCTTCCTTCCTTCCTTCCTTCCTTCCTTCCTTTCTTTCTTTCTTCCTTTCTTTCTTTTTTTTTCTTTCCTGTGAAAAGATGATTAGTTTACCTGAAAAAAAAGGAGAAAAAACCCAGGGTAAAAGAATGAAATGAGAAATGTGACACACTAAGCATTTTTATATCTCTCTTTGGTTTTGCTTTTGTAAAGCTCTTGAGAGTTCTGACTTTTCAATGGCTTCTTGTGATTGTGCCTGAGATAAATATTTGGGATGACCTTTTTTCCTTAGAACAGTCTATAAAGGGATTTGACCATATACCTCAGGAGGCAAAACTTAACCCAGTATGTCAGCTTTGGGGACACACTTTTCTAGATGGTGATAGCATTAAGTTGCTCTTATTCTTTTTTGTCAAGAATTTTTCAATTCACTCATCACCTCTCTTCCTCCTCACTCCTATCTCATTCAATCTCTGTGTATTTGAAGGTGAGCATGGGGATGACTTTCCAGTCCTAGTTCTTTAGTGGTTTTAATAGCAGTACGCTCTATTTGATTTTTACCTATGTGGCAGAGAATAAATGTTGCCAAAGCATGGATGGGAGATGCGTTCTTGTCTTCTTTACTCCTTACTTGGGCTGGTGTCTGGGACAGAAAAAGAACTCTAAACATTGCACCAGGGCTGGTCCCAAGGCTTAGATAAGAATTGCTGTGAAGTTTGTTTCCTGTGCTCTCTCCTGCCCTGCTTCTGGGAGGCCAGTGTTGGGACCTGGTAAGGGCTATGGTTATATAGGGGCCATGACTGAAACTTTGCTGTAGTAGGGAATGGTGTGGGAGGCAACATGGAGGAAGGAAATGAATAGAGCATAGACTTGGATTCAGGAAAATCTGGGCTTAAATCTTACCCCAAACATTTAATAGTTGTGTCACCTTGGGTAAGTCATTTCAGTTCTCTGTATGTCATTTCCCTCATCTGCAGAATGTGGGGGAGTCAGATTCAGTAACCTCTAAGGTCCCTTACAGCTCTTAATGTGTGACCCTATGAATTAGTAAACAGTATATTCCTGTTCAGGCAATGAAGCAGGAAAGGTATCAAATTGTGTGAGGAAGCAGAAGGTGGTGGTCAGGGTCATGATGCCTGAAACTGAAAGGGTAGGATATGATAGTATAAATCTGAAATGGAAGACAAGGTCAGTAGACAGGTTTATTGTTTGAGGAGTTGAGATGTCAAGGCAGTAGGAGTATCTGAAATCGAATTCAAATCCAAATTAGGAGCACAGGCAAATCCAGGAGAGCCACCACAAAGTAAAGTCTGAGGACCCGGGCTTATGGTGTGGTCCAGGATAAGTCCCATGACATTGACATAAAAAGGAATATTCTTTTTTGTTGTCGTTTTTTTGTTACATTGCCTATTCTGTGAGTAAATGTCAGTCTTCAAGCCCATAAGCATGCAGCTGGGTTTCTGAATTCCCTTCAACTAGAAAGTTTTCACAGCCGCTGTTGCTCTCATTTTTTTCTATGGCAATCATGTATATACTGTACCTTGGAGCTGACATTTCACCTCCTTAGTCACGCTCTTTTATTCTGTTTGGTCACCATTCTCCCTGAAGTATTCTCATGCTAAGCAATGACCTAGTCAGTGCCTCTTCTTCTGACCAATGCTCACTTTCTTTTTCTCCATAAATATCTAGCTATTGCATTGGAAAGGATAGAGGAACCAAATCACACAAATACATGAATGACTATTGTGGCCCTTGAGGGCCTCCCTTTAACTGACAAAGTGTGCCTCCTAGACATGGCTTCTTTAAGTTAAAAATACTCTGTGTATCTGTATCCTCACAAAAATATAACTCATGAGACTGACTGATGTATTTTAACTTTGTTAGTCAGCTAGAGGATGAAATTACTTCAAAGCAAACACATTTAGTGAGATAGTATAGTAAAAAAAAAATAGCAACAAAACATTTCCCCCTATAAACCTGGAGTATATTTTCCTACAAATACATGTACCATCAGTAGGAAGACTGGACACCTGTAGAAAACATGTATGGTGAGTGAATGCAGGTGAAAGGACACACATGTGAAGAAAATATGTGGCCAGTGTACATTTATAGAGGAGCATGGATAAAGGGAATATTAGCAGCTACACACATGTGGAGGGGCAGCTTATTCTTCTAACATTGTAGGGCTGATGATTTCTTCTGGTGTTGTGTTGCCTCCTTGCTGTTTCCTGATGTTCTCAACCAGATGAGCTGTCTCAGATGGACACTTTGTGCTAGATGGCAAGCCATTGGTTGTATTGTCATTCTTGAATGTCATTCTATTGTATTTTTTTTCTGACAACTTGCCAATTATAGCTCCACTGGGAATGTGGTTGTAGAGTTTCTCTTTGGTTCCAGCTTCCACTCCAGTTAGAAATTTTGCTATTGTGCTATCTCTTCTTTATGAGAAGACTGGGCTCTGCCATGCTTTTTAGTTTAAAGCCCTAAAGCAATTTACTATTTTTCCCGAGTAGCATCTTTGGACATTTGGACAACTCGAAGGGAAAAAAAGAGTCTTCCTGGTTTTCTTACCTCAACAAGTGATCTATCTGTTCTTTTCAGGGTTTTTGGATAGAACAGGCTTTTCATCTCCAGAAAATTATTCTTTCCCCCAACCTCTTTAGAAAATAGAGTGGAGATACTCCTAGTTAAGTAGCTAGTGTTTTTAGGGTCAGATTTACTTTTGAAGTCACCTTTTTGGTCTTTGGTTCTCTCTGAGAATTCACTATAGTTTAAATGGGCACTCACTATGCCATTTTATTTGTCTACAGATTACATCTACTAGGCCTTTGTTCATGAGGTTGCCCTCTTAGCAAATTGTCACTTTTTTCTGGGTCTCCCAGTTTCTCAGTTTCAAAACTCCCTCTCTTTCTTAATGATGAGTGGGCAAAGAAGAGGTACTTGTCTTCACAAACCTGTCAAATCCAAGGGACAGTGTTCACTTTACCTAGCTACATTCCTGTTCTCACTATGTTCACGCAGCCAACAAGGTCAGAAAAAACTTTGAGTTTCTCTTATATTAAAGTGAAATAAAAATCCCTATTACTTTGTTCATCTCAGGGATATTTGCATTTTAATGAGGACAAGAAGGTCCTGGGTGGGTAAATCTGTGATTTCAGTATTGCTGGAGCACTTTGCAATAGTCCAGATTATGTCTGTTTTCTCAACTTGTAAGAGGCTTGTCCCGGGTCTTTCAATTAATCCTACGTAGAGGATCCACCCACTGTGCCAGAATTTTCTACATATGATCCAGTCAGATTTTCTCCTTCTATTCAATTCTGGGTGCAGGTCATTGTTCTTTGGTAGAACGTGTTTAGGATATATGTAATGAGGTACCAACACACTGGACAACTGTGTGCCATAATCTGTGTATAACATCCCCTTTGTTGTTGTTCAGTCATTTAAGTTACATCTGACTCTTCATGACCCCATTTGGGGGTCTTCTTGTCAAAGATACTGGAGTGATTTTGCCATTTCCTTCTTCAGCTCATTTTACAGATGAGGAAACTGAGGCAAACAGGGTTAAGTGGATTGCTCAGGGTCCCACACTTAGTATCTGAGCCTAGAATTGAATTCAAAAAGAGGAATCTTCCTGACTCCAGCACCAGCACTCCATCCACTGCACCACCTGGTCAACATCCCCTTTACTTTGGAGGCAAGAGAGGACAAAGACATTGCCTACTCAGATAAAGCCTGCTCTGGTTGTTGTAACTACTATCCTGTGATGAGCTTAATGGTGCCTTTGTGGGCTTGGGCAAGGAAAAAAAAAACAGTTCACACAAGCAACAATGAAGCTGGGGTGGTCTGGAGGTGTAGCCAGTGCAGAGAAGTCAGCATCAAGAAAATGTATCAGAGGAAAAGTCTGGTCTGAATTTGCGTTGCTAGTGGCTACCCTTAAAGAGGAGACAGAAACCAGTTTAGTCACTTTGGTCCCTTGGTTTTCCAGCCAACTTGATTATAATCTCTGATATTCCATCAGTGGAAAAGCTTTGGAGACATTAGCTACATCCAATGATTTGGGAGGCTTGAAGTTTTTTGTGGGACAGTTTAGCCTAGATATCTGAACGATGTCAGAAAACTCTGGTGTTTGGGGTGTGCCTATAGATTGACTGTGGGTGGCTTTTATTCCAAAATTATTGTGACATGTCTTATGTTATGAATAAGGCTATTTACAACTAATGAATGCTTTTGGAAGGCTCTGTTATGCCATATTTTCATGATTAGGGTTTATCGAAATAAAATAAACCAAGGAAGAGAGAAGAATTATTTTAGTGCATGGGGACTTAAACCAAAATTCAAATACACACCAACCAGAGCACCTAGATTAATGAGGGGAACAGATTCCACTCAGCGAATATAGAACTGGGAAATAGAGGTAACACCTCTTTCAGAACCAGAGGGAACAGCATTGTCCTTGACCATCCTTTCATATTGGATGGAGGGCACAACTTTCAGATTAAGTATGGGATAGTCAGCACTTCATCATTGAAAATGATAAGCTAACTAGGAAGCAATGCTCTTTGGTGGTTAAATATGGGGCTTCATTAAGACTGATTTTTTTTTTAACATTGGAATTGATTTTTTTTTAAGTGTGAATTTTTTAAAAAAGACTAAAAAGAAATCTACAAATTTACTGCTTTTTTCTCTAGTCATGTCCACTCTCCCTAATCACCTCAACTTCAGTAGCTTCCTCATCAGTTTTCTTTGGGAAAATATATGCCCATGCTTCCCTTGCCTCAAATAGTTTCTACCTTTTATCCAGTTTTAAAAATAGTATCTCTCCATTATGAGTATGGTCTCCTTGAGAAGCTTTATGAGTGGAGTTGACCTAAGATATTACACCCATTTTGGAGCCTGGGAGATACTGCTAGCAGTAGTGACTTAACATCAATCTTGAGGTCTATTTGGCTTACAAACCTCTAGAGACAAGAAGAGAAGACATTAGCAACTATGGCGCTCATAGACCTTCTCCCCTTCTTTCCCTGCTCCTCTTTCCTCCTCTCCCCCCAAGAAATGTTCTATCCACAATCTGCATTTTAAACCACTTTGTTTTTCTGATGTTTGCTTTGTTAATCTCTTTTGAGTGATATAGATTTCATTGAATGAGACCGTAGTATTTCTGGGCTCAATGCAATTAATACAATGAGATCTGTGAGCATGAGCATTTAGAAGACTTTGCACTTCTATTTTGACTCTGCCCAGAATGTCCTCCCTGAGACTGACAAACACCCTAGGTGAGCATATGTCTCCCTATTTTGTGCCTCTCTAGATATTGCCATTCAGTGGGTTTTTTTTGGAAATGTGCTACTTCCATGGCTAAATCTGTCAGCAGATCTTATGTTCGAACTAACTCGTGAGACATAGGTCATTGGAGGAAAGCTACATTTTGTCCTACCGAGTCAGTTTAAAAAAAAAAACAGAACGAAGAATGAACACAGCCTGATCTTGTATTCTCCATACCTCTCTGTCACTTGTGGGACTGTGAAGAAGTAGCCAGATATTGCTTGTGCTAGCTTTCCTGGACCCTTCATGTTTTCATCAAGCATATCCAAGATGTGTACATCATTCTCATAAAGATTTCTATGGGGTCATCTAGGTGGCAAGTGAGTAGAGCACAGACCCTGAAGTCAGGAGAACCTCAGTTCAGATCTGGCCTCAGACACTTGGCACTTAACTAACTGTGTGACCTTGGGCAAGTCCTTTAACCCCAATTGCCTTGCCTTCTCCTCTCCAAAAAAAACCCAAAACAACAAACAAAAATATTTCTATGATGATGAAGATGTAGGCACACAGTTCTGATGTCTTCTCAGTTGTCTTGTCCATCCTCCCTTAGGCTGAAAGCTTCTAGAGGGCAGGAATTGTCTTTTGTCTCTTCGGCTAATCCCATCATTTAGCACAGTGCCTGGCATAGTAGTCAGGGCTTAATAAATGTTTATTTATTTACTGATTCATCTTTAGAAGTTTCACCCTAAGGTGGATATGAAATGGTTACTGGGAGTCAGGTCTCCCAAGTGGAATGTTCCCATTTGGTTGCAGTAAGGAAGGGAAATGTTGAGTTTTGCAGCTGCTGGCAGGATCTGAATACAGGTGACATCCCATGAAATGATTTTGTTGTTATTGTCGCCTTTAAGTGTCAGATGAAACCAACTCTGCCAACTCTTTTCCTTTTTTAATCTCTCTTAGGAAAATTGCAATCCATCCTTCCATTTAGCTGCAAGTTATTTATGTCTTCTGGTTTCATTTATATTAAGAATGTCAATAGGGATGTGCTTCAGTTCCTCCAGTAATCCATCAACTTACTAGTGGGTATACAATGATTGAACATTAAAAGTAGCAACAGTGAAACTAATATTTGGAGATGGTCTAATAACTCTCAGTCCCCGTTTCTACTACTCTCTCTGTATCCTTACAGAAATGGAAGGGAGTCATATGAGACTGAGAACTAACTATTTGGTTCTCTTTATTTTTCTCTCTAGTGACTTGGCAGGAGAGCTATGGGTAGAGAGCTAGCCTCAGAGGCAGGGAGTCCTGCTTCTGATATGTACTGACTGAGTCACCATGGACAAGTCATTTAGCTTGTAAGTAATCTAAGCAATTCTCTCTATCAGTTGCAGAAAAGGTACCAGACAAAATTGGTTGAGAGAGTTTCTTCATTCCTTAGTTCCATTTTTAAAAAATTTCTAAATCTTATTTATTTTATTCAGAACTTAAGAAATAAAGCATGCATTTCCATAACATAGTAGAATTTAAAAAAAGATGATGGTACATGAAACTGCAAATCTATTATGTACAACTTACTATTCCTTTTAAATCTATACTAAAGTTATCATGTACATTTCTTTTTTTTCCCCTTTTTCTTCCCTCCCCCACCACCCTAGAGATGACTACCATTAGACACAAATATGTATATGTGCACAAGTGTGTGTGTGTGTGTGTGTGTGTGTGTGTGTGTGTGTGTGTAAAACCATTCTATGTATATTTCTTTCTATTTATCAGTCCCTTCTCTGGATTCAGATGGCGTCTTCCTTCATATGCTTTGCAGTTGAAATCACAGGTCTAGTAACTCTCTTTATTGCTTCCATCAGTTGCCTTAACGAAAATGCTTTAGCTAGCTGCCAATCTTCTGATGACAGGCCTTACTGTACTTTGGCTGTCCTTTTGCTAGTAGACGTAGCCTCAAACCCTTTCAGCCTTAGTTGAACATTGTTGAGTTTGGATTCTGCTGTTATAGTCTTAAAAAACCTAATGTTGGGGTAGCTAGGTGGCACAGTGAATAGAACATTGGCCCTGGAATCAGGAGGACCTGAGTTCAAATTTGACCTCAGACACTTTATACTTGCTAGCTATGTGACCTTGGGCAATTCACTTAACCTCAATTGCCTTGTCTCCCCCATCCAAAAAGCCAAAAAAACCAAAACCCTAGTGTCATTTCCATCCTATGATAGAGCATCCAAGTGGGATTTTTGTGGAGAAAGGAAAGCTTAATAATGGAAATGTAAACATCAGTGACAGGCTGCCTGAGGATATATTTTGAGATACATGAGGAGAATATGTTTTCCTTCCACATCTCAGTCTGCCTCCTTCTAGTCTACTCTATCTGCATATTAGAAATATCTTTCTAATGGCTGATACTATTCTGAATAGATAATACCTATTTAGGGCCCTGCCAGGAAGCTCATTTATTTAGTAAAAAGTCTTAGTTGAAAAGCCTGTTACTTTTTTCCCCCTGAGTAATATGAGAGTGAATAAGCAAGTATTTTCCTTTTTTCACCTCCCTTTTTCTCTCAGGAAAGCATTCTGTACCTGGAATCAGAAGACCTGGCTTCAACTCTCAACTCTGTGCTTACCCCCTGTGTGACTTTCGATATGTCACTTAACTTCCCTAGGCCTTAGTTATTTCATCTGTAATACAAAGAGGTTGGATGCAATGACCCCTTCAGTCTCTTGATAAGTTTCCCCCCCCATAGATTTCTATAGATACATAAATGTTCATTAATATATAGAAAGTAGACAGAGTTATATCTCTTTAATGGATATTGAGTCATCAAGAAGGCAGAAACGAGGGCCTCTTTCCAGCTAATCTTATAGATTCCATGGCTTTGGAAAACTCTCTGGGCTTCATTTTTTCCATCTGTAAATTGGGATTAATAATACTTTCCCCTACATATTTTTGGCAGCATTATAAGTATGAATTGCCCAGTATCCATCTATTTTGTGACCTCTTCTGAGAAAGGATTCTGTGCAAAATATTTGTTTATAGCAAGTTCCACCACAGTCAAAGAAGAGAAAAATGACTCAGTTTTCAGTTCTTTTGAGGATGCGAACCTTGATCCATTTGCAATGAGAATGAGTAGCCTCAGAGCCACTTCTTTTGGGAGAATGATTTTTTCCTCTTCTCTCTACAACCAAAACCCTTCTCGCTTACTGTTGGTGAAACACCAGCAGATCCTCCATTTGTGTAGCAGATGCACGGCTGTATGTGTGTCACCACTAAGCCATGCAGAACATGTGCTCCATGCCAGCTGGGTTATTTGTGGAGAAATAATTCAGAGGGAACTACTAGAAAAAGTTCATAGAGCTGTTGGGTAATGACTTATCTTTTAAACTGTTCCTTTTTATGTAACTTCTACTTAACAGTGCAGAATCACAGAATTTCTGAGATGGAAGGGGCCCTAGTAGTCATCTGGTCCAACTCATCCATAAAATAAATCCTCTTGATAGTATCTTCAACAGGCCACCGTGTAGCCTTTACTCAAAGATATTCAGTGAGGGGAATACTCTACCTCCTCACACATCCTATTCTACTTTTAGATATCTGTAATGGTTGGGAATTATTTTTTCCTGATACCAAGTTTAAATCCCTCCCCCACCTTTTGCAACTTTTACTCATTGCTCCTATTTCTTTCATCTGTAGCCCACAGAACAGGTCCAGTCCGTTTCACTTAACAGCCCCTTCAGGTCTTTGAAGACATGAAGCTATCACGTTCACTCTAAATATTCTCTTCTATAGGCTAAATATCCGTAGTTCTTTCAACTGATTGTTGCATGGTATAAGCTTGAAGCTCATTTAGATTGTCCTCCTCTAGACATTTCCAGTTTATCAGCCTCTTTCTTGGATTATGTTTCCTCAAACTGAATGCTGTGACACTGCAGAAATGATTTGACCAGGGTAGGGTACAATGAGACCGTCATTCAAAGGTATGCTGGAGCCCATGTGAATGGGCTGATGAGAGTTGATTGTTAAGTTTTCAACGTGACTATTTATTCCTTGGAAATTGGTAAATGGTAAAAATCAGGGCATCTAGGTGATATAGTGGACAGAGTATAGGGCTAGGAATCAGGAAGATGCATCTTCCTGAGTTCGAATATGACCTCAGACACTTACTGGCTGTGTGATCCTGGATAAGTCATTTAACCCTGTTGGCACAATTTCCTCATCTGTAAAATGAACTAGAGAAGGAAGTTCCAAACCACTCCAGTGTCTCCACCAAGAAAACCCCAACTGAGGTCATAAACTATCAGAAACAACTGAAAATGACTGAACAACAACAACAACAACAAATCAGGGCTCGATTTCTTATTTTTGTTAATTGTCTTGATTTAAGAAAGTGATTGAAAAGTGTTAATAATAAAAATTAAGCTTAAAAAGGTCATATGTATGTGTCTTTTTGAAGAGTCGGTTTTTAAACATTTATCAGCATGTTACTGCCATCACCTTCATAGTCCAAGCAGCTATACCTCTTAATGAGCCAGAAGAAGGCATTAGCTTTTGGCTGCTATATAACGCTGTTGATTCATATTGAACTTGTATCCTAAAAAATCTCAGAACCTTTTCTAAACAAACTGCCATCCATTCATGCTTCCCCTATCTTGTACTTATGAAGCTGATTAAAAACAAAACCAAAAACCCTGTATGTATCCCTTTCAAATTCCATATTATTACATTCAATTCCATGGTTCTAGAACAAAGTAACATCAAAGAAAAGTTTAAGCAAAACTTAGTAAGCTTAGTTAATGGGATAATGAAGTCTTGCTAACCTGTTGCAGTTTTTTAGGTAAGTTCTCTGGACATCTCTTGCCTGACTTAGCACTCATTGTATTTGGTGGGAAGGGAGAACACTGAATTATTATAAACAGAACAAATTTTCCTTTAACTATATCTACTTTACCTTCATAGAGGCCTTAACATGACTTCTGATTCAAATATCAATTAGAATATTTTAGAATGTGTCCTTTTGACTAGACAGACAGAAACCTGTGGTTACTGGTTGAAAATGTCAATGGGCTTTGGGACCATTATGGAAAGACTGAATTTAGGAAGAGTATGAAGATAAGTTGATAAGTTTCTCTACCCCCATTTCCTTCCCTCTCAATCTATCCTCCAAGGAAGAGAGAATTGAAAACATTTGAAAATTAAAAGGAAGTATGAATTAACTATAAGAACAATTGGTTAGATCAGGTAGAGAATTAAAGGAACTTTGCCAAATCCTTCAATGAAATTTTATTTGACAGGGTAGTATCAAAGAAAAGTTTAATTAAAATTTAGAATTCTGACTTTTGGGACAGTGTAAGGACAGGAGAGGATCTTCATTAGTACATATTTAGAATAAAAGGACATTTTATTTTTTGTTACAAGAGATGGCTTACTGGGGAGAGTTATGGAGGGATAAATATATTCAGAAGTGAAAAAAAATAGAATAAAAATAAAAAGATGGTATTTCAATTTTTTTTTAGTTAAAAGGAAGTTAAAGGGAGGATTTTGAAAATAAGTATTCAAGGAGCAGCTGGGAATTCTGAATGTCACTAGGCTTACAATGACCATCTGGGGGTGAGTTCCAGACCAGAATGAAACTAAGGGCTTGAGAGTCAGGGTGACATTTTTTGTGAAAGTCTACAGATTGGCTCTTTCTTCTCGGACCATTTGCATGGACTTTACCCAGAGAGAGACACCTCATTCAGTCATTCCATTCCTTGTGATCGACAGTGGGGAGGAAAAAAATGACATTCCCCTCACTGAATGTCTTTGTTGGGTTGAGCTGCTCATAGAGAGATGATATCTATAGCTGAGAGTGGTGCTTTCAGCAAAGACACTATATCAAAAGCTGCCAGTTACTCTGTCTGTTGTGAAGAAGACCAGCCTGAGCTCAGAGCAGACCTGTAACTAGAATTAAAGCTATTTAGCTGGACTACAAGAGTTAATGCTACCAGGATGAATTGGGTCTGAGATGGAAATAGGTTCTGGGGGCCTTGTATTATAGTTTTGGAGAGTAGTAACAGTTGATGACACGAAGGGAAGACAAACTTTCCCTTCTACAATGTTCCTTAGCCCTGGTTGACTGCGGCACCTAACCTCAGAAAGTAGTCCCAGATGCCTAACACCTATGATTAGTCCTTTGACTTTGACTACTTAGGATAAAGAGGAAGTCTATTGGGAAGGGGTAGTGGAATACAGAAGGAGACTATCTAGTGAAGCTTTTTTTTACAGTTTTGCTATATGGTAATTACTTACTTTGCTGTCTTTTAATAAATAACATAAATAAAAAGTTTATTGTTTAAGTCTTATAAAGGAAACTTGTTGACAAGAACACATTTTGCAGATATGGAGCTTGAGTGCAGAGGTAAGGGATGCTTCTTTTAGTAATTGCAGAACATTCTAAAAATCACGTGCTTAGTTGTATATTAAACCCAACGCTACAGTGCCACAGCACTTGGGGCAGTGAGAGGGCAAATGTTCTAAGATCTGGCAGGCTAAGCATCCTTATAATCAAGGTATGGAGGGAATCTCGTGCTCTTTGGCAACACCAGTGCATGCACACTAACACTGAATATTCTCTAATGTAGTTATTTGACTGAGAATTTAAGAGTAACACCACCTGATGGCCAGAGAATATATTGCACTTGCTCTCTGGTTAATTGATGACCTGCTTCTCTGCAGATTGCAAAAAGGAGGAGGGTTATAGGTTTTGTAGCACCACCAAATGTATATCTAGTTCATAATTTTTGTCAAATAAATTGACATTTAATTATGTGGTGTCAGAGCTTAGTCAGAGGGCAAAGGGAAGTGAGGGCTCAAGTTGAATGGCAACTGACCCATACAGGACAGCTGGGTGTTAGCCCAATGTGATCCTCTTTGAGCAATTAAGAAGGACATCTGGGATTTGTACTAAAGCCAAAAAGGAAACAAGTTTTTCCATCTGCTACTGTTGCCAAGATATCTGGCTGAATACATGAGAAATAGAAGTCAAACCATAAGAAATGAGAAGCAGAGAAGAACACACTCAAATATGACAGTCCTAACCAACTTAACCAAAACTTTTATGAGGTGACCAATATACCAGTGGGACAATTGAAAGGGAAACTGGAACCAAAGGCACTCTGGCTCAAGAAGGTGGTGAAAATAAATGGAGACATTAAAGGTAGGACACTAGTAGGACAAGTTGAATGACAAAGTCAAGCTGTTAGAGAGTTTTCTTGGCCCAGTCCTGCCTGTCCCATAATTGATTTTCTTTATTGTTTTATTAATTTGCTTTATTTTTACACTTCAATCATTTTTCATTAGTCTTCTCCTTTAGGAAACTTCTACAATAAGTAGAAAAAACTTTTTAAAGAGCCCTGATCTTCAGAAGCTCTGTATAATAAAGCCAACCATTCAATCAACAAGCATTATTAAGCAATCACTTTATTACAAATACTGTGCTAGACATCTGAGATAAAAAGATAAAAATAAAACAGATCCTGCCCTTGAGGAGTTTACATTCTATTAGGAAAGACAACCTGTACACAAATAAATAAGCAAGCAAAAAAAAACCAAATGAATGAATGAATAAATGAGTGAATGTGTGTTTGTACATATGTATACATACATACATGCCTACACACACACACACACACACACACACACACACACACACACACACATATATATATATATATATATATATATATACATACACATATATAAGCTAGGGGGAAGGAACCAGAGGCCTCATATGGAAGGTGGCCTTTGACCTGAGTGTTGAAAGAAAGTAAGTGCTCTAAGAGGCAAATGGGAGGAGAAAGTAGTTGTAGACATAGGGAAGAATATGGAAAGGTAGCTTGGAACCATCTTGTGAAGGGCTTGAAATGCCAAGCATAAAGTCTGTAAGTGATCCAGAAGTAATAGGGAGATAATAAATTGTATCAATCCGGGCAATGCCATGGTCAGACCTATGTTTTAGGAATGTCACTTTGCAGAAATGTGGATGATGGATGCAGAGGAAAGGGACTTGGGAGTATATTCTAGTAGTCTAGGAAAGAAATGATGAGGAACTCAACCACAGGTGGCAGCCATATGAGGAGAACGAAAAGGATGGATGTGAAATATATTGTGGGGACAGAATTCACACTTGGCAACTGGTAAGATATGTCGGGCAAAGAAGAGTGAGGAGCCTGAAACATTCTTTACCTATGGTTTGTCACTTCTCTACTGAGAGGAAAGAAGTATATTTCAATAAAACAACAGGTGTTTATTAAGCCCTACTATGTGCCAAGACAACTAGGTGGCTCAGTGGATAGAATGCTAGGTTAAGTCAAGAAGACCCGAATTCAAATCTGTTCTGAGACTTACTAGCTGTGTGACTCTAGGCAAGTCACTTAACCATCTTTTGTCTTAATCCACTGGAGAAGGAAATGATAAACCACTATAATATCTTTTCCAAGAAAATTCACATGGGATCAAGAAAAGTTAGGCATGATTGAATGCCTGGAGGATGACAACAACAACAGCTTATGCCAAGCAATATATTTGGCTCTGGGGATATGAATACAAAATATAAAAATATAAAAAAACTTCATTCACAAGGAACTTAAATTCTAATGGGGAGACAAGTATGCATGTATGTATATATACACATATGTCTATGTATATCTCCACAGCATGTGTGTTTGGTGAATAAGCAGAAACATATACAAAGGAATTAAACATCAAACAGTGTGAGAAGGAGGATACAAGCAGATGGAGGGAAAGATTTCACACAGAAGATGGTGGAGAAATTGTTTCATTCTTTGGACTTGTTCCTCCAGTAGTTTGTATACTGCTTGACATATATATTAAGCACTTAATAAACATTTTTGATAACTAGGAATGTACTTCTTTCTTTTCATTTGCTCTAATTTTGATTGTTCTCTATTGCAGTCTCCACTTTTATTATGTCTTTGAGAATTTAACCTTTTGTTCTTGTCCTCAACTTTATTGGGACACCAATAAAGCAAGGGGAGAGTTTTCTGCTCCTCAAGCAGTTCCTGTTTGATTTTTTTTTCGGTCTCTAGAACAGGTTTTCTAAATTTCTCTCTTTATGATACAAAAATACATTACATTTATAACAATTATCTATTTAGCAAGCATTAATAGGAATTAGACATTAGATATCTTCATCAGATAGTTGTTTGGACTAAGGATCTTGAGGTGATAACAGAAGGAAAAAATAATATATAAACAATGGACTTTATCTTAGCCTGGAATAATCTGCATTTTTTTTTTTTGGCAATTTCATGATTTGATGTGATATCTCATAGGTTTTGACTTTGCACAGAAGAGTTGTAACTCTTTCTCTCAGGGAGAGGCTTTCTAGCCATTGCTCCCTAATACATGGTAGCAGAGAACAGTAGATGTCCCAGAAGAAGCCAAACAACTGAAACCGACACATGGTATCAAAGAACTGCCTGACAGGCATGAGACCAAGAGAGACATCCAGAAAAAAAGAATGTAATTAGAATGTGTCTTAGATACATGTGCTCCTATCATGTACTACATCCTAATGCATTTTTCTGAGTGTTTCTTAGTCCCATATGTTCTCTATGTGGTCTCCCACATAGATGGGGTAGCAATCCATTTTTGAGATTATACCTCATGTATCTCTAGAGGTACCATTTCTTATCATTTTAATCACTATGCCATTTGATTAAACAATTTTTGCATTGTATGAATGTCTTGTTTAACTGACAAAAATAGACATATTATGCAGATTCATGAATTATGGTTTTAGAAACTTCAAATGTTGGATAGCTTTTCTAGGGGGTCCATGAGTGAGAGAAAAGGCAATTGCCACACATTCCTATATTGTAGTTTGTTTGGTCATTTGCTAGTCAATGGACCAATTTATTTTTAAACTGGTTTTTTAATAAGTACAAAACAATCAGCTTTTAACTAACAAAAAAATGATTCTATATATACGTTGGCATATAACAAACCTTTCCTGTCTTTAACCTACCTGGGAAATATGCCAAATGTGCATTCTATAAGTTTATTGTAGTCCTAATTCTAGAGATAGCATGATATAGTGGAAATGACCCTGGACTTGGAGAAATGAGAGACATAGATTAGAATCCTTCCTCTGACACTTATAATTTCCATGACTGTAGGCAAGATCCCTAATCTCTGAATCTCATTCTTCTTGTCTGTAAATGGAGATAATAATACCTTTAGTATTTGCCTCACAGGATTGTTATAAGGCTTAATTGAGATAATATATGTAAACCTTAAATGATTTACATATTAACTATTATCATTATTATTCTTTTGACAGAGTGTTTAGTTATTAATGCTATCAGTTACCACTTAGAGGTGGCCATTTACTCCAGGGTTATAATGCCCTATATATTGACCTGAAACTTATTTGGAGGAAGGTAGGACTGGACTCTCATGGCCAGATATAAAAATTACATTTGAGCTTAGAAAATTCTGAGTGCCACAATTTATCTTTAACTTACTGATAGAATTAGAAACTCTGTATTTTCCATCGTTTACTCCATGTTAATCTCTTCATTTTTCTTCTTATATCTAGTCTTCTCCTAAACTCTACCCTGCTACACTAAATCAAAATTTGAAAAGTTCTAATGTCAGACATTTATGACTCTTAATTTTACATTGCATCAAAATGGCACTTCAGTGATGAGATATTTTATTAAAAAAAATGAATGAACTTGCAATTTTATCAGTGTAGGGATCTCCTAGTAAGAAACTCCCTCTATCAATGCTCATCAGTACTTGACTGGAAATTTAGGGTTTTACCACTTTACTTGAGGCACTAATGGATTAAGTGTTAATTCAGGGTCACATGGTCAGTATGTACTCAGAGGCAGGGCTTGAAGCAAGGTCTTTCTGAGTGGAAGCACAGTTGTCTGTCCATTTCCCTATTACTACCTTTCCTAATGCATAGATGGAAGTGAAAAACAAGAAAGATGCCCAAAAGTAATAGATTATACATAAAATGCATTTACATACATTTTCTTTTATTGATGGAGATTGGAAGGTGCATACAGTAACTGTCCCCTTTTCTGGTTGAAGTGGGGAGGATGAATCCTCATTGCAGATGAACAAAAGAGGGACTCTGATCAAAGAGATGCTCCTACGTCATGAAGGCAGATAAATGACCATCCTTTTTTATTGTTGTTATTGTATAATGAACTTAATGACAAACATGTCTGTAAGAAATGATGAGCAGGTGGATTTCAGAAAAAGCTGGAAAAACTTACATGAACTGATGTTGAGTGAAGTGAGAATCAGGAGAACATTGTACACAGTAAGAGCAACATTGTACAAGGATCAACTTTGATAGACTTAACTCTTCTCAGCAATACAATGATTTAAGACAGGCCCACACAACCTGCAACCTGTGAAGGCATTTTGGGCAGCCTATGAATAATGTAGTAGGTGTAAAAAAAGCCTGTACAACATACTGTTCTCGGGCCACTTTGGGGGGCTGTAAGTGGCTGGTGGGCCATATATTGTGCAGGCCTGATCTAAGACAATTCCAAATGACTCATGATAGAAAATGTTATCCACATGCAGAGAAAGAACCATGAAATCTGAATGCAGATCAAAGGATACTATAACATTCTCTCTCTCTCTCTCTCTCTCTCTTTTTGTCTTCTCTTTGTCATGGTTTTTCATTTTTCTTCTGATTCTTCTTTTACAGCATGAGTAATGTGGAAACATGTTTAATATGATTATGCGTGTATAGACTGTATCAGTTTGCATACTGTCTTGGGGAGAGGGAGTGCAGAGGGGAAATATTTGGAACTCAAAATCATATTAAAATGAATGTTGAAAACTAAAAATAAATTCAAAAAAATAACAAACATGGGAAATTGAATATACAAAAAGATCAGAAAAAAGGAATGTGTATGAAACCACAAATCTCTTAATCACAATATTGTATGTTTTTAAAGTATATGTCGAATTTACCATGATAGTATTACCATTGTCCTGCTTATCTGTGTTCCTCAACTTCTTTCTATATTCTGTGTTTTTAATTGTGTTGACACTTTTTTCATTCTTTTTTTCATCACTATTACTACCTTCCCTTAATCAAAATCAAATAAAAGTTTTCCTTTGTAAAGGGTTGAACTTAAACAAATTTAAACCTTGGCCATGGCTGAAAAGGTATAATTCTTTCTCTACCTCTAGCTCATCGCCTCTCTGTCAAGATGTAGGAGGCATGCCTAATTATCAGTCTTTGGAGTCATGACTGGTCATATTATTAATCAGAGTTCTTAAATCTTTCAAGGATGCTTTACTTTATGTTACTATAGTAATAATATAAATGTTTCCTGAGGTTCTTCTTAGTTCACTCTGAATCAGTTCATACAAATCTCTTAAGGTTTCTCTGAATGTGTCCCCTTTTATCATATATTATGGCTCAATAATTCACTATATTCACATCATCATGGTTCATCCATTCCCCAAATGACAAGTACACATTTTTGTTCATTTTTTTTCAACAATGACAAAATATTGCTATGAATAAATAGTATTTTGTGCATAGGAATACTTTTTTCCCCTCTGTCTTTGCTCTCTCTGGGAGTGTATATTTAGTACTGACATTGCTGAGTCAGAGAGTATGCAGAGTTTATTGACTTTTTGAGTATCTTTCCAAGGTATTTTCCAAATTGAATGCAACAATTCCGAGTTCGTCCAACAGTGACATCAGTGTTGCTGTATGACAACAGCAACTCCAACAATTGTCATTTTCCTCTTTTGTCATATTGCAATTTGCTGGGTGTCTTAAAAGGTTTTTAACTGGCATTTCTCTTATTATTAATAATTTGGATTATTTTCTCATTTATTTGTTAGTAGCTTACATCTCTACTTTTGAAGCTACTTGTTCATTACTTTTGACCATTTATCTAGTAGGATATGGCTATGATTCTTAGGTGTTTGTATCAATTACCTATATATATCTCCTATCTCAGTTCTATATGCAAATGTTGCAGTTCATTATGAGATTCTATGACAGCTATATTTCTCTCATCTTCCTGAGTTCAAATCTGGTCTCAGACACTTACCAGCTGTGTAACCCTGGGCAGGTCATTTAACCCTATTTGCCTCAGTTTCATCTGTAATGAACTAGAGAAAGAAATGGCAAACCACTCTAGTATCTTTGCTAAGAAAACCCCAAATGAGGTCATGAAGAGCTGGTCATGACTGAAATGAGTGAATAACAAAAATTAGCAGTCATAATGGTAGTCGTAATGGGGAAGTTTGGGTGAAGAGAGGTAGATAATGTGTTCTGCAGATGTTTATTGAATTGTCCAATTAAATTAGCCTCTAAAGAGCATCTTTATTTCCCCAAGAGCTTGCTCCTGTAAGCTGTACTTCAGTTACAGCATGGTCAGACCGCTCAGATGAGATTTATCTGCCAATCAGGTAGTTGAGGGGCTAAGTTGGTGTGTCTGATAAAAGGAGGTCAAGAAAGCATGAGCAGGGACTGAAGCCAAAGAATCCAGACATGGAGGAGTCAGGCACAGCGGGAATCAGGGCATCAGCAATGCCAATAGCTCAAGTTGCATGCTCAGAGTTCCACGGTCTGTGGGCCATCTCTATGCACAGTGCTACATGTGTTTGCTGGCACCCCTAACCCTGCCACCACCATGTATCTAAGCTGGGGGGGGGGCGAGGAGGAGGGGAGGAGAACTGAACACACGCTTTCAGTTTCCACATAACATGAAGGTCATACCAGAATTCTGATTGGGAGTCCTGAACATAAACTTATTTCTAACCTTTTAGAGTGGCAAGGTAGAGAGAGGGAGATGTGGGCCATGGTCTCGTCATTCCTTGTGTATCCTCATCACTTCTCTATTCCTCACATGAATTGGGGCTCGCCCTGCAACTTCAATGGTAGGAGGTTTGTCCCTAGAAGTGTTTGGGAGCAGAAAAGCAAGTTTACTGTGACCATCTTTCCTTTCAAAAAATAAATAAAAATAGAACATAATGATCCCTTTTGTCTTTATGTTGTAGTACTTTCAAACTCCACCCCCCTCTAGTCTGAATTCTCCCTTAAGAACAAAGAAAAACAATTAAGTGAACACAGAAGATACAGTGACTACACCTAACAATGAATGCTTATTTTTTGTCCCAGGTATCCCCCATCTCTTTGCCACAGAGCTTTGAGGATGTTTCATTATGTCTTTTTCAGGATATTATCTTTTTCTAAGCTTTAAGACCTTCCCTGCTATAGAATCTGTCTTCTCAGCATGTTCTCTTCCTCAAGACCTTCCTTCATTCTTCATTCTGGCTTTCCTGCCTGAGTCTACTTGTGTCCTTCTTATGTCCTCTACCTTTGAACAGCCACTCCCACATATCAGGGAGTGACATGGTGAAAGGAGTATTTTAGGAAGAGTAGTCTAGCATTGGCCTGCTTAAGAAACTGGAGAGGAGAGAGCCGCATGGTTTGATGGAAGCCATGAGGCAGCTGAGGCAGTCAGAAAGGAGTGCATTAACTGATCGGAAAAATGGTAGTTAGAAAAGATTTAAAGTGGAGAGTAGTCACTTGGGAAGCTTTACTTAGGTAGATAAGAAAAAGAGAAGTTGGAAAGGAGAGACTTATTAAAAAGATTTTGGATAGAATAGGGGAAAGGATAAAATATATGAACTAAGATTCAGCTTTCTTTAGGGAGAGAAATTTTTACTTGGATCTGAGGAATTGAGGAAAAAAGAGAGTGTTATAGTAGTAGCTGAGATTTTTCACATCTGACACCTTCTTAGAAGAGTCAACTAGAGGTTCAGAACGTGTCTTGGAGCAAAAAGCCAACAACCCTACACAATTCAGACTGGAGGCATGTTTACATATTAGCAGCTATAGGAAGCAAAGATAATAGCTAGAAGAAGTCTCTCTCACACACACAGATGCAACTTTAGATACCAGTTAGCTACCCTTTACACATGGAGCTAGCCAGGGTACTCTTTCAACCAGTGTCAAGAGGTCTGATGCTGGTGATCTGACACTCTTTCTCTCTCAATCCTCCCTCATCTAGTTTTCTGGAAAGAATTATAGTAGAATGGAAACTCTATGCTACTATGAAGCTAGAATGCTCAGGCAGGACCTTGAACCCCAAGGAATTTGGGGTCCAATTTTTAGAGAGTAGTATGTGTGCCTTCTTCTCTAGTTTAAAGGAAACATTGAATCTTTATGTCCTCAGAAGAAAGTGCTACTTTGTGTGTATCTGAGGTTTAATGTAAAAAAAGAGCTGAGGACTCAGACAGTTGGTTTGAGCTATTTAAATTTCAAGAGGATAGTGAAAACTTATTTGAATTTGCCCTCAGATTAAGCTAATTAGACTGTCTCAAATAATGGCTCCAAAATTTTTCCCATTTCCTTACTATTGGGAAAGATCACCTAGGGAGGAAGATGATATGCTCTCAGATCAAGGTTGAGAGACTGAGATCAAATTGTGCTGCAACAATACCATTTAAGTAACTTTGGTGTGACTTAGCAAATTGTAAAGAGTTTGTAACCTGAGTTCTCCTCTTTATGGTGAATGAAGGGACCGTTAGATGGCACAGTGAACAGAGTGCAGAGCCTGAAGTCAGGAGGACCTGAGTTCAAATTCGGCCTCAGGCACTTACTGGTTGTGTGACCATGGACACTTTTTAAGCCCTATTTGCCTCAGTTTCCTCATCTGTAAAGTGATACTGGAGAGCCACTCGGGTTTCTTTGCATGAAAACTCCAAATGAGGTCATGAAGAGGCAGACATAATTGAAGATGACTGGACATAAGTTGACTGGAGGTCCCATAGAGGGAGGGTACCAGAGAGAAGTAAAAGGATAAAAGCGGCATTTCCAAAGGCAAAAATCTTTAGAAGAGACACAACTGACTACCAGTGGCATAATGGTATCCAGGATGGGGCTCCTGTAGCTTCCTAAGTCTTTGGGTGCCTCCATCTAAATTTTGACTGAGTTCAAGTTTTACAGAACACATCCTTTTATCAAAGGGATTTGTTCTGTGAAGTTTGAATTCAGTCAAAAGGAAGCACCCAAGGACCTAGAAGGCCACATATGACCTTGAGGCCCACAGGTTCCCCACCTCTGCAATAACACATCACTTAGTTTGGGGATTGTCCAGGACACTAAGAATATCTGCCATTCTTGGGGTTTTATATGCTTCTTTTCCCTTAAATACATTATTAGAAAATACTTTATATTTAAAGAGTACCTTAAAATTTGTTAAACCTTTTCCTCAGAAAAACCCTGTGATCTCAATAAAGCAAATGTTACTCTATTGTATGGGTTAGAAACCTAGGTACAGAGAAGTTCCATGATCTGCTCAAAGTCACACAGCAAGGTAAGAGTCTGAGCTGAGATTGTGTGCCAGATCTCCTGAATCAAAGCCTCTAGCTCTCTTTATTATAATGTGCTGGCTCTCATTTATAGATGAGTCCCTCTCAATTATGAAGTGTTGGTCAGGGTTTAAAAATTCAGTGCAGGTTTATTACCTTTCCAGATTCTCCAGGAGATGCGTTTCTTCATGTTTAACCCTAAGAGTATTTTATAAATGAGACATGTTGACATAAACGAAGATTAAAACAAGCAGCTTGAGTGTTATTCGGCATTTGTTTGGCAGTTAATGCAGCAGTATGGATTTTACCACTCCTACCTATCTCTACCTTTACCTCCCAGGTCAGGCCTAAGGAATTACACTGATTTATTGTACCCCAAGGAAAGTTTTTACTCCAGATAGAAGACCCAGCAGACATATATATGGAAAGATCATGAGAACAAACACAAGAGAACAAGATTCTTAGACAATTATCTTTCCCAAGCAGGAAGCTTTTTATATGCTTTCTATTGACTCAGGGACCAATCCCAGGTGCTCTTTCTGCCATATACTTTCCTTACCTGGCAGATGTGATACAAGGTTGCTATAATTCCCAAACTTGCCCCATCTGGCACATACTGACAGTTAGACCCTCTGGCTGGGTCTAAACAATCACCCAGACTGACCCATTATATGTCAACACAGAGCATTCAATTAATTGCCACAGGGTCCACCCGATTCGGTGTCTTAATGACCAGTCTGGATTGACTCTTCAGTGATGAATCGACTGTTCACTGATCTGCTGTTATCATGGCAAAAATGACTGATTCAACTGCAAAATGGTGACTAGGTAGTTCTGTCAAGACTTAGAAACAGTGTTTTGTTCAAGCAAACTACTGAAAAAATATTTAAGTTCAATATTTATAATACTTTTCTAAATTTGGTAGCTGGAAAGCAAAGACCCTTTTGGTAAGTACACTTTGTATTTTTTAGCAGACAAACCACCACTGTTCTCATGGTCATGTGTCATACTGTGGGAAAAATCTATTTTCTGGACTGGTTGATACTGCCTTTATATAGTAGCATTTGGTGGCATATGGATGAGTTTCATTTTTTAGTGGGGCCAATAACTCCTTGAAATACCAGTTAATCATTGTTTGGAGTTCAAGTTCTAGTTCCTAGGCTATGCCGTTTACAATATGACAGCCCCTGCATAAGAAATGGCAGACCATGTGGCAACTAGTTCAAGAAGAAAGCACAGCTGGCAGTTGTGTGGATGAGCAAACACACTGAGCAGGGACATTTTTCAAGCACTGGTTGGGGAGAAGAAAGAAAAATATGCAGAATATTTCTTTGGCACCATTTTTTTTTCTCTCTTTAGGAGCCAAGGCCATTGTTATTGTCACTATCTTCAACATGCCACAGATGTGGGGACCATAGCAGCCTAAAATAACAGGGTTGATTCTGACAGGTATTTGGGCATATCATGCACCAAATCTCATTCTCCAATCTTAACAATAGCAAATAAAAGCCTGATATAGCACAGATATAGTACTTCAACATTTGCAAAATGTTTTACATGTGTTACCCCATCTAATCCTTACAGCAACCCTGTAACTAGGTGTTATTTTTACACCTGAGGTTGAGAAATATTAACTATCTAGGCTCTTACACATTAAGTGTATGTTAGGATTTGAACTCAGGGTCTAATACTCTTTGCTTGGTGCCTATAAACTGCCTCTTAATAAGATAAGTTCTAAGGTGGGAGTCCATGTTCCATTTGAACTGTGTGCATGGACAAACATGATCACCTGAAATAACTCTGAATTCCTTCTACCGGAGATGCACAGTTAAAGGTAAAACTGAGAAAATTCCAACAAAGTCAATTCCATGCTTCTCTGATTTTAAGGGAAGCAAGCTCGTTCTGACAAGTGAAAAAAAAAAGAAGGGGGGAAGGAGAAAGATCAAATATGTTGCATAAAAAATCTAAGAGGTACAAGGCAGAAAGTCAGTGATCCCCTTTAGTAAGTTGGCTTACCTTCCAGTTCTGGAAACTTGGATCCCTTATTTTGTAATAGATTCATGTCCTGGACCTAGAGAAAATTGCTTACCACCTATACCCCTCTTTACCAATTGATGTTAGCTCAGCAGGGTAGCATGAAATAGTTGGCAGGGTCATGAACTTCTTCCTTTTGAGCCCCATTTTCCAAAGTAAGGCTCTCAGAAGCTTGGCTCCCGGAAGCTTGGCAGCCTTCCCTTTGGGAATAGAGGACAAGGTAAAATTCTGAGGAAGGTGTAATTGGCCATTAAAATTCTCTTGTCTCCTTTTCTGTGCCCCTTTCTTATTTCTGGTAGTCTTAAAAACTAACATTAATGCCTTGTATTTTTATGTCACAATAATTTCCCTAGCCTGAACCTTTCTTCTTGCCCTTTTACCCACACTCCTACTTCAGTTGAGACTACTTTTTTAACAAAGAAAAAATATTAAGAGAGACCTATCATATGATCAATTTTTTTTCCAGATAGTATGTGTATAGTTGCAATCTGGTGCTCTTTCTCCAGGATTCCCAGGTAGCAATTGCCAATCCCTTACTATAAACATTTTTCTTTGCACAAACTTCCTCTCTCCTTCCAGGCTGTATTCTTCCTCCATCCCTTCCAAAAGTCATCTTCCTCTCAAAGAATTCTAAATCACATTGGCATCTTAGCTAGAATGTAGGAGAAAATAACCTGATTCAATTTGATTTGAATGTTAGTTTCTACATTAATCCTCCTATAGATATTATCACTTTAAAAGAAGATGCTTGTTAACGCAAATGAACTGATAGTTGCAGACACAGTGGAGAGAAGCATCTTTGTGTGTCAGTTTATAGTGCTTTCTGGTGTCCCTTAAATTACAATTTTTGGGGGTCAATTTCCTACCCCACTTATGTATAAAAGTAACCCTGAGAGGGTTGAGAAAAGCAGTTTTTATGATCATCCAGTCCTGTCTCCTGCTCTAGGTAAGAACTGCTCTCTTTCCCTTGTCTGTCTACCTTCACTAGCAGAGTTCTTTCCATGGTGAATGCTGCATGACCATCCACAACAGCCCTTGAGCTCCCTACTATGTGCAGCTGACTAATCCCAGGCATGGTCCTGTGAAGCCTGTCAATATTCTCAGGGAGCCAAGCTACCCCTGGGCATGTAAGGAAGAAAGAGCAGTTTCCCAGGTAGAATTCATCAACAGGTATGGAGGAGGAGATGGGAGAGGCTTTCCTTTCATCCACTTAACTCATGTGTGTGTCTTTTTCGTTCCACGGAAGCATAAGTGAGATGGAGAATCATTTAAAAATATTTTGAATTTATGTAACATGTTTCATGTGAGAATCTTGAAGAGTTTTACAAATACAATAAATTCTCTGTAATCCATAATTCTCTTAAGTGGCATTTTGACACAACTAAGTTTGATAATGACTGATGTTCATAATGATGACCTGAAAGGCCTTATAAAATCATGATGTCCTTTCTGAGTAATATCACAGATGAAATTATATTCAGTATAGTTTTATTTTAAGTATATTTAATTAATTCTCAAAAATTTTGTGAATCCACCTATGGTACAATATACATGGTAATTATTTTCCAGGAAATTTGATTCATCAGAAGAAACCCTTCTTTCCCAACTAGACCAGATAGCAGGGAATTTATTGTATAACCCGGGTTTTATAAAGACCTTAGGGGAATAAATATTTACTGTACCTTTTACAATATTAAATCCTCTTAATGAATAAATATGACTCAGCACATAGGCATTCTTCTGATTAAATTTCAATGAATAAACTGAAATAAATAATAACCATAAGCCAGAATATAACCTTATTTATTCCGTGTTCTGTGATCAAAAGTCTGGTAATAAATTAGACCACTCATGCATTACGCTTCTAGAAAAGAAGACCCAATATCTTTTAAAATATGTGATCTCTATTTATAACAGTCACTCTTTCCTCTCTTGACAGATTTCAAAGTCCAGCCTGCCAAGAAAAAATAATAATATATCTGATGTAGATGAAGATTTTCAAACTTTAAGTATCAGTTTCTTAGCAACCACAGAGGTTTGAAGAGTTCACTTTTTTTATACACATTGAGAAGTGTGTCAATGATTAAATGTTTCCTAAAATAAAAATATTTAGCTCCATAGGCATAGAAGGTTCAAGTAGAAAGCTAATATGATTTATGATCCCAGTACAAAATGATAACACTTTGGGACAGAACCATAATATATGGTCTACCTTTACAGCCGTCTTTATAAGAAAAAAAGCTATAGTGTGAGGCTCTTGGAAAGCATCCAATAGATTTTTAAAAGTAACTCTCATTGAGTGAGTTCCATTTGTAACTCTTTTGATGATTTGATATAGTATTATGTGCAAGCAAATGTAATTTTTCCTGAGAATTGATAATACAATCTTTCACATTCCAAGAATACATGGGATGGTTTTTCAATGCTGGCAGTCACTTGCATAAGAGCTTGGTTAGCTGTTTCTGTATAAGAAGAAAAAGTATACAAGAAATGAAATTACTTTAGAAATAGCATTAATTAGTATGAGTAAATATATAATCTGGGAAAAATACTCTAAATGGGAATTAGGGTTGTTAATACCTGATGAAAGTTATCAAATGGCCTTCAAGATAACCCTCATCAAAAACTAGTCTACAGTGAATATATATTATTTTATCAAATGTGTCCATGCATAGTTTATAGTTTCTCTTTCAAATCAGGATTGGGATTTAAATAGATATAAATAGGGGGAATGTGCATGATATTCTGAATTTTCAGGCAATGAATAGGCCATGATTAACTTAAAGAGGGGCAGCTAGGTGGCACAGTGAATAGAGCACTTGTCCTGGAGTTGGGAGGACCTGAGTTTAAATCCAGCCTCAGACACTTAACACTTACTAGCCCTGTGACCTTGGGCAAGTCACTTGACCCCAACTGCCCTGTCTTCCCCCCTCCAAAAAGCAAAAACAAACAAACAAACAAACAATAACAACTTAAGGAGAAAAGTTGCACTTGGCTTTGCCAGAAGGTAGGAGAATTTGTCTGCTTTCTTCCCCTCCCTTATAACAACAGCTTCAGCATTAGCCCAAGAGGAGTTGGAGGACATGAGACTGAGTCTGTCCTGATTCACTCAAAGCTGACACTGGTTCAGATTCTCATTTGTTGAAAGACATAAGCTGCCTTTAATCTCATGGTTAACTAATGGAGCCTTATGGCTCCAGATTTGGGGGGGAAAGCAAACAAATAATCGGAAAATTAGAAATGTAGCATTAAGACACGGCTGCCCAATACATGCTCAGATTCTCTGGGTTTTTTTTCTTAATGAAAACTAAAAAAAAAAATTCTCTGCCTCTTTCTTACATAGGCCCATAGTTAGATCAATGGATGACCTACATGAAAATTTTACTTAGAAATAATTATTCCTCATTAATATATACCTGATTGGTTTTTCCGTTGCTGTCGATTCCCACCAATCCACAGCCATGTCATATTATGATCCAACATATATCAAGGTTTTGAGGTATGAAAAAAGAACCAAAAATATTATTTCCCCCTTCTTCCTACTCTCTCTCCTCTACCTCTTCCCCATGCCTAGCATCACTCACACAATCACACATTTTTCATCTCTCCTCCTAATCAAATCCCTTCCCAATCCCCTTTAATTCTAGTGTTTTTCTCTGTTGATTATTTTCAGTTTATTCTGTATATATTTTTGTACAGAACTGTTTTTGCAGCATGTTCTATTCTCCAGTATACCGTGACCTCTTTGAGAGCTGTTTTTTGCCTTTCATTATATCCCCAACACTTAGCAGTGTCTGGAACATAGCAGGCCCTTAATAAATGTGTGTTGATTTGACTATATCTGATAGTGCCTAGCCTGGCACCAGCAATAAGCCCTTACTAATTTGAGTCTCAACACTCTACCACTCTCTAAGTCAGGGCACAGATTTTATTGATGATAGACTTGATACTAAGCAAGAGAAATTATGAAAACCATTCTAGAGCAGTTTTCATAAGAAATGAAATTAGACTAAATCCCTTCAAAATAACTCAGCTATTCTTTCTCTAAACTCTTGCTCATTCTCCACCTCAAGCTGACATACTGTATTTACTAAAACAATACAAATGACTCTCTGTCCTTTTTGGTTCCTTTCTACTTCTTCAGTAACTGTGTCTGAGTAACAGAAAAC
>CM053580.1:259651029-259684764 GCA_028627135.1 Pseudochirops cupreus | reverse complement strand
CCGCCATCTTGGCTCTGCCCCCCTAGATGTTCTAATAATATAAATTTAACTGTTAGTTCTAAAAATCCAAGATGCTTGTCCAGAGCAGACATACTACTAGAAGAACTGAGTCATATCAATCTTGACAATCTAGAAGATGAAAAATCATCTGCAGCTCAATAGAAAGATATTTAAATCAATAAGAAATTGCATTTCGTGGAACGCTTAGTCAAGGTATGTTGTAGTGTTTATCATGAACATTTGTGAAAATGCCATCCTAAAAATAAATGCAGCTTCTGCGCTGATATCTGTTTCAGGGACTGACTTTCCCACTCCCATATTAAAGCAACATGTGCTTTAACATTTAGTATCTTAAAGGTAAAAGTGGACCTAGGAGAGGAAAGCAAAAAGATATTGGAAATTACATCTCAGGAGTAAGAAGTGGAAGAGGTCAATGGCTTAAAGACTATAAGGAAGTCTCATATATTATCAGCACTTTCTTCATGAAGTTAGTGAGAAGGTAACACTAGACATTCTGATCATCAAGTCAAATTATGACAAAATGAAAATAGTCATATTCCAAATAGGCTGGTTATCAATATGGGACTCATTCCTGAATTAGTCATGTGCTCAACCAGATTTGTTAGGGCAAAGATCAAAATCAACCCTAGATTAAGGGAAAGAGTAAAAATGAAAAGTTTTGTTATGCAATTAAAACAATCCTAACCTCACCCCTTTAAATAAGCTTTGGACTTTCCACAATGGGAAATAGATACAAGAAGACACATTAATACAGACTACCACTGTTTCCTAAGGAAGATTAACTGATGTAAATCAGTCATCACAGCACAGAGACCAAAAAAGGCTAAAAGCCTCTAAGTAAGCAAACACTTGATCTTGCTAAGTGGAGAGATGTGGCAGCAAAGGACAAACCATTTCAGAATATAAACCCCTTGGTAAAAATTCCATTGAAGAGGACGATGGAAGCTTATGAGCAATATTGACTCGTAAACTCCAAAAAGCATTAAAGGGAAAAATCAAGTTTACAGACAATTTATTGAGAGAAACAATTATCACAAGAGAATTTGATGAATGAATTGATGCCCAAAGTTAGATTGATGGATGACCTACATGAAGATTTTACTAAGAAAAACTATTCCTCATTAATATATGCCTAGTTGGCTTTCCCATTGCCATTGGTTTCCACTAATCCATAGCCATGTCATATTATGATCCAATATGTATCAAGTATCAATGATGAAGAGAATTGATGATGAAATTGAAGGAAGGCCAGAAAATAAAGGAAGAATGAAAAAGATCTCTAAGGATTTCTATAGAAAACTTTTTCCTCCTACCAACAATAGCTGCCACATTGAGACTCTAACATCACAATCTCAAATGTGTTGAATGGAAAAGTAGTGGTAACATCTAATAAAACAGAGAAAACTATTGAAGTAGACCAAATATTCCCAGAGGTATCCCCAAATGAAAGTGATGATTTTGAGGGTGTTGTGGGGTTCATTCCCAGACTATTAGAAGAGGAAAACATATATAACTCTTGAGGGAAAAAAAATCAAAAACATTATTACCCAAAAAAGGTGGTCAAAAACCATTATTGACCCATTTGCTAGCTTACCCATCTCTTGAAAAATCTTTATAAGAATAATCTCTATACAAACTGAGGGCACTCTTTTTTTTTTTTTTTTTTTTGCTTTTTGGAAGGGAGAAGGTAGGGCAATTGGGGTTAAGTGACTTGCCCAAGGTCATACGGCCAGTTTTGTGTTGAGTGTCTGAGGCCGGATTTGAACTCAGGTCCTCCTGATTCCAGGGCCAGTGGTCTATTCACTGAGCCACCTAGCCGCCCCATGGGTGCTCTTAATGATGGTATAAAAGTGGAGTAGGTGTGCTTTTATGAACAATATTCAGACCACATTCATACAGTCACATAACTGGCTGAAAGGTTCAGAGAATATATATTTTCAAATTGCTTATTATTTATTGTAAAAGGCATCTGATCCAAAAGAACAAAATACTTTTCTCCAACAAGGTTGTTTCCAAAAAGGTTTTTCCCTATTCATCTTCAAATAATACAAGATTCTCTGAAAAAAAAAAGTAACAACAGAGTTAACTTTGTTTAATAATCTTATAATTATAAATATCAAATAAGGAATAAGATAGGAATACACATGCTCATCAAAGATGTGTGCCACTGTTACAGAGGATATCCAGCACAGCGTTCAAATGGAAGAGCTTTTATTTATAAGGGCAGCTAGGTGGTACTGCAGATAGAGCACTGGGCCTGGAGTCAGGAAGACCTGTTCAAATTTGGTCTCAGACACTTACTAGCTGTGCTACCCTGGGCAAGTTACTTAGTCCTTTTTATCTCAGTTTCCTTATCTGTAAAATTAGCTGTAGAAGTAAATGGTAAAACCACTCCAGTATCTTTGCCAAGAAAACCCCAAAATAGAGTCATGAAGGGTGGGACACAACTAAACAGCCACCACCACTACAACAGCGAGTTGTGAAGTATTCCAGATGTTCCTGTTTATGGGTATATTTTGCTGAATTCATCAAGTGCTGGGGCATTGCAAAATCTACTAAGATCATCACCCACAGAATCTGGTGCACTTCTTGATATTTTATGAAATGATTTCGCTTGTAGCTATTCATGATCCATCACATCTTATAAATGAGTTAGTGTTTTGGACTAATACTGACCTTGACTACTATATCTCCCCATTTGGCCAAGCATTTCAGTGTTTTCTGGTTTAGGTAATTCATCCTTGTTGTGGTGATTGACTTATATATGTTAAATTTCCTCTGGAAGTTTTAATCAATTGGCATGGTTTCTGTTTGCCAATATAGTAGAGGTTAATCAATATGAAATCCAAAGGGAAGAGGGATTTCTTATATTCAATGAGGTCCTCCTCTTATTTCTGTTTGCATATGACCTTGTTCTGATTGCATCAAAACCAAGAATATTGCAAAACCTTCTAATGAGAGCTATACTTACTCAAAATAGTATAATTATTTAATAGGAAAAACAAAACAAAACAAATGGATGAAGAATGTCTGTCATCCAGAATATGATACGTACTTGGATCAAAAGTTCAGAGAGCTAATCTATATACAAATGATATTCACAAATATAAACACGTATTTATACTTACATAGATACACACACACTATGTATAGATAGATAGATAGATAGATACATACATACATACATACATACATACAAATATATCCATCTATCTATCTATCTATCTATATATATGTATGTATGTATCTTGGGTAGACATTGTGGATGAAAAATGAACTAGATTCAGGATCCAACATTAGTAAGAAACTGGGCTCAGTAACATTCTTTCCTATTCATATGCCCAAATATATTTCATTTGGGAAATTATATGTGCTTTTAATGCCCCCAAACTTTTCCTGGAAACAAAGGCTCATCTTATCAATACCCATATTCTTGTGCTAAGATGAACTATAACTATAAAGTACAGAGTATCACAGTCTCTGAATAACTAAAGTTTTGGGCCATCCAAAGAGCACTGGAGAAATGCATGGTATGGATCAGTAGGCTTTAGAATATTTCTAATGAAGAATTAGGCAAGAGAGGTAGTAAGAAAGATTTATTAAAGAAATGAATGGGGTGGCTAGGTGGCACAGTGAATAGAGCACTGGCCCTGGAGTCAGGAGGACTTGAGTTCAAATCCAGCCTCAGACACTTGACACGTACTAGCCATGTGACCTTGGGCAAGTCACTTAACCCCAATTGCCCTACCTTCCCCCCTCCAAAAAGCTAAAAATAAATAAATAAATAAAAGAAGAAATGAATGAATCAATATAATTTCAGAATGGAAACTGACAATAGGGGTAAAAATCTTTGCATCAGATCTCTCTGATAAAGTGTGATATTCAAGATATATATAGAATTAACACAAATACTTTGGACAATGATCCATTACCCAATAGCTAAATGCATGAAGGATATAAACAAATAGTTCTTAAAAGAAATATTTACAACCATATGAAAGATTACTCTGAATCACTTGTAATAAGAGAAATGGAAATTAAAATGACTCTGAGGTTTCACCACGCACCCAGAAATTGGAAAACATGACATAAAATGGAAATAGTCAGTATTTAAGAGGCTGCAGATACTTTTGGTGGAGCTATAAATTAGTCTAACTATTCTAAGGAACCACTTGGAATAATCAGAAAAACATTACCTAAGCTGTTCAAAAGATTTATAAACTTAGAGTTGAAAGAGATCTTATAGGTCTAATGCAACCTCCTCTTTTTACAGAATGGGAAATGGAGAGAGACCTAGAGAAGTGAAGTGGTTGTACAAAGTCAAACGGGCAGGAAGTGGAGGGTATTTAATAAGTACTTACTATGCAGGAAATCGAAGACATTTAATAAGTACTTACTATGTGTCAACAACTATGTTAAATACTGGGGATACAGATCCCAAAACAAAGAAAACCCATACTCTCAAGGAACTTATATTCTAATACAGGGAAGGCAAGCTCACAAAGGGGAATTGGTGGCTTGGGAGGACCATTTCAATTGTGAAAATTACATTGATGACAAGTGTGGTCACAAAAGAACACATTGATATAATCCATCCAGCAAACATTGGTAGAGTTGAATTAATCATGCTTCCAGAACTGGAAGTGAAAGGAGGAAAGGATAATACGTATGTGGTATGACAGTTGTAGAGAATGATCAGGAGATGGCTGGAGAGTAGGAGTGAAGTGAAGTATAACTGGGTCTTTCCTAAAATAGTGAGCCGGCAGATGCATTCAAGAAGTAAGAGGGGACCCAAGATCCAATTTTGGGACATAAAAGAGTCAAAAGTGGTAAATAGGGAGCAGGGGGAGAAATTATATGTGACCTGAATAAAACAGGAAACATATCCATGTAAAATAGCTCTAAAGCACTAATCATTAGAGAAAGAAAAATTAAATCAACTGTGAAGCTCCACTTCACAGCCTATCACATTGACAAAGCTGACAAAAAAAGGGAAATGACAATATTGGAGGGGTTATGGGAAAATAGGCACAATAACATATTTTTGGTACAGCTGTGAATTTGTGAATTAGTACAGCCTTTTTGGAAAGCATTCTGGAACTATGCCCATCCTTATTCTAAATTATGTAGTAGAAAATCCAGTAGAACCTTATTATAACACAATTCTGTATTATGTGGCTCTGAATATATTATGGGTCAATTCATGTCTCAGGCAGAATAAGAGAAACATACAGAGAAAGTCTGATATAACATTGTTAGTTAATGAACTTTAAATTTCATTCCCTTATTCAACACTATAGTTAAAATCAGTTGCAAGTCTTTAGATGTATTTTTCACATTATATTTCTATGAAAATAAATTGGAATAAAGGCTACGTGAGAAGTTATACTTGAACCTAAGAATTCTAAAAGTTCAGTCAATTATCTGATTCCTATAAAAAACAAAAAAAGAATGATTCTTTTGCTTATATAGTTGAGCCAAAAAGTTGATTAACATTGTTCATAGATAGCGACTACATGGCTTACTGGATAGTGAACTGTTCTCAGACAGGATGACCTATATTCAAGCCCCCATTTACTGAATCTGTGATTCATATGTGCAGTAAGACCCAGGGTAAGTCATTCAGTCTCTCAGTGGCAGTCCTCTCTAGGCAAATCTCTAAAACTGTAAGTTACTGAGAAGGTGTCAACTTCTATTGGCAGAGGGAGTTTCCACATCTCAGAGTCTGCTATATCAATGAAATCACATATCCCTTTCATATCCCTTCCTTCTCCCCCCATAGTTTATAGAATATGAAGTATATATTAAAACAGTGGTACCTCACAAAAATTTTTTTCTCTATGACCAAAATTCAGTATGGAGGCAGCCTGTTTCTAAACTTATTCAAAAAGATTATTCACTGTAATATCATTGTAGTCTCTATATTAAGAAAATAGACTTTAAAAGAGGTTAATCTCATGGTAACAATTTTGGAAAGAATGCTATTATAAGCATGATATGGTATGCAATGATAAGTTATGATATGGTGTGGAACAATACAGTTTAACATAATAAAATTTAGTACAGTAAAATGTAGTATTTTATGTTTATATATTTATAATAGCATAATATATAGCTTGCTATTGTATAATATAGTATAGTATGGTATGGTGTTGCATGGTGTCCGTGGCATAGCATGGCTTAGAGTGGTATAGCATGGGATAGTGTAGTGTAGAGAAGCATGATATAGCATGAGCATGGCATGGCATGATATGGCATGATATGATATGGTATGATATCATATGGTATGGCATATAGAGTACAGATAAATAGGACATCAGGATAATTACTACCACAACTATATTTTAGGGATGTAGGCCTCACATTCCTGGAAAATAATAACCTCATATTTTGCTAAAGGGGCCATGTTTTTCTAGCACTTAATTACAGGCCAAATATAAAAAAAATAAACCAATGTTTTTGCCAGAAGTTGAAGTTAAAAGCTCCCCCAAGGCCAAAGGCGACATTCTGCTATCTAGAAATAAAAAAAAAAAAAAAAAAAAAAAACCAGATGTTATATTTGAAAGTGACCTGGCCTTCCCAGTGTCAAAGTGCCGGTTTTCTGTAAGGGCTTATGCCACATTTTGCTTTCTACGAGTCGTCTTCTTCCACTGGATGCCCTTTTCTTGGAGTGTGGGATGAATACCGCTTCTGGCTCCACTCCTGTCAAGTCCGGAGTGTTCTAGAATTAGTCAATATGAAAGCTCCCCTCGCTGTGAGGGCTAGCACGAACACACGGGCTCCCTTCTCTCCCTGTGTAATGGACTCCTCGGTGATTTTAGCAAGTGTTCCCTGATTTAGAACTACAGCTATTCTACTCGGGCAGCTGTGATCTGGCGACTGCTTGTCAAAACTTTTAGTAGGCGTCTTGAGGGAAAACGCGACATGTGACAATGATGTGAATACGTGATGGATTCTCCAGTCTGAAGGGGTGATGTCTGTGTTTTAGAGTCTGAGAACCACCAGGCTGTGAAGAAAAAGTGAGAGGAGGAGGCAGAAAAGTAGCTGAAGCTGTTTGCAGGAACTGCGTAAAGCTATCATTAGTATTTTGATTTTACAACGCCGGTAATTGTTTCCTTTTGTTACCACAAGACGGTGATAGATTGTTTTTGCATAACTATTTAATTTAAGCATAGTGCCTGTACACTATGTACATTTAAGGAAATCCAGCTGTCAATCCCCATTAAACAGGTCTGAGTTTTACATTGTTAATTCAGTTGTCTTTCACACTCTGGCTGCTAAACTCGGAGAACTCTTTACAAAGGCAGATTTATGATGGATGCCATCTGGCCTGATAGAAGGAAACAGATATTGATTTTTAATATTTTCTCCAAACTTGTTTACTCTAGGATAATACAGCAGCTGTGTGGCTGCTTGTCTCCGAGTGGAAAGGATTTTTACCAGGGCCTTTTGATGAGATAAATTACCTGAAATGACTTGAATGGCTAAAGGGTATACTTTGATGTTATGTCGCTTCATTTACCCTTATGACTAAATGATTATTGATTTTATATTTTTAAGCTCTTGAAACGTGAAAATAAGTTGGTAGAGAAGCCTGGGCTGTGTTAGTTTTATTAATTTATTTCTGCAGGGCATAATTCACTTTGGACCAGGTTGTGAAGGTTTTGGGTTCATGACCGACTCCAGATACAGTTGCAAAGAAATGGCTTATTTATATAGTCATTGCAAGTAGTCCCAAAATCAATACAGTCTGGGATTGGATGATTAAACTCAGTCCCTTTGTGGGATTCATTCCTGTAGCTACCTCTGAAATGATCTTGACTGAAGCAGATTCATGTGATCAAGTCTACAAATAGCAAGTTTGTTCAAGTTGAAATATTATTTTTTTTGCTCATCATTTTTTTATCTGCTATGTTCACTCAATGACATTTTAACAGCTCAGAAAAAAAAAACAGTTGATTGACTACTTCAATGAAATCACTAATCTGCATTCAAAGAGTTGCCTCCAAAGACTACTTAGATTTTCCATGGATAGATTTAACTGCTACTTTGATCATCTAGTCCCAGTATGCACTGGATTTAGTTCTCTGTACTTATGTAGGCAGCAGGAATCCAAGGTGTACACTAAACCTTTAAATAGTCTTTACAGTTCAAAACAGCCATTTGCCTTTTGTGTATGGCAGACACCTACATATTTCTGTGAAGAGTTGCCTTTTCTATCATCATTTAACATGTTGGTGCTATTTAATGTTTGTCTGAAACATGCCTCTGTCACTCTGTTTCAATTTCTTTTTATACCATGCTGAAAGTGTTGTGAAGAAAATGGGCTGTTCTAATACTGTGGTTCTTATTTCCAATACTGTGGCTCTTATTTCTCTTATTTCCCATTATTTCTTGCCAAACATTTTTTTAATTTATTGTGACACCTTTTCCTATTCTTCATAGCTGAAATTGTAATTCACTCAGTTACCTTAAAAACCTTCAAAACTCTTTAGTCTTCTATTTTAAAAGTTTGAATAAAAATTAGTGAAATGTTCCAATTTGAGCCCTTTGGTGGTCTTACTTTATTTACCTAAATGTAAATTGAAAGCGAGAGCCTTATGACATGGAGGAAACTTTTTTAGACAAGAGACACCTGCTTTTCTCAGCAAACTTCGCATACATTTACTCAATCTGCCAATCCATTGGGAATAATCTTTGAACAGACGACTGGGAAGTAGACACTCTTTGTGACTTTGGAGAGTCTCCTTTCTGAGGAACCCGCTTCTCTTCTGGAAGATTCAAAGCAGTCAAGGGTTTCTGAGATTACTTCACAGCATTTAGCAACTGGCTAGGCCTCTAGAATCACACCTTTAAAAAGACACACAAATTCCCATCTGTTCAATTTGGGAGCATTATTGGACATCTGAAAGATTATTTCCACCAAAGTCACATATTTCTTAACTTATGACTATTTCTGCAGCTATGTTCTGCTGAGATAAAGGACATTATATTCAGGTGGCTTTCTTTAATGGATACACATTTCTTTTTGAGAGAGAGAGAGAGAGAGAGAGAGAGAGGGAGAGGGAGAGGGAGAGAGAGAGAGAGAGAGAGAGAGAGAGAGAGAGAGAGAGAGAGAGAGAGAGAGAACTTTTCATTATTATAAGCAACAGTGACATATAAAAGGTGTAAAACACTTTCTTACTTTAGTCACTCTATATGTATAATTAATGTATAGTAAATTATCTGGCCCAGTTTAAAGCTTGTTTAAATGCATAGAATTTGAAGTCTAATGCAGAAATAAAATAACTTTTAGATCAGTGTAATGTAATATGTTGATCAATTTTACAGGGGAGTGGTGAATATTTAATTAATCACCTTTTGATAATTATTCACACTGGTCCAAATCAAGGTCTCCATTAAAGCCAAAGAATAGCTTCATTACAAATGACCCATAAAAGTGTCAAGTGTTGGCAGTGAAGACAAGTAATTTCCTTTCCCTTTAAAACCATTAGATCGAATGATGGGGGTGGGGAAGGTGATGAAGTGCATAATAGTGTGATTACAAAGAAAAGCTTAAACAGTAAATTTGACAGGCTACGTTAGAGTGCAGAGAGGATAAGGGTTATAAAGTGTTAGCTCCATACCTTCAAAAAGCTTTTAATTTTAAAAGAGGACAGGAATGAGAGGATTATATTTTTGTCAAAATTCTTTTTTCCTCTTGGGGTGTTTGCTTATGAATTGTGCTTTCAATAGCTTCTAGTGTTGGAGGTATGGAAATAGAAGAGCAACATTCAATTTCTTTCCAAATACCATTCCAGATCACTTTTAGGAAAGAGAGCAAAGTTTAAATACACACACACACGCACATCCCACTTATTTATAGCCTACGCTAATAATTTTAAAGCTTGCTATTTGGATTTTTCCTCGTGCATTTGGTAGAAATACGTAGCTAGATTTCAAAGAGGGACTTGTGTATCAATTTAATTATTCCATACATTTTAGTGCTTTATTCTCAGGGCTAGGAACAAATTTATCATGAAGGCCCCTTTTAGACTTGGAGAAAATTCTCCAAGTTAAATATAAGCCACTCACAGTCTACTGAAAACATGTCTTAATTTACCAAAATATTCCAGGAAAATCTTGACTTTTGTCAGTCTCTGAGTGTCAAGGTGAAGCTTCCTTTGGGGAATATTGAGAGTTTTACTATCTGTGTGGCCCTGGGCAACTCACTAAATCCTGTTTGCCTCAATTTTCTCATCTGCAAAATGAGTTGGAGAAGGAAAAGGCAAACTATGTGCCCAAGAAGACCTCAAATGGGGTCATGAAGAGTTGGGCATGACTGAAATGACTGTAAAACAACTAAATATAAAATGCCGCCTTTTCAAAAAGAACACATAACTTAACTACAGGAATGCCAAGAGACTTTTATATCAGAAAATAGCACAAGAAGGAGAACAAGATGTTCCTTACTTCTCTGATCTTGAGTTATAGTTAGTATGTCAGTCTTTATAATCCCTTTCTTTCTTCCCTTCCCCCTCCCCAATCCCTTCCCATTCTGTCCTTTCCTGAGTTTGCATAGCTTAAATGCCAAAGCTTAGTTTGAGGTAACATTATCAGATCCCAAACACAAATGACTTAATTCTGTTAGGGTAGTAACAAGTATCTTTGACACTTGATTTCAATTATACTTGCAAACAGACCTTTGGTGGCTAATGGCTTTTGAAAGTCCAGTTAATTTCAAAGGGCCATTTTCACTTATTGTCAAAAAAAGAATTCACAGATACTTATATATTCAAAAGTTCAGCAACTGTTGACCACTACTGCCACATGCTTCTTAAAACTCCTTCTTATTCTGTCTTTGATCTTCATTTATTTTAAGATTGGGCATACTGGTTAGAGGGGGAAAACAATTCAAGTACCTACTTCTAAAAACTAATGACTATTGACTTTCATTAGGATTCCTGTGATGTTATCTAACCCTGTAAAGACATTTGCAGTATGCAGTTTACATTGTATCTAGTGATTGTATAATCATTATTGATTTTGCTTGTGTGTAGTACCTATGTCAAACAACCTAATATATTTAAATGGTGATTATTTCAGCAATATATCTATTATTAGATAAGATCAAAGGTAGTTAAATGTGTAGCAGATAGAGTGAAGCGATAACAGAAAGCAAACTTGTGCCAGTACCTCTGCCCTATTATACAATATAAGAGCAATTCATGGTCTTTAATGATTAACTTGCTAAATCATGTTGAGATTTTGGGCTTGCAAAAGAATGAAGTATGACAGATGGATTAAAAGAATGTTGGTTTAGAAGCCAGAAGCACAGGACTTATGTAAATGCAATACAATTAGATGAATGGCTTTTCAAAGATCATGGGAAATCATTCTGTATTCTTAATTTACTTCTTGTTTTCCAACAAATACTTCTGAAGAAAACACGAAGTACAGATGCATGATTTCCCAGAGGACAGAATCACTGGGAATCCTGAGAGTATGGATTAACAGAATATCTCACCTCGATAGCAAGTTCCTTTTTAGCCTAATCTCAGAAGCAGCGTGATTAGTGTATTTTTATTAGTGATCAAACAGTATCCTATTCATGTGACAGGGCAGTCTAGCTAATCGAAGGCATACATTGGATATCAAAGCAAGCTGCATTTTTTTTTTGCAGGATATTCCTGTTTTAGTTAATATCATTTGCTCATGAGAGTGTTTCTGCTCTGAAAATAAACGTTAATATAACATAAATACATGACAATTTCACATCTGGCAAGGTTGCGTAGCAATAAATACACTGAGCACATTCAGAGGAAGCTGTTCAGTACTTTGGAGACAAAAGTAATATGATGTCCAAATCATACCCCTTGAATGAAAATTGAGTGTCTCTAGCTATGCACCTGCCTTTTTTTTTATAGAAAAAGTTTCTTCAGAAAAAAATTCAGCTTCTCCCTTTCCAATTAACATCCTTTCATGAAAATATTTTTAATATTTTCATGTTGTATTTCAAATAATATTTAAAACATTTTCGTATACTAAAAAATTCATTGTTACTTAGACATGGCAGGGTGATTGAGGGATGTGAGTATGGCTACCTAAGAAGCCATTTGAGTACTAGCCTACAGGTACTCTGATAAGGAAACTCATGGCTCTTTTATTAACAATTTACTTTTCCTTTCATTCCCCCAGGCCAAATCATTTCCTTCTTTTTTTTTTAAATTTGGTTGTCAGGCATGCCTAGCCTAATCATTGGTTTCTATAGAGCATAATCAAAAGGGAGTAGAAGGTAGAACAATTTCCAGGTGATTCATTAAACAATTGCTTTGGGGAAGTACAATTTATTAACCAATTAATAAACATTGATTAAGCACCTACTATGTGTCTGGTACTAAACTAAGTACTGGATATGCAATTCCTGCCCTCAGGGAGTTCATAATCCAATGGGAGAGGCAACATGCAGATAAATTTGTACAAATTCTTTGTGTGTGTGTGTGTGTGTGTGTGTGTGTGTGTGTGTGTGTGTGTGTGTATGACAAATAAGAAATCATTAAAGAGATGAAAGGCACTGGAGAGATTGAGAAAGGTTCCCTGTAAAAGATGGGACTTCAGTTGGGAATTGAAGAAGTCAGTTGGCAGAGATGAGAAGAGAGGGCATTCCAGGCATGGGATAGCAAGGGGAAATACCTGGATCCAAGAGATGGAGCATCTGATTTGTGGAACAGCTAAAAGGCCAATGTCATTGGATTGAAGAGTATGTGGGAAGGCGTAAGGTATAAGAAGACTGGAAAGATAAAAAGGAGCTAGGTTATAAAAGGCTTTGAATGCCAAACAAAGGATTTTGTATTTGATTTTTAAGTGATAGGGAGCCATTAGAGTTTATTGAGGAGAGTGTATGTTTGTGACATATTTGGACTCGCATTTCAGGAAAATCATTTTGGTGGCTGAAGGGAGGATGGTTGAAGTGGAGAAAGACGTGAGGCAGTCAACTCCACCAGCAAGTTACTGCAGTAGTGAGGGTATGAGATGATGAGGGCCTGCTCCAGAGTGGTAGCAGTGTCAGATAAAAGAATGGCATGGATATGAGAAATGTTATAAAGATAAAATGAATAGAACTTGATAACAAATGATATATGGAAAATGTGAGAGTTAGTGATGAGTTGAGGTTGACATCTAGGCTGCCAGGCTGAGGGATTGGGAGGATGGTGTTGCCCTTGAAAGTAGGAGATGGGGAGGATCTAGGGGAAAAGATAATGAGTTTGGCTTTGGACATGTCAAGCTTAAGATGTCTACTGGAAATTCAGTTCAAGATGTCTGAAGGGTGGTTGGAGATGTAAAATGAGAGATCAGCAGAGAGGCTGAGATAGGATAGTTCTATTCCAGGATCATTAGCATGGAGATGGTAATTAAATCTAAGAAAACTGATGAAATCACTAAACAAAGTAGTGGAGAGTGATATCTTTGGGTACTGGGAGTGGTCTGAATGAGGATCATACAAAGGACACTGAGAAGTAACCATCAGATAGGTTAGATAGGTCATTTTACCTCAGTGTCAAGCTGAACCTGAATAATCTTTCTCAATTTTACCCTTAACCTTCATAGGGACAGTATGCTTATTTGGGAAACCTCTTAATATCTGGAATTTCTCCTTTTCAAAAATGCCTTTGTGTAAAACTTATCATAGTATCATAGATTCAGATAAGGAAGAAAACTTGGAGGTCATTGAGTTCACCCTCTTTATTTTAAGAACAGGAAACTGAGATCCAGAAAGTTTAAGCAACTTGCCCAGGGTCTCATAGATAGTAAGCTCTCTTGACAACCTGGTTGGGTCAGGGCCATGTGTCCTTATGTTACAAATGGGGAAGCTGAAGATTAGAGGGTGGTTGCCTGCCTAAAATCATCCAATTAGTGAGGGGTAAAACCAGGAAGACTATTCAATTTAATTTGCCAAAGTTCCTTTTTTTTTTTAAAAAAAGCTCCTTTTATGTGCTCAGCCCTGAGGATAGACAGCACTAAAACAGTCTTTTTCCTGAATTAGCTTACATTTTATTAGGGGAAGCTGAAGCTCAAATAGTTTGGCCACATGATGAGAAGACAGGACTCATTGGAAAAGACTCTGATGTTGTGAAAGATTGAAGGTGAAAAGAAAAGGAGATGGTAGAGGATGAGATGAATGGATAGTGTCATGGAAGTAATGAACATGAGCTTGGACAGACTTCAAGAGATAATGGAGGATAGAAGAGCCTGGCATATTATGGTCCATGGGGTCATGAAGACTTAGACATAACTGAATGACTGAACAACAAACAAGAAAGATTAGGAGAAATAACTTGTACATATAAAATAATGTATAAAACATGTGCAATATAATCTCCAAGGAAAAGAGTCTAGTAATTGGGGAGTAGAATAGATCTATAGGAGGTGACTACTGAGCTGAAATTTGGAAGAAAGTAGGAATTTCAAAAAACAGAGGTAAGGAGATAATATATTTGAGGTCGGGGAGGGGGAAATTTATGCAAAGGAATGGATAAAGGAAATGGGATGGTATATACAGGAAACGGCAAGCAGATTGGTTTAGCTGAATTATAGAGTGTGTAAAGGAGAGTAATTTACAAGAGGTCAGGAAAGGAAGTCTGATCAAGATCATGAAGAGCTCTAAACATCATTCTAGAGACAGAAGGAGCCACTGGAATTTCTTGAACAGAGGAATGACAGACATGGTCAGGAAAATGCTTGAGGAATATCAATTTGCCACATATCCAGGTTTCTTGAGGCCTAGATCATTGACTTCTAAGTGATAAATATTAGCACCCATTGAGGTAGCAAAAAAGAGATAGGTAAGTGGAAGAAAAACTGTTCTTTTTTGTTCTTTTCCTTGGATTTTCTTCAGGGTCACAATGTAGCTTTATTTTAAGTAGAAAACAAAGAAAGAAAGGTAGGAAGGAAGGAAGGAAGGAAGGAAGGAAGGAAAGAAGGAAGGAAAGAAGAACAGAGAGAGGAAATATAGTATTTCATACTTTAGGACATTGGATTTGGCAGTTATATTTGTGGGCAAAGATACTAGGAATGTTCCCTTTTGATCAAATTATAGATTACGTTTCATGATCAAATGTTTGTTCTACTTTTTGTATATTCTTGAGGATAGTGTGCTAAAGTAATTGACAGTTCTTTGGTATGAAGTAAAAAGCATTATAAAGAGCATCAGTATTATAGGTCAAATCATGTCATTTATGTAGATAATGTTGGCTAGAATTTCAAATGTCCAAGGATCTGCAATTTTATCAGTGTAGGTATTCCTCCCCTTCACTGAAAATTATTGTTTCCTTCACACTACATATCCTAGATGACAGTTTTTGAATAATTGTGGTGAAAGAAATTCATCATCTGGTTGTCAACTTTGCTATAATAAGCTTTTCCAAATTTCATTAGCCTGGTCCTCAGACAACATATAGTCAGTCCCTTCCAGGTCCCCTCTTAAATCATTTTCTACTTGAACTTTTAAAAAACTTAAATTGTATTTTTTTAAATTATCAAGTGTTTCTTTTTTCTTTTTTTTTCCTTCCCACATCTCTTTCATACTGAAAAAAAGGAAAAAAAATAAAAACAAAATCTTTATAACCAACATGCAGAATCAAGCAAAAAAAAAAAGATTCCAGATCATGTCCAAAATGAACACCTCATTATTCTTCTGGAACTTATGTTTCTTTGCATAGCCTTGAGCATCCATAGTCACCACCACGTTATGTTTTGGTATTATAGTATGGGTAATAGATCTTATTAGAATGTCTCAATCATAAGGACATTTGATATGGCATTCAGTTACAGTATAGCTCTTTGAGGGAGAGTGGTCAATTATTCATCTTTCAATTTAATAGAAAGCCTAAAGTTAATATATAAGGTGGGTGATGTTCATGTAACCCAATGCAGAAGGAAGTCTAGCATATAAACATTCAACAATGAAATCCCTTTGGAGAATATGGCCCACGTCAACTTCATTGGCTCACTGGGAAGGAAGAAAGGAACCTGAAGAATGGCAGTGTGGTTTTTATTTAGCATTTGGACATACCTTGGAGTCATCATGACATAGGAGACAGAGACTGGTCTCAAAGTCAAGAAGATCTCAGGGAGGGGAAGGGAAAAGGAGGGGAAGATAGACTGATGGCAATGGTTTCCCTTGCCAGGATGGTGAGGGAGGCAGGACCTCACTGGAACTCTCCCAAATTCTCCTCCAAACAACTTCAAAACTGCCTCAGAATTGATCTAGGAGCAGGGAAGTGTCAGGACATGTCTGTGTCTCTGGAGTGAGAGGGGACAGGGTCTGAGAACAGCAGCAGGCTGCACAGCAAGGGCCTTCATCCAAGCTCTTGGGGCAATCCACCTGCTGACCAAGAGGCAAGCTGGTAATCTGTGCAGCACAGCTAGGCCCCACCCCCATTGCTAATTAGTAGCCACACCCCTGGGATGTGCCAGCAGGGAGGAAAAAAATCTTTGACAAAATGCAACGTTCAATGCTCTGAAAAATGCTAGAGAGCATAGGAATAAACAGACTTTACCTTAAAATAATAAGTAATACTTATCTAAATATTTATATAAAGCCACCACTAATCCTCTGTAAGAAGGATAAGCTAGAAGCCTTCTCAATACAATAAGGGATGAAGTAGGGATGCCCATTATCATCTCTATTATTCTAAATTGCACTGGAAATGCTAGCTAAAGCAATAAGAGAAGAAAAAGAAACTAAAAGAATTAGAATAGGCAAAGAGAAAACAAAATTATCACTCTTTGCAGATGTTATACTTAGAGAATCCTAGAGAATCAATTATAAAACTAGTGAAAATCATTAATAACTTTAACAAAGTTTCAGGATACAATAAACCCACATAAATCATCAATATTTTTATATATTACCAGCAAAATCCATAAGCAAGAGATAGAGAAATTCCATGTAAAATAACTGTACACAATATAAAATACTTGAGAGTCTACTTGCCAAGACATACCATACCAATCAAACTAGTAAAAAAAATATTTTATAGAACTAGAAAAAATAATAACAAAATTCACCAGGAAGAACCAAGGGTCAAGAATATCAAGAGAATCAATTTTTAAAAATGTGAAGGAAGTATATCTATACCAGATCTCAAATTATATTATACAAGAGGTAATCATAAAAACAATCTAGTACTGGCTAAGAAATAGAATGTTGGAATAGAGGTATATAATGCATTGTAGAAAATTACCATAACCTAGTATATGACAAACTCTATTTCAACCTTTGAGACAAAAACTCATTATTTGACAAAAACTGCTAGAAAAACTGGAAAACAGCACAGCAGAAACTAGGTATAGACCAACATTTCACATCCTATACCATGATGAAATCAAAATAGGTACATGATTTACAGATACCATAATCAAATTAATGGGAGCATAGAATAGTTTACCTGTCAGATCTGTGGAAAAGCAAAGAATTTAGCACCAAACAAGAAACCAAGAACATTATGAAATATATGATTTTGATTATATATTTTTTTAAGTGCACAAACAAAATCAATGCAATCAAAATTGAAAGGAAATGAGAAAACTGGGGGAAATTTTTTTCTTCAAGTATCTCTCATAAAGTCTTCATTTTCCAAATATATAGAGCACAGAGTTGAATTTATAAGAATACAAGTCATTCCCCAATTACTAAATGATCAAAGGATATGAACAGAGAGGTTTCAGATGAAGAAATAAAAAATATTTATAATCATATAAAAATGTTCTAAATCACTATTGATTAGAGAAATGCACATTAAAACAAGTCTGAGGAACCACCTCACACCTATCAAATTGGGTAATATGACAAAAAAAAAAGGAAAATGTTGGATATGGTAAAATGGGGACACTAATGCAGTGTTGGTGGAGTTGTGAACTTATTCAACTATTCTGGAGAATGATTTGGAACTATGCCCAAAGGTCTGTAAAACTATGCATACCCTTTGATCCTACAATCACTGCTAGGTCTATATCCCAAAGAGATAAAAACAAAACAAAACAAAGAAAACTGGAAAAGGACATATGTGTATAAAAATATTTATAGCAATTCTTTTTGTGGTGCCTAAGAATCGGAAATTGAGGAGTGTCAATTGGGGAATGACTGAACAAGTTATGGTATATGATTGTGGTGGCATATTATTATGTCATAAGAAATGACAGAGTGGATGATTTCAGAAAAGTCTGTAAAGACTTACATGAACTAATGCAAAGCAAAGTGAACAGAACCAGGAGAATATTGTACACAGCAATATCAATATTGTATGATGATTAACTGTGAATCACTTAGCTGTTCTCAGAAATATAATGACCCAAGGCAATCCCTAAGGACTCATGATGAAATAGGCTTTCTGCCTCCAGAATATTGTCTGAATACAGACTAAAGCATACTACTTCTTTCCTTCCTTCCTTCCTTCCTCTCTCCCTCCCTTCCTCCCTCTTTCTCTCTCTCTTTCTTCCTCCCTTCTTTCTTTTTTTGTTTTTTTTTGTTTGTCTGCTTGTACAAAATGACTACTATAGAAATGTGTTACTTGATTACACATGTGTGATTTATATCGATTGTTTACCATTTCAGTGAGTGGGGAGAAGAAGGAGGGATAACATTTGGAACTCAATACTTTAAAAAAATATTGAAAATTGTTTTAACATGTAATTGAGAAAATAAAATATCATTTTAAAATAACGTTAGAAAAAAAGGGAAAGAAGAAAAAAAATAATAGCAGGATATGCCAACTTCTATTTTATTGGCAGGTACTACTACTCTCAGATAACATGGGAAGAATATTTAATACAGAACTTTCTCCTAAGAATCTGGTTCATTCCTTCCCACAAATACATACAGCATCCATAGGAGGTGTAAGCTTAAACTTAGACCATAACAGTAGTGAGGCCCATGTGTAAGAAATATGTGTGACTGGGTTAACTCACATCACCAGCTCTGTTTTTTCTCTCTGTTATACAAAGCCTTTCAATGCCAAATACAAATGTGTCACTATAGTTAGTCTGACTGTGCTACTTCATAAAAATCTTCCATACACCATAGTCCCACCGTCAGGCAAGGCCACCTTTCTTCTGAGTCATTACCATTTCAATTCTAAATTGGGCTGGGAAGATGAGAAGTCAGAGTGACCATGTGAGGTTGTACCTGGATCTGAAAGAGGCAGTTCAGCTCTACTATTGGACCATCTATTGACTGGATTTCTAGGCCTAATTCAAAGCAGATTTGAGCCTCTAGATCAGTCATTTAACTGCTATGATGACTGTTGTCTTTTTTTCATCTCATCACCCAGGTGTTGTAAGGTCCCATTGAAAAGACATATGTTTACAATCCAGAATCTTACTTACTTAGAGAAGTGACTAAGGGTTAAGCAGTGGTTACAACAATCCATAAAGACCTCTCCCTCTAACTTTACTTCCACCATACTTCCTTAAATCAGAGTTTGAAATTACATTCTGGGAATAACAGATTATAAGAGAAGAAAAGATATTTGCAGTTATATGTGATGTGGCACACACACGGGAGAGCAAAATTGTGGTCTTTAGAAGCCTGTTTATGCCTCAATTTTATTATCCTGGTGCTTCTGGGATTGTCAGGGGTTAAGAAATGGTTAGGAAACCCATAAGTCAATTCATTCATAATTTGCATGTGCCTATTTGTGTAATCAAGGTAAAATTTTATTTATTTATGTAGCTTGGCATTTATTTTCTCTCATTGCCATTCTTTCTCCCAATGTTAAAAATATAGATCCTCTATAGAAGCCCACAGAAGAAAGTCAGAAAGCATACAAAAGGATGGGAAAAAATAACTTGGAATCTTGATCAATCTATTAATGACTTGGTTGACTTATAAGTCAGAATTTTCATATATATATATATATATGTCCTATTAATACTATTTCATAAGTCCTGAATATGACAATACTACTTAAGGTATGATTTGATATAAATTCGAAGGCCAACTACTTTTATTTTTTTTTTTAATTTTGAGGTGATGCGGTGGTATGGAAGGAAGAGTTGGGGGAAAGAGGACACAAAGATGTTTCTATTGATCTTTCTTTGGCAGTGGCCACCAGCTAGAAACAATCACTTTCTACTCAAGTTTTCCTTGAAGAGGTTACCCTGGGCTCTCTTCTCCCACCACATTCTGACTTATATTTTTGTATGTGCATAAAAGTGATATCTATCTATTAATTACTACGCTTCTTGAAGTCAATGATTGCATTGTTTTCCAACTTAATATCTTCAGTGCCATATAAAGTAGGTTTTAATAAGGATAAGTAGAATCCCTGGACCAGTGATTTCATTGGCATGAGGAGCCCTCTGGTAAGGAAATGCCCTCTACCAATGCAGGTCCACACCTTCTCTACAACTTAAAGCATTATAGAGTCACCTAAAACATTAAAATATCAGGTGATTTACTCAGAGTCACATAGCCAATATATGTTAAAAGTAGAACTTAAAGCCAGGTCTTCCTTACTCCAAGGCTGGCTCTCTATCCCCTACACCATGTTGCTTCTTTTTTGTAAATGTTTGCCAAATTGAATTGCATTTTTCAAATAGAAAAAAAAGATCATGCTTTAAGTGCTAAGCTTGGTGGATCTTACTAAAGAAAGTTAGCTGGCCAGATACACTAAAAGTTCCATTAGACTTAGAGCCTTAATGCATTTGCAGGGTCAGAAATAGAAGACTAGCATGGCAACCGTCATTCCTCATCCCTTTACACTGATAAGAGATTTTTCCTTGGATCTTGTGAAATGAGTAGTCTATCAATCTAAATTAGCATTTAGAAATATTGATTGGGAGTATTTCAGTTAAGTAATTAAATTGTGGTGTTGAAACCCAGTTAACAAACTAATTCTCCATCAATTAAGTTTTAGCTGAGAATGAAAATCTTGTTTAAATATTACCATTCCCACTGATCTTTCACTATACAATTTAAATCTCACATTAATGCTGTTCCTGAGTGCCTAGTATTTCCTATATAATCCATTCGAATCTCTGTTAATGATGCAGTGCTGAAGGACATTTACTTTTGAACAGCTTTGATAATGGCAATTTTTTGCGTGTATCTTTTCGGATTTACTTCGTATTATGTTTCTCATCCCTTTACCTCCACCCCCACCCCTGCCACGAGTTGACCCTGAGTATTTGGTGGTTATTTCAGGACAATTCAAGTTCTGGTATGTCTCGCCAAGGTGAAAAGGCACCCACTGTGGGCCTAGGAATGAGCTGTGTGTCTGTCACCCTGAGGATCAGTCCCAAAAGGTTCAACACCAAGAGGATAATAATCAATAGGACAATTTTGTTGAGCAACAAATGTAACTAAAAACAAAGGTATCAAGAGTTTCAATTTATGACAAGTCAAGGGTAGGGACCTGTGGCCTTCTAGGTCCTTGGGTGCATCCTTTTAAGTGAGTCCAAGTTTTGCAAAACTAATCCTTTTATTAAGGGAATTTGTTCTGTGAAGTTTGGATTCAGTTAAAGGGTCACACTTGAAGATCTAGATGACCACGTGTGACCTTGAGGCCACAGATTCCCTACCCTTGTACTAGCCTATAAAATGATGGATGCCTGAAGATTTGAAATGTACTCGTTTTTCATGACATATAATGTCAAAGATGCTAGTTGGGTATTTTATTATTACATAGATGACATACGTATATATGTTTGTTTATGTATAATATATGTGTGTGGCTGTCTATGTTTATGTGTATATATGTCTATGTGTGTTTATTTCTCTATGTATATGTGTATGTCTACATCTGTTAATAGAGATCTATGCGCACATATCTGTGTTTATGTCTATGTACAGACATATATACATGCATGTATGTGCATATGTATGCATATGTACATGCACACACAAATACACACAGAAAAGAGAAAGAGCACTGGTCCTGAAGGACCTGGATTCCAATCTTACCTCTGATGGTTATAATGAAAAAAGCCACATCCTAACTGAACAATACTACAGTTTTCTAAATGTAATAAATTTCATTTCTTTTGTTTATGTGTCCTTGGACAAGTCATTTAACCTCCCTGGGCCTCAGTTTTCCCATATGTAAAATGATGGTGGCCTCCAAAGGCCCTTCTAACTCTTTATTTCATGATAATATGAAGGAATGGCTTAGGAGACCTTTACTATTCTCCTGACATAAAATAGCTGGTATTAAAAGCACTAATGCCCAAGTCAACCATATCCACCATAAAGGAACTTATTTATTGTTTCTTTCCATAATCTTGTTGAAACGTCCTTTGTGTTTCTTCTCTTGACAGTTGCAATAGTTAGAATAAATGGTTTTAATTGAGTATTCTAAATTTGGGGCAAATCTCACTCTATCTATTTTGTTTCCTCTTCTAGTAGCCTTCCAGTGACTAAATTCTTTAATTTCTTCACTATATATCTGTATAGTCACACATTCTCTAATTTGGGCCTTCCCCCTGCACGCATTATTTGCATAGTGATTTTAGATTTAGAATATTTTAAAAATGTGAAATTCATTACATTAGAGAACATTTGTATTATATTCAGTTAGAATGTGACTTTTCCCTTAAAAGTTTTTTTTTGTTACTTCACAATGTCATCTTTATATTTCTCCTTTTTAATTTTTTCTTGGGGGGGGTATCTCAAGAAAATTTGAGGCAAATTTGTCACAGAATTTTTGTGCTAATTCGCTATTTATCATTCTATTTGAGAGTAATTAAAAACTCATAAAGAACCTAAGTTTTATAACTTCAAATTTCATATTTGACTAGTCTTTAGTGAAGAAAGATCTCAATCTGAAGTCAAAAGAAAAAAGAACATGAGATAATTCCCAAATATATACTTTCCTATGAAGTTGTGCTTTTTTTTCAAACTTGGAGGTCCATGACATTTTCCCAGGGACAAATACTGGACTATCTAAAGATATGTTTTTGAGAACAATTTATATCTAAAGGCCCTACATTCTTTCTGCATTCATGTAATTTCTATATATCACTTCAACATTCTTCATACCACAAACCATACCACAAATTATTATGTGTAAGACATTTGGGGTTTATAAAGAAGAAAAAACCAGTGCTGCCCTAAAGGAGTTGGCAATCTAGTTTAGAAGATCAGATATGATTACAAATAATTACATGACAGCTACATTCTGATTAAGTGTTAATAAGGAATTCTGTGAAGTGGTCACCTTATTTGAATTCACACAGCATATTTACATTGGACTGCATCAGATTACTATATTTTGCATAATTATAATTTCAAATAGCACTAATTTGAATATATGCAACCACTTCACAGGATTCATTATTTGTACTACTCTGAGCCTGGATTTATAGTGTAATATACAACTAGGACCATGGGGTAGCAAAAAAAGAGAAGAAAGAAAGTACAACAGAATTTCTTTCCAAATCACTTAGTTAAATATGTATATAGTGATCCTCTTGATAGAACATAATCTCCTTAAGGGTAGAGACTGTTTCATTTTATTTTTGATCTTTATAAACCCAGATACCTAACATAGTGCCTGGTCCATCATATGTGCTTAATAAATGTTTGTTTTTTTTTTCTACCAATTAAGTTTAAGTTTCCTCTTCTACAAAATGGATATTATAATAAGAGTGTATAACTTTCAGGATTGTTGTAAGGATCAAATTAAATTTAAAAAATTATCAGGTACTTTGTACCAGATATTGTGCTAAGTATTGGGATACAACCTCAAAGAGCTTACATTCTAATAGGAGGACACAACAGAGAGAGAGAGAACTATTAGCCAAGGAAGAGTGTTTTGCCATGGCAAGCCTGAGGGATGGCTAATGGAATCAATTGATTGATGTGTTTCTTCAAGATGTACTAGTAATGTTGACTTGATTATGGTACTCAGAGCAAGAGGTGGAAATCAGATGGAGGGAGGGGTTGCACACTTTATGACATAGGAGGAGGAAGATGGTGGTGAAATATGATGAAACAGCTAGGACCAGTTAAATACAGTGAGTTCTCACTAGTAAGGATGATGCAGACCCAGGGTGGGGAATCAGATGGTTGGGAGGGAGGTTGTTCTGTCTGAGAATTGTGGTTATTCAGTTGTTTTCAGTCACATCTGACCTTTCATGACTGCATTTTGGTTTTTCTTGGCAAAGATGCTGAAGTGGTTTCCCATTTCTAGCCTTGGCATCATCTAACTGACCCTTCTGACAGAGAACTACCTATTATTTCAGATTAAAAAGAGTTCAGTTTGGTCTACTATTTCAGTCTACATCAATCAGGCAATAGGGTAGCACAAAGAGGGACATCAAATATATGCCAAATGGAATTTGTTTTTGAGGCAGGAGGATTGAATAAGCTTAATCAAAGCATAGCAATAATAAATTTTCATCAGAACATCGTGTGTGTGTGTGTGTGTGTGTGTGTGTGTGTGTGTGTGTGTGTGTGAGGGTGTGTGTGTGTTCCTCCATGGTGGACCATAGCAGTATATGACAAGTTTTAAAACTATTAAAAGTAGTTTTCATGTTGATAGATGATTTCTTATAAACTCCATTTTCTGATTGTTTTCTTCCGTTTGGGGACTCTTTCAAGTGATCTTCTCTTCCCAGGGCCTTCAGGCATAGATTAATGATATGATGTACATATCTTATAGATTTTCACAGCAAAAGAAATTGTCATTGGTCCACAGAACTCAAATTCAGTGAGCGATGTTTGAGATCTAGATACTACCTGTCTGGTGATGTAGTATTTACCTTTTCTGGCTATGATGACATTAGGAATAATGAATTACATTTGGAATTATGCCTCCAAATTGGAATTGGTTTAAATTTTTTAAAAAAATACTTTATGAATAAAAAATACATATCTAATATTCTTCTATAGTGAATAAAATCAATCAAAGCACCAAGAAGCTTTTAAGGAGAAACAGGAGGCAGCATGTATCACAGAAGTCAAGCCATTGCCTTCACCCCACAAACACTTCCCTTCATATCCCAAGGGACACGATAGAGGTCTTTGAGCTCAGAAGCCTTGAGAAAAGCAGTGATCTTCAAGTTACTAACTCTTATTCCAAATATGACCCAGAAGCCATCATCAATGGGAGCAATCTCTGTGGAGAAGGAGCCAACAATTCTCACCATGAGTCCCATCAACTGTTGACCAACTCTCACGAGCCAACAGACTAGTAGTAGCATTTACCAAATGAATCAAACCACTACCACCATGATGACCAGCACCAACTCACAAGGTCTCGGTGAGTAGTAGTGCATCCAGACGACTGACTCTGCTTTTAGTTCAGACTCAATATTCATCATCCAGGTATAAATCCCCTATGGAGAAGGGTCAGCCACCTCTACCAAATAGCCAACTTCCAGCCATAGGACAATCTAGTTAGCCTAACTGAATCAGTGAGGTATGCTGAGGGTGAAACAAGAGGCAGCATGTTCTAGGCAAATCAAACCACTACCACCACATCCACATACTAGCCAACTGCTCCCACTGTGCCAATGATGCCATTCTAGTTTTTAGCACATTCAAATGCATTATCATCAGAAATTAATATTGTTGGAATCAGTGGAAATTATTAAATATGATACATCAACATCTGCTTTTCTGGTGCATGCTAAAAGTCATGGGACCTTTCCATCTAACTTGCTCCTTAAACCTATGTGTGTTATCTGCTCTGTTAGAAGATGAGCTCTTCCAGAGCACTGTTTCTACTTTTCTATTTGTGTTTCCAGTGCCCAAACTAACATTTTGCATATAATAAGCACTTAGTGTTTTTCTTCATTAATTCATAAATTAATGTATTTTATGCTTAATTCCCATAGGCAGAGTTGATGGAGCAGGAGGAGTAAGGGAGGGAGGGGACAATAGAGATAATTTATACCAAGCCTCTCATTATACACGTGAGAAAACTGAGGACCAGAATGATTCAAAGATTGGAAGATCACATAGCTGGGAAGGTGTCTGAGATGAGGTGATAGATCATATCTTTTCACCCCTATCCAAAATACTTTAAACTGTATACACAATCTTTCCTGTTCTTTGTGTTATAATCAAAACTGTTTGTCATGTCATTTTCTTCCATCTGATTATATTCATACTTGAATGAGCTGTGTTCTTGTGAGATTTTTGAGTTGACACAAATAGCCTTTAGTTTTCTTTCTTTTGTGCAATAAGTGGCTTCCACTGGATTGGATCTTTAAAATTTAAACTTTAAGAGGTAGCATCTTCACTACTTTGGATGCCTCTAATACATGCATAGATATCTTAAAAAGGATCTTACTACTGCTTTAGCTTGCTAGTTAAGAGTAGCCATCTCTACACTGAAGCTTAGAAGCTATTCAATGCCCCAGAATAATCTTACACAAAAGAAAGAGGTATGAAAAGTCATGCCATTAATTAATTGCTAAGATAATATATATATTTCAGTTCATTTTTTTTACCATGATATAGCATCTTATCGAAGAGGATATTCTCCAGTCAATAAATGAATCAATCAACCAACAATTTATTAGGCACCTACTATGTATCAGGCACTGTGCTAGGTGCTGGGGATACCTAGGGAAAAGGACAGTTCTTGTCCTCGAGGAACTCCCATTTTACTGAGAGGACACAGCATGTTCCCAGATAAAAGGATGCAGCTTGGTACCGTGGAAGAGTGACTCATTGGCTGTGAAGGTAGAGAACCTGCTTTTAAATCCAGATTACTAAACATGATCTTCAGCAAATCACTTAATCTCTCTGGCCCTCAGTTTCCTTATTTGTAAAATGAAGGCATTAGATTAGGTGAACTCTGGAAACTTTTCCAGCTCTTGATTTATAATCCGATGATGAATAAATAAAAGACATGGGCAAGCAATGCTCTGCTGATGCAGATGTGGCTTATAATATTCCTTTGCTAAATATGTTCTTGTAACAATCATTCATACAAAAAGACAATTTTATCCTCCCGAGGGAAAATGCAATACCCATTGCTGATGTGAAGCATTTGAGACAGCCCTCTGTATATCATTCCAGAGTTAGAGTTTTATGAGGAAAAATATTTTACCCCAAATTAGTGTCAAATTACATGGTGAATGTATCAGAAATGATTACTCTCAATCCTGAACTTCATTGGTCACAATAGGCAGACATCAGTTACCTCTTGGTTCGATGTTTAAGAGAGCTGGTTAGAGATGACAGCAGGGACACAGTGGAGACTATGAACCATTATGGTACAACAAACCATATCAGTTTATCAAATTAATAATAATAACAGCTAGCAAGGTTTGCAAAACATTGCAAAACAAGGTTTGCAAAACAAGGTTTGCAAAACATTTTGTGCATATTATCTCATTTAGTACTCAACAAAAACCCTGTGAAGTAGAAGCTGCTATTATCCTCATTTTACAGATGAGGAAACTGAGACTGAAAGAGGTTAAGTCATTTACTCTGGGATCACATAGCTAGTAAGTGTCTGATACAGAATTTGAACTCAAGTCTTCTTGACTCTGGGTCCAACGTTCTACTCACTGCACCAGAAACCTAGTTGAATTAAAAAGGTCATGCCAGACCAAATTCATAACAGAAATGCTATATCTGAACAATGACATAGAAACAGTTAACCTGGATTTCTGCAGTATATTGTTATCCTTGTGATGAGGATAGGGGCGTTAAGACTAGCTAATAATGGTTATGCAGATTCACATCTGGTTGAATGATTGGGCAAGGACAGGAATAATTAATGAATTGGTGTTAACTTGGAGAGAAGTTACTAGTAGAGTGTCCTTAGGATCAATACTTGACCTGATTCTAATCAACATTATTATCAACAACTTAGATAAAGGCATCATACTTTTTTACTGTGGATGACACAAAGGAGGAAGGAACGACCAGTGTATGGGATGGCAGAAGACATCCACAAATTTCTGGAAGGGCTGGACAGAATCTAAGAAGTTGAAATTTATTTCAATTGATGGCGGGCTCAATATGAACCAATCATTTGCCATAGTCAAAGAGTGAATGAAATATTAGGCAATACAAATAGATGCTTAATATATAGAACAAAAAAAAACCATTGCCCCGCTATACTCTGCCTTGGTCAGAATATTCTGGATTATTTTAGTCGTTTTGGGATAAGACATTTTAGGAAAGACACTCACCAACTGAGGTGTGGTAGGTGAAGGTGATTAAAGTGTGGAGCACATTGGAAACTATGCCAATCAAGTGAAGGTATAGGTTATGTTCATCCTGGAGCAAAGAAGGCAGCATGGGACATGACAGTTGTCTCCAAGTATTTGAAGAACTATCATGTGGGAGAATTATTTATATTTGTTTTACTTGGCCTCAGAGGACATAACAGAATGAAGAACAACACCTGGCAATTTCAGATAAATAGATTTTTGGCTTAACATGGGAAATAATTTGGCTTGACATGGGAAATAATTTTCTACAAATTAGAACTCTCCACCAGTGGAACAGATTGCTTTGAGAAGCAGGGAATTGTCCATCATTAGAAGTCTTAGAAGTGGAGAATGAATTAATAATACCTGCTAGGAATGTTTTTGAAGGCACTTCCATTTAAGTTGGCTTAGATGACATCTGAGGTCCAACACTACCTCAAGGTTCTTTTTTCCAGAACTGACATCTTGATTTTGGGTTTCTTTAAGTAGGAGCAGCATGAGAATGAAGTTATCATCGATAATCAAGTATCGAGCATTGCTAGGGTTCCTAATGTGCACTGCCCATTAATAGTTGTTGAAACAGCAAACTGGGGAAAACGGAAAGCATGGCATCGGTATAAAGATCAACCTGATTGGCTATTATGGGTCAAAACTATTATATTTTTTAATAACGAAAAAGTGTGACCTAAACACTGGGTCAAGCCAAACTCCATGTGGTATCACATATTCATAAATTAGCTGCTGAATCTTCATGAAAATGACAGTCACAGAGAATGGCAAAGAGGGAACCAACAGACAGAAAAGATTTCTTATGGCCCACATACATCAGCTGTGAATTCAGAAGTATCTCTATACAATAGAACTTAGTTTCAAGGAGAAAGGAAATCCACTCCACTGATGAAGCTGAAATTGTCCTTGCCAAGGTCTGCAAACCTTTCCCCATCCTGACCTGTACCACTTTGGATACAACCCCCACATATTTATCTCTATAATCTTCAGATAATGCCTTTTCTTACAAGAACATATAAAAGCACAACCAATGTTGTCATAAGCCATCTAGTTGGGCATTTGTCTCTGACATTGATCTATGCTGGATATTTCTGAAAATGGCATAGTGTACCATAGGGGAAATTTCTTCCTGACCCTATATGATGATAAATTCATTCCCTGCAGCATGAGGATTGATATCCCTCACCATTTTTACACTCTTTGATGATACTTCTATCCAATCAATATACTAAACTACCTGTTATCAATGTTGGTAATTTCACTAAGGCAAATTGCTTAACAAATAACCTTTTGTATATTTCATGCTGATGGACTTCAGCATTATCGTGACTAGGTTTAATGCTTTTTAAAAAGAAATAGCAACATATTTTATTAGCCTTCTACACATAATTAATTATTTATAATAATATACTACATCCATCTTCTTCTTCTACTGTTTCTTTACAAGTTAAATCATCCAAATGGTCCCTTTGGACATTTTTTGAGGGCCCATTTTATGCATTCATTATTATTACAGTAGATCATTACCCAGAGTACCAACTAATTTTCATGTGCACACTCATACCATTAAAAGTAAGGAAGCAAATTTGGGTGAGAAGATGAATGAATAGATAGAATAATGCACAACACTTTGTAGTTGATCTGGTATTGATTAACTATATCTATTCCTGAATTCTCCACAACTCAGTACAATTAAGTGCTAGTACAGGCCTTAGGAGAGAAGCTACTAAGTTGCCAATAGCCATGCTGACATTGAAGGTTTGGGATATGACACAGAATTATATAGCTCTAATCAATTCAGTAAATCCTCATAGCTTCCTGTATTTCTCAGACGCTGGTAAACTGATCTCAAAGTAACTGAGTTATCTGGTTACTTCTCTCTTTCTCTCTTTCTCTCTCTCTCTATCTATACGTACACAATCTCTTTTTAGAGATACACACATATATACACATATATACATGCACACATATATGTGTGTGTGTGTACACATACATATATACACACATGTGTGTAGATATAATATGTATATTATGTGTTCCAAAAATACTAGTACCTCTGATGTGAGGGCTGCCAAGTCCTTTTCAGATCTTCCTTGTACCTTTGGTGTTCACCTGATTCACTCAACTCTCCCCTCTCACCAGAAGCTGTAACATGTACATCAGTCACACCCAAATAAACCACTTTGGCAGATGGGCTAAACCAAGTTAAGAGGAACTGGGAGATCTCAGATCCTTTAGTGAGTTAGGTGGTTGTCTACTCCAAGCATGTGAAGACTTCCTCTAGTGGACAAGAATAATTTGTTCCAATGGCTATGAAGGCACCTGAAGTAGTTACTGTCGTGTGCTTAGAGCTTGGTTAGACATTGAAGACGCCAAAGTCATTCAGTACATTCTGAGCTATTTCCAGTCATTTTGATTTGTCTTTCCACTGGACCCCATTGATTCTGGAAGAGAGAGTGAGGTCAATGATTTTGCCCAGTTCAGCATCACTTTAAATCCAATTTATGCACAAGTCAAAAAGACATCACCCATACCATTTTTACCTACTCCAAAATCCTATGGCAACAGTCAAGTGACAAAGCAGTTAATGAGGCTACTTTGGGAGCTGTAGTCACGACCATACACACAGGCAGCCCAGGCCATGGGGTTGTCTTCTCACTGGACTGAAGCAGCAGTGAGATTAAGCAGCAACCTTTTTAAAGGATAATACTATTCACCTCCTGGCATGAGGAAGAGGCTAGAAAACATGTCCTAAAAAATTGTATGCTTCACCCAACCCTGGCCTGCTTACTACAGCAGTTGAAACAAACAAACAAAAAATGTACAAAAGCTTTTTCAAAGGATTCCATTCACTATTGGTACATGGAATGTGTGCATATTTATGAACATGAAATCTAGTAGATCCAAAAGATGAGCAGCTCTTGTTGTGAGAGAACTCAGCAGGTATCACATCCAAATAGCAGCCGTAAGTGAAAGAAGGCTGACAAATGAAGGCCAACTTGCCAAAGGTGGAGCTTGATAAATGGTTTCCTGGAGATGCCACAGTGAAGGGGATCCCCATGAAAATGGCAGAGGTTTTTGATCAAAAGTAATCTAGTCAACAAGGAGTGAATGACAGACTCTTGACAAATGTGCCACTTGCAGAAAAGCTCCATACCATTATCATCAGCGTGTATGCTCCCATGGTGACAGACCCTGATAAGGTCAAACAAAAGTTTTATGAAGACCTGGAGATCCTCATCATCAATGGGCAGAAAGAAGACAAGCTTATAATTCTGAGTAACTTTAATGAAAGAGTAGGTACAGACTACCAAACGTGGCAGGGAGTCCTTGGCAGGAAAGGAGTAGAAAACAGCAACAGCAATGTTCACTTGCTACTGAAGACTGGTGTATCTCGTGATGTTTTCATTGCCAACATCATCTTCCATTTACCTAAATGTAATAAAACTTTATGGATGTACCCTCACAGCAAACATTGACATTTAATAGACTATGTTATTGTAAGGAGAAGAGACAGACAAGATGTGAGAGTGACAAAGGCAATGTGTGGTAGAGAGTGCTGGACCAATCATAGACTTATCATCTCCAAGTTAAATATCTGCATTCAATAAAAGTAGCACCAAGGCAAGAAAACTAGGTCAACTTAGGTTGACTTAAGGTCAACAGATTAGAATGCTTCTCTGCTTCTGCCAGTGGGAATAGTTTGCTACCAACTAGGAGGGAAGGTTGAGCCAACACACAGCTGGCAACAGTGAAGAAAAAAGAAGTGGCCGGCTTTCAGAGATTTGGTATACAACATTGCATTTACTCATCTGGACTAGAACACTTGCAAACATTAAAATTGGTTTGATGAAAATGTTGTGGAAATTCAGAAGCTGATAAAAAAAAGACAACTTTACAGGTTAACCAGCAGGATAGTTCATCTGTCTCTAAGAAGGCAGCATGTAACTCCATCAAAAGAAAAGTGCAAGTGGAACTTATAGAGAAATAGGATTCTTGGTGTAGTAAGAAAGCAGGTGAAATTCAGTTTTACACTGAGAGTAACAATGCAAAGTGCTTTTATGATGCCCTGAGGGCTGTTTATGTGCCAAAGACTTGTGGTGCATCTCAGTGCACTACTCAGTGCTGATAGATGTCCTTAATGATAAGGACATGATTCTGGAGAAATGGATTGAACACTTCCATAGCATTTTCAATAGATCATCATCACTCAATGCTGAAACTATTGACCAAATAGCACAGGTTGAAGTCAACCCCTTTCTAGCCAAAGTTTCTAACATGAAGAAAATGTTTTGGATACCATTAGACTCCTCTTGTGCGCAAAGTACCTAGTGCTGCTTCTATTCAAGTTGAGATTTACAAGGCAGTGAGTTCACTCATACAAAAGCTAACTGAAATTTTCTGGGTTATATGGCAAGAGAAGCTTATCCTCCAGGAGTTCAAGGATGTCTCCATTGCCTATCTCTATAAAGGTAGAGGAAATAGATTGTACTGTGACAATCACAGGGATTCTCTTAGTCATTGCTGGCAAGATTCTTGCTAGAGTCTTCCTTAATACACTGATCCTTCACCTGAAAGACGATCATCTACCTGAGAGCCAGTGTGGCTTTAGAAAGGGTCAAGGAACAGATAATTTGGAACTTGTTGTCCAATAATTCCAGTAGAAATGCCAGGAGCAGAACAGAGGTCTATATACAATATTCATCAATCTGACTGAGGACTTTGGTACTGTCAGTCATGAGGACTTGTGGAAAATCATGCCAAAATTTGGTTGACAAGAAAAGTTCTTCAGTATTATATATTTATTTCATTACACCATGTTTGTACACCTTCTGGATAATGGATGATGCCCTCACACTTTCCCAGTCACCACTAGAGTGAAGCAAAGATGTGTGCTTTCTCCTATGCTTTTTAGCATAATGTTTTCAGCAACATTATCAGACACCTTCAACAAAGATGGACACAATGTCGAGGTCAGCTACTGGGCAAAGGTAAATTACATAACTTGCAAAGACTACAAGCCAAGACTAAAATAGAGAAATAGTTGGTGCATGATTTTTTTTTCAGTTGATTGTGTACTCAGTGCAGCCTCTGAGACTGAGATGCAAAAACTATGGACCAGTTCCTTGCTGCTTGTGCTAATTTTGACCTAAAAATTAACACTAAGAAAACACATTTGCTCTACCAGCTGACACATATTTCTAGAGCTAGTTATGTGTTTAAGAAGCTCCAAAGGAAAGTGTGAGAGAGAAGAAGTATTAGATTGAATATTAAACTGAAGACCTACATAGCTATTGTGCTGACCTCTTTATTGTATGCCTGTGAATCCTAGACAGTCTACCAGTGCCAAAACTCACCTAGGCTAACGCCTGGATGAAACACATAAAGAGAATCACTGGGCTTCTATATGAAAAATTTCTAGTATGGTAATAATGACAGCTTGTGTTCAACGGGCATACCTTTCAAGACTCCAGGGTTACCACTATTCTACATTATTGTTGCATTATCAACAATTTATCAATTAATATTTAGTACATGTCTCTTATTTGT
>CM053580.1:259588525-259650529 GCA_028627135.1 Pseudochirops cupreus | reverse complement strand
ATAACGAATATATCTTTAAAGATTTTCCTTAAAAGGACCCATATGTACAAAAATATTTATAGCAGCTCTTTTGTAGTGGCAAAGAATTGAAAATCAAAGGGATGCCCATCAACTGAGGAATGGTTAAACAAGTTGTGGTATATGAATGTAATGGAATACTATTGTGCTGTAAGAAATGGGCAGACATGGGGCAGCTTGGTGGCTCAGTGAATAGAGCACTGGCTCTGGAGTGAGGAGGACCTGAGTTCAAATCTGACTTTAGACAATTAACACAAAACTAGTCATGTGACCTTGGGCAAGTCACTTAATCCCAATTGCCCTACCTTCCCCCCTCCAAAAAGAGAAGAAAAGAAAAGAGCGGACAAATGTCATAATAACCTGGAGAGATTTATATAAACTGATGCTGAGTGAAAAGAGCAGAAACAGGTGTAATAGTAATGAAATTTGAAGATTCCTTTGTATTGGCAAGCTGACAGGTACTTAGCACTTAGTATTGATTGATTATATCAAGCCTCTATTAAGAAATAGAAGGTATGAACCCCTGTTGGTGACATAACAGGAAGGGGCTGAACAGGGAGGAGCTAATACTGTATATAAGGAAAAGCCCCAGCTGAGAGAGTCAGAATGTCTTGGGGTAAGCATCATGGAGGCAGAGCAGCTACTGCCAGAAAGAGAGAGAGAGAAAGAGAGAGATAGAACTTCTCTCAGCGAGCACCTGGAGGCTAGGCTACTAATAAGTGATTTTGATTTTGAGAATGGGGGAAGGCCAGCCTGAACTGCCAAAGACTTCTGAGGGTGAGCTAGAGCTGCCAGAGGAAGCATGACTGTGGTGTCAGTACTTTGTCTGTGGCTTTGTTAAGCTTTTTCTTCCCAGGAACAGAAACTGTGAAGGACTTGAGGTGGACTGGACATTGTGAGCTTCAATGTAGAGCAGGAACTGCACAGAGAGCTAGACAAGGAACTGGGAGCTATGTGCCTTGGAACCCAGGTTGCAGTTGTGTAAATTGAGGCAGGAGCTGGGACCATGGAAGAGGAACCATGGAAACTGAGAGCTTGCCTCAAGTCAAGAGTCTCTGTGGGTACTGAGTAGTGACTGATGAACTTGTAACTTAATTGCACCCCATGGGTGGAGGATTTTGACTTTTGTACTTTGTGATTGAATTAAGGACTTTCTGATTGACTCAATGAATCTACTTTGCTTAAAATTATGTGACCATTCTGGTGAAAACTACATGGCCACCTGAATAAGTTATTATACCATTGTGAATACTATACCTTGATTTTCTGTGGATGTTTTGCCTTAGTTTATTGCTGAATAAATAGAGACTTCACTATACTATGTAATCAGAACCTTGAAAACTGTTCACAGTAGAAGTCCTTTGCAAAGCTGCTCGTGGGTGGCTTTACACCAGGAGAACTTTATACACAATTACAGACACGTTGTATCTGTGATGACTAACTTTGATAGACTCAACTGCTGTCAGCAATGCAAGGTTATAAGACAGCTCCAAAAGACTCATGATGGAAAGGAGTATTCACATGCAGAGAAAGAACTACAGAGTCTGAATACAGATTGAAGCAAACTGTTTGCTCTCTCTCTTTTTTGTTTTGTTTTGTTTCATTCCTTCTTTCTCACTGTTCACTCCATTGGTTATAATTCTTCTTTGCAACTTGACTAATGTTTAACGTGAAGGTATTTGTAGAACCTATATCAGATTGCATACTGCCATGGAGGGGGGAAGATTAAGAGGGAGGGGGAGAAAATTTGAAATTCAAGGGATTGTGGAACTGAGTGTTGTAAACTAAAAGTAAATTAATTAATTAATTTTTAGAAAAGATTTTCCCTAAACTATTAATTATTAGTTACCAACTGATAATAGATTGGGCAAGGATCTTAGTCATTCTATTCATTCTCCTAGGGCCTCTCTTTCCTTTGTGTATTTTTTATATTTCTTCTGTGTGCTTTTTCTGTAGAGGATCCATAGTTATAACTTTTGGAGAAAGAATAGAGATGAGAAAAAAATAAATACAAGGCTAAATTTTTAAAAAATAGCTATAGTACACAGGTAGGCATATGCAAATTATAGATGAATTGATTTATGGACTTCCAAACAATTTCTTTTTTTTTTGGAGGGGGGAAAGCAAGACAACTGGGGTTAAGTGACTTGCCCAAGGTCACACAGCTAGTTAAGTGTCAAGTGTCTGAGGCCAGATTTGAAATCAGGTCCTCCTAACTTCAGGGCCCATGCTCTATTCACTGTGTCACCTAGCTGCCCTCAAACAATTACTTTACCCCTGACTCTGACCCTCAGAAATTACCAGGATAATCTAATAGAGGGTATAGACTGTATGTGAATATGTCTCTCCAAAGATCACAATTTGGGTATCCAATATGCTATTCTACATGTCATGTATGCACCTGCCAATATATTTTTGTTCTCTTAGGAGTTTTTGTTCTTCTCATGTCTAAACAAATCATGAAATTTTAGAGAGCAGGAGGAAAGGTTGGGGGAAAGGTGCTTATGATTGTTTTAACTACAATCATTATAACCATTGCTTAACCTTAGCCACCACTCTAAGTAAGTGAGGTTCTAGACATGCAAATAGATCTTTTTAATGTGGCCTTATAAAATTTAGATGACGAGCAATAATATAGATGGCCTGGAGATTCAGATTTGTTTTGAATCAGACCTAGAAATCAAGTTCCATTTACCTTCTATTGACTGGCTTATAGCAGAAGTGCTTCAGACCCATGTGAGACCTCACAGGATCACTCTTACTTTGACTTCTCCCCATCTTCCCAGGCTAACACCAAGCCCAAATGTCCAGATCTCAGAAGATAAAAGGTTCCCACCTAAGAGAATTTGCCTTATTGTGGAATTGTAGCATATCAAAGATCCTTTTTGAAGTAACACAGTCAAACTAATAAGAATGAAAATTTTGTATTTGGCATTATATTCAGATTCATAATAGTTGCATTTTAAGGCACCATGATTTCAGTTCTGATATGATTGGTATACCAGTGAAATCAGGTCCAGTCTCTATCTGTATACTTGTTCAAATATGAATTTATGGCAACAGTCCACAATTACAGAATTGTAAAAAGAGCTCAATGAGTAGTGGTAAAGACTTTGTTTCTTTTGAGCAAATTTGGAGTTTCTTTTGGAATACAAACAAGTGGTAGGAGTGATTCAATCATTTAATAATGTTTGTGCTTTGGAGATTTCTGTCCGAACAAGGTAAGGCTCTGGCAGAGAATTAACAGAGCATTTCACCATCTTTTTCAGAAAAGGAAATAACATTGCTATGATATTAGCAAAGGGGAAATGGAGACTGTGAGAATGAAATGATCAATTTTAGGTAAGGAGATCTCGCTAGCCAAGTAAAACACTAAGTAACTGATATAAGGAGGATGCCAAAACTCTCATGGGGGGGGGGAAGAGAATTAACCAACAAAATCTTTATAAAGCTGAGCCCCTAATATGACAATGATTGTCTTTCCCTTTAGCCATGGAAAATCATGTCTCACTCTAATTAAAGAAAGGTGCCATCTGACTTTTCATCCATCTTTATTACGTCATGCAAATCCAAAGAGCAACAGGTAGAAAGACATCTTTCAGAGGATGTTGAAAATGAAACATACAAACCCACACCTAGGTGCCTAGGTGGGAATTTCCTGCTGTTCTTTGTTAGGAAATATTTGCTATTTATTTTTTAATCTGTGTGCTATCAGATCTATGCTTGATATTAACACAGGAGAGCCCTTAATCCTTTCAAGATTGGTAATTGAGTCTAATTGAGTCCCTGGAAACTTTGATTGAAGGAAGAGGGGTGTCTATTGGATAACTCTTTAAAATAATAGGTCTTTCTTGATCTGCCAAGGTATTATTTTAATAATAGGATGGCTTTTCCTATATATCTATAAATGTATATGTATATGTATGTACATATATATGCATAACTTCCTAGAACATTTAAAAGTTATAACTGATTCTCTTGGCTAATTATCTATCCTACAAATGGAATTTTCCACTGAATACTTTCTTACTTAGTCTACAAAACCATGTGAGTTTCAATATAGAAAAGATCTGATAACAAAATATATTGAACAAGATTTAGGTGGTTATAGAGTGTTGAGGAAATGAATTTAAGATGTCTCTTTGCATAGGCTTTTGATATAGTCTAAATCAATTCCTTTGATTGGAGCAGTTATCAAAAATCATCTAGTGTTAGGCACAGAAACATCTTTAAAGCTCCCAAGCTCCTCCACAAATTTCATTGTGATGGAATGACACCTGTTGAAAATGCCTGGGTATGATTGTCATTGGTACAAAGAGACAGTTCTCTGCATATTTTATCAGAAAGACTCAGATTAAAAAAAAAAAGATTTCTTACCACTATGTCACTAGAATCCCCAGAAATAGATGATTAGAGTGAATGGAGCAGGGTCTTATGCCAAACCGTGGAAACAAGCAAAAATATTTTCTGGTACCACAACCTCTCCTTTTGGCATTCTTTCACCACTATTGAATTGGCTACTGTTCATCCTTTGTCTTCTATAACCTGTAGGCTTCAGTATTTTCTCATGCTCCATTCTCTACCTTCTTTCTTTAGGGAATGATTCTTTCCACAGAAATGTCCATTTTTTGTCTTTATACTTACGGTATATTGATATTTTAAAACTGTAATAATGGTATTCTAGAATACCTTCCACTTTTAAGTAAAGATATGGCAAGGTGGGAGGAGAGCAGGGGGCACTACCTGAGGGACAAGTCACCAAAGAGAAGCTGGAAGGCTAGGAAACATTTGATAACCTGACCATGGTCAATCAATGAGCTCAGGACAGCTCCTTCATATATACCTTACAAATTAGTTCAAACCTAGAAGCAATCTGCAGGAAGACATCCAAATCTATGGCCTTTCTAGTGTGGCTAGCTCATAGTGGGGATGGAGCAAAACCATGGGTTGGGTTGGAAGCAGGGTGGATATACATAATGCTGCCATAAAACACTGAAGCTTTGAAATAGACAGGTAGAACAGAAATATCAGTTCATTTGTATTTCCTGTATTTTGATTTCCCCCTGGCTTGAACTCACTGCATCTGCATATGGTTATGTCTTTTAACATAAAAACTTAAGTCTCAAAATTCCAGAAAAAAGAGAGATTTCAAGCCTGGATCTAAATAGGGACCACATCTTTCTTTTCTCAGGAGAGGACTGAGTTTTTCCTTTTTTTCCCCAAGTCTCATATCTACTAGGAAAACCAATCTGAGTATCTTAAGACAAAATTGAAGAAGTTGAACTTTACCTAAGGTAAAGCTAGAGGTGATGTGCAGAAAGACATCCAAATCTATGACTTTATTAGTGTGGCTGGCTCATGGTGAGGGGCAGAGCAAAACAGGCCCATGACCATCTTAGTGTAATATGGGGTTGGGTTGGGGGTGCGGGATGGGTAAAGATACACAATTCTGCCATAAAATAGTAAGGTTTTAAGGTACACAGTTTGAACAGAAGCATCAGTTCATCCATATTTCCTGTAGATGGCTAATAAATACCTTTCAAGGGAGTTAGGACAAGGAAGAAAGAAATAAATGAATCAAGAGCAATGGCCAGGCTTTTAAAGATTAGAAACCAAAGAGACATCCTTGAGAATGGGAAGAGTGGCTTCTTCCAAATCAATACAGAACAATACATTGATGGGCAGGGCAGTAGGGGAGATATGAAGATCATTGGAAAAGACAACAGAGAAATGCCCTCCTGTTTCAGAAGGCCATGAGCCAGGGACAGGAATTAAACCATCCAGAACAATGACAGAGTAGAGGTATAGCCTATACCAAAAGGGTCGGGGAAGGACGAGGGTTCCAGAGGTTGAGACAACATTAAGATTCAGATCCTGAGCAGGTTCTGTAAGGTATTTGTTTAGGAATGTTGACCTAAAGAGTACCTTTAATGAGGTTGTCACCTCTTGCTCATTTTCTCCCACCCCTGGGGACTCGATTTTTGAGTTGAAGGATAGTTCAAAGGTGGTGCTATAGAAGGACAAGAAACCCCTGAATGTGTGACCCATAAATGACATCATATCAAAACCAATTTTTGACTAGACTTTAAAGGATTAGAAATCTGCCCTCTGCAAAAGTATTCACTTAAGTGACTGGCTCATAGTAGAGGGTAGATCATGAGGTTTTTCTTTTTAAAAATTTTTAAAAAAAAGATTCATTTTGAAAAATCTCAACATTACATTGAATAAATTAAATGGAACTTTTTTCCTTTTGAATTTTTCCCACACATACTTTTTTTTTTTTGGAGTGGAGAAAGCAAGCAATTAGAATTAAGTGACTTGCCCAAGGTCACACAGCTAGTAAAGTGTCAAGCATCTAAGACCAGATTTGAACTCAAGTCCTTCTGACTCCAGGACCGCTGCTATATTCACTGTGTCACTTAGCTGCCTCCCCCCCTCACTGACACACATACATTTCTATCAAGACCAAAGAGAATTTAGTGAAGAGCGTGCATCAATGTCAGCAGTACCCTTCTAGCTTAGAAGCCTAAAAAAAGCTAGCAGAGAGAAGGACAGCCCTGTCATCTGCAAATATTGATTCTTTTCTACCTGGTTTATTTATCATAAAAGCCTATTCTCAAAGGCAAGACTTTGGGCAGGTGGGGGTGGGAACCTTATTCATACTGGGTGGTAAATGACTGATAGGTCTTAATGTAATACCATCACTCCAAGTAGGTACTATGTCTGATATCACATGACATCCTACAGTTAGTTCCTTGCCCATGGGAGGTACTCAAGCAGTATTTGTTCAATGAAGGCATAAATGAATTTAAACTCTGGATGGGAAAGAATGAAACTTTAGTTGCTGAATTTCCTTTGTCAGTCAGGCTATGGTGAGGGCATTTTGGAATGCAGAGCTATCTATCCTGCTAGTGTGGAGAGTTGTTACTAGGTCCTAGGATGACCAGAAATGTCATGTTATTTTTCAAATTCTTTGTTCACAGAATTCTCATTTTTATATATCCCAAATATAATTTTAAAAATACAGTCTACTTTCAATTAACTATGATATCAATTGGGGATGAAGGAGCAACAGACATAAAGGAAGTACCTACATCATTGTTTTGGCCTGCCCATTTCTACAACAAGGTAGGAGTGACAATAAAATTATGGAAAGAAAAACGATATAAAGAAATTGGAAAACCCCGAAGTAGTAAAATACAAGAACTAAGAGCGTATCCAGGGGCGCTGCCTGGAGGTCACGTGTGGCCCTCTAGGTCCTCAAGTGCAGCCCTTTGACTGAATCCAAACTTCACAGAACAAAATCACCCTGGTCACAATACCCTCCCCAAATTACCTTTTTCCCCCAGGTAAATACTATTTACTAAATGTTTTTTCTCTTAGTGTCACCTCTTTTTCTTGTTACCTATATTATTGAAAAGTAAGCTGGGTGTGTATGTGAGTGCATTTGTGCCTGTGTGTATGTGTGCATGTGCATGTATTTAGGGGAAGACTTGAGCAGATGTTAGGACAATTTGTCCCCACAAAATCTTCTGCAAGTACTTTTCTTAGATGTGAACTCTACATAAGTATTTTCTCTAAGGTGCACAGTGGAGGGAAATCCCCCTAAAACCTTTCATCATCTCAGACAACTTAATTGTGTTTTCCCACAATTGTGAATGAAAATGGAGACAAGAAATAAAGTCATTGTGGAAATGGATCCTTTGGGGATCAGAAATGAGCTTTCGTCCTGGTGAAATTTAGGAGTTACTAAGACTTCTGTGTCCTGTAGTCACCAAAGCTTCTGATGGTTTAAACAGGTTTCTTTGTGTTTGCTTATTTCCTTTATCACATGGTAAAATTTCATTCACATGTTTACTAATTACCCTCATATATTTTGCATAAATTATTACATTTTTGTATGTGATATTGAGGCAACTCTATGAAAACACCTATTTCATTGTAATGTTTTCTATATAAACTGCCAAAAGATTGCAATGAAAAATACATTCATTTTCTAAGACCAGAATCCATAAATTCTGGATCCCATGTAAATAAAGAATATGTCAAGATTTTCTTTCAGTATTAATATACTAAAATCTCACAGTCTTGCAATGATTACCCACATTATGAATTTCCTAATTGACACAGAGTTTGTTTCTATATTTAATTGTCACATTTCATGCATTCAAAAACTCTAGTCATTTTGATATACTCCTTGTATATTTGTAAGCCGGTGATGATAAAGGTCCAAGATATTTTTAAAAAGTATATCAAATGATGAATATTTAACAAACATTAATACTGTACTAATTACTAATTATACTAATTAGGATAACTATATTTTGTTGCTATAATGACTCAATAACACATTTAATAAAAATTAATAAAATGACTTTAGATGCCCCTCTCACCTACAAGCTCAATAGCAAACTCTCCTCCAAGTACCTTTCACTTTTAATGTTGGCAAGATCTTACGAAGTCATTGAGAAAAATCACAGGTATTCCTAAAGTCTTAGTGGAGTTTCCAGCTATTTAAGCTACTAAAGTGTAACACTGAACTAAGGATTTGGGATACCTTGTATATCTGTTTCTCACAAACTATGACTGTTAGACTATTAAGAGACGTTCTTTTATTACGTTTCCCACAAATGAAGCAACAATAAATCAGCCTCAGCCTTTGCCCATACCAAGAATATTTCAGTTCAGAAAAGAGTGATTTTTCAGAGTTGAAGCATTATGAAAAAGTGAAAACAGGTGGACTAATGGAAATGATCCCACAGTTCTGTTGGTGAGATTGCTGTAATATTTGATGTTTGAGTGAAAACGTGAGCCTTAAATGAAATAGAGGGCAAAATAGATACCATTTACCATGATACTTTAAAATGAATTGCAAGTTCTGACCCTGAGAAGGGGCTGAAGGGGCTGCCTTGTGGACTTTAGACGCTCTTCAAAGATAATCACCTGGCCCCTTTAATTCTTCTCGTCCTTTACAGTTGCATAAAATTATTATCAATGGATAATTTAGCACTTGTAACACCACCTGCAGTCTTTCTAACACTTGTTTTGGACAATTCTTCATGTTGACCATAATTATTTAATTTGTGATCAGAATAAGACGGAAAAAAGGTGGGTGTACAAGGGGAACATGGCAGCAGATTTCAACTTAGCATTTAAAAAATATATAGAGACACCAGGATGGCTGTTGAAAACAGATATGCTAACTAAAGTTACTAGGTCATCAGGTTTCCATCCCTGAGATCCCTAGCCAGATGATACATATATCTGTACAATATGAAAATGTGGCCTACACAGCTTTGTAGGTTCATTTTTCCATTGAGGTAGTGGTGATTTGAAAATCAAATAAATTTTGGCCATTGAAATTTGAGGAAGTTTTTCCTGAGTCACTGGCCTCCACTGAACCTTCAATCAACCCACAATTAGTCAGAACCACCAGGGATCCTCAGTACAACTCAGGAATCATTTATTCCATTAATTTAGAATTCCTTGGTTTTAATTTAATTAGCAAGAACATGATTGCTGATTGTCCTAATACACTCCAACTTTTCTGATTTGTATACTTCTTCCTGCTGATTTCATTCTTGTAGGAATACAGAAAATTACTGCTCTGTACATGTGTTAAGCACTTTTGTAAATCTCTTTGAACTATATCCTGTCACTTTAGTAAAACTCCATGTGTGCACACGCATGTGTGTGTGTGTGTGTGTGTGTGTGTGTATACAAGGAAAATATCATCAGAAGTACTTCCGATGTAATAGTAACCTTTCCATAGACTTTCCAACTTGTCTGGGTTTCCTTGAAGGTCGATTGGGTTTTCAACTCTGTTATCTGCTAGGTGTTTGATGGAGTGGTCCAGATAACAGAGGAGAGAGCAAAGGAAAAAGAATTTTTTGAAGATCAAAAGTGGCTGTTCATTTTGTTATCTGACCCTATCTGTTGTCATAGTAACAGGTTTCTTTTAACCTCTGCCATCAGATGATTTGTCTTTATCTGTTATGAATTCTACTTTGACTGAGTAGCTGTTGGTACAGCATAAAGTGAAGACGGGTTGTTGTTTTTTTTAATTCTGTAACTGCAGTGCTTTATGGAGAAGGGAACGGGAAACTTAATTCCCATGTTGGAAAAGATTTAAATTACTTTTTCAATTTAACTGTTATCTTAATTTAGCAAGAAATAAAACCAACAGCCATACACACAGCCAGGTACGCACACTTCCTTTTTAGGATCTATGAAATACAAGTCAATAAATACTGTTTAGGAGTGGAATGAATTAACATGTTGTCTTCATCATAATGGTAGGCTTAAGTTTAGTCTATGGTAAATGAAGAAGATGATGACAATGTGTGAAATAACTTAATGTAAAGTAATATTGGGGGTGGAATTTTAATAGAAGGCATAAAATAAGGACTCATTAGAGCTTATTTCCTTATTTTTTAATCCCTTCCACCTTTTACATAAAAGCTGACCCAAAAGATCCCTTTAAGGTCAATGAGATGTGTACTCTAAGATTTGATTGGAGAGATTAGAAATGATGGGGAGTGACTCTCTTGTTAATTCCTTTTTTAAGCAGAGCTTCCAGTAAACCGAATTTCAGGACAGGAGATTTCTTCTGATTATAAAATTATCACTTTAAGTAAGAAGATACCAGAATCATGCTAAATGAATTTCAGCTGCATGAGAGAGATGGCCTCAAAAATAGAGACCTAACCTTTTTTTCCTGAGAAATACAGCAATGTATGAATCTTTTACCTGAAGAAATTGAGATTAATGACTGAGATGTTACCTTTGGCATCATCTTATATCTATGTAAGTTCACTGGAAAAGGGTCACACCAAGTTCTATTTATTGAGGCAAGACTGAAACCCCATTTGTCAGGGTGTTTCTGTTGCATCACATGACATAATTTTAGCTCTATCGTGACGACAAATTAAAGCTCTAAATAGTAACAGAGGAGCCTGGGTCAAGTACCCTAAAATGTATCTAAATCCCCACAGCACCAAAGACATGTTCAAATCAACTCTCTAGACAAATTCATTGGCTGTCAGATGGAAGGAGAAGATATCAATAGGAGAGAAGTTGAATCTCAATACTCAAGATCTCATTGTAAGGGAAGACCCCACGAGGGTCAAGGTTGGAGAGACAAAGATCTGGGATACCACCCTGTGAACAGAGACCCTGGTACACTTAAGGCTGTTGCAGGGAAGGCCACCACTGGAGGCAGGAGCCAGTTGAGCTTATCTGAGGGAAGATCTTACCTGAAACATAGCATATGGGGGAACGTGGAACAAGGTAGGAAAGAAAGTATGTCATCTGGTAACTTTCTATATTAACTAATTATTCTTGCTAACTAGAGAGATATTGTTTGCAACATAGTAGATAGAAGAGCTACCTTAGAGTCAGAAAGATCTGTGTTTTAAGTGTGGCACAAATAAACTCTGTGAACATGGGCAACTCACTAAACCCCTCATTATCCTAACTCTCTAAGATTGTAAGTTGTAGAAGACTTATAGATCTGTATCTTTGGAAGAAATTTCCACACTGGGAGTCCCCTAAATCATGAAATCACAGGATCAGGAAAGAAAAATTATTTTTTGCTAATTTAATGCTAAACTCAGTTGTTTCTGCCTATTGGTGGAGTACAAATACTATGAATGCTTTCAAAATTTCAACCCCATAAGATAAAGTCCTGGTCACCTAGGCCTAGTTATGACTTCATATGTAGCCTTCTATCCCACCCTGTCCTCAAAAAGAAAAGGTAATCATGTTTATATAGTTAGCATCAGATCATAAGGCTTTGACAATGGTGCTGGAATTTTCTTAGTGAAAATTTACAGAAAGACATTTCCTTCAACTTGAAGTCTGTGTATCAGTTCTTATGAAAATTGAGATTTAATCCTCTCATTCCTCTCCAGGCTATCCTCAGGACTCCCTCTCCTATGTCCTAGACACCTCTTCATCCTGGAAGCTCACTCCAGCTGTGGAATTCATAAATCTGAAGTACCCTGAACCCCTTCCTCTGATTGAATGACTCCTCCCAGAATCTCTATTTAAGGATGGTGCAATGGCCAGCCATTTATTATTCTTCCACAGGCTGCACTCCCCATTTTCTCTATATGGTTCCCCAGGGTCAAGTACCTACTCTTTTCAATTCAGCTTCCTTTTATGTGTCATAAAGGGGGGAGGGAAGGAACTCTTCTTATATTAGTATCCCCAGTCCTTAGCTCAGTGCCTGGAAAGTAGCTTAATAACCTCTTATCTGACTGAAAAATTTATTTAAATATCATGTTTGGGGGTGGGGTGATTAATACCATGATGAAATTTCTACAAATTAGCTATGATGACTGTGTACCTGAAAGGGCCATTAGAGGTCACCTTGTCCAACCCCTTCATTTTAAGATGAAGAAATTGAGACCTAAAAAGAAGTGACTTACTCAAATTCAGGGACAGGGTTAGATTCAGAGATAAGTTCTTCAAATCCCATTTTTTTTTCCTTGATACAACTTGCCCTCCAGGCTTTTTCTTTTACTCCAGGGGTTTAAAGCTTTCAATCAATCAATCGATGAACCAGCAAATGTTTATTACATACTACTATCCACTTTTACATCTTGGCTCCGCCCTGAGATTTTTTCTTAGCTGTTTCATATCCTTAATTATTTTCATTCTTCCTACTCTGTAGTTTAAGATTTTTCCTCATGTCTAGCCCACAAAATATTTTTTTTCCCTTCTAGACACAGCTCAAGTACTAGTCCCTGTATGAAGCTTTTCCTGATCCCCCGACTGCTCCTGCCCTCCCTAACTGCCTTATATATAACTTCATTATATTTACTTGTATTTAATCTGTATGTACTTACACATGTATTTGTTGTTTGACCTATTCAAATGTAAGCTACGTGAGAGTAGAGATCATCTCATTCTTTGTTTTTGTTTCCCTGTGAAATAATCGGATTGATTCTGTCTTTTTTTATTGATCCCATTTATAGTTAATTGATTTTGTCCTATAACAGCCTAAATTATGGTTCTTTGTTTCTAAACTTAGTTCAGAATTCAACTGGCTCATAATGAGTTAAGAAATCCACTTCTTTTGTTTATCACTGTTCTATTCTTGTGTCAAAGAAATCTGTTACTCTTAAAGGAGTCAGGTGGACCTTAGGGAGTCTGGTCTAGTATCTTTACACCACCAAAACTATCCTTCAAGTTTCTCTGGTTTGCTATCCAAAGAAGTCTCGTCCACTATGTCTAACCTTGCAGGTAGACTCGGTGAACATTACTTAGTCACAGAAGGGAAGAAGGGGGTTGTTGCTAGTCCCTCATTCCCAATTTCCAACCAAACAAGTTGTCTCCATGCCCATGATGCTTTCTACCTTGCAAACAATTGCAATATTTTCCCCACCTATCCTACTCTATTCTTTGTTCTCTTGTACTTCTCAAAACGATATGAAGGCTAGCAAGCCCTAAGTCGAAGTCTATGGTTGTTGAGAGAGACGATTGATCCAATTTATTGGTTACCACTAGCCTAACTAATAAATTGATCATCCTTAGACTGCTGCTTCTTTAATTTTTTTAAAGTTTAATTTTTAAACATAATACTTGGTGCCTAGGACAGTGTCTGTCGCATAGTATACACTTAATAAAATACTTGTTGATTGACATTAAATTTCTCGTTAGACCAACAAAAATCAGTTCCCACCCAATAAAACAATTACTGGTTTTTCATTTTCTACCCTGAAAGCCTTAATATAAACTTTACAGATAGAACTTCAACAAGTTACAAAATCTTATGTAGAAAATACGTGTGATAGTGAGAGTTCTTAAGTCTTTCAAAGTTATTTGTTTTTACAATATTATAACTATAGATAAATTAGTCTGGTTCTGCTTATTTCACTGGGCATAGTTTCATATAATTTGTCTCAGGTTTCTCTGAAACCATTTTCTTTATCATTTTTCTGGCATGATAATATGCCTTTATATTCATATATCATTAATTGTTCAATAATTTACCAGTTGTTGGTCTTTTCCTTAATTTTCTGTTCCTTTCTAGCATAAAAAGAACTGCTACAAATATTTTTATACATTTAGCCTCTTCTCTTTCTTCAAAACACACACACACACACACACACACACACACACACACACATACACACACACACACACGTGTATGTGCTATTAAACAATCAATCCCCTGATATTTGGGGAAATGGGCATGTTCTTTTATTTATTTTTTAAAATTGTTATTTTCATAGTACTTTAGTATTTGAAAAGACCTTCCAACAACCCTATGAGGTAAATTGTATAGGTATCATCTTCAATTTACAGTTGAGAAAATATTGACTAACATACCACTAGAAGATGTTAGAGGCAAGATTCAAACTAGAGTCCTTTCTTATTTGAAGCTCTGAACTTTTTTTACTGCAGAGCAGTGTCTGACTTTGTTTTCAAAGAAACTATTTTATTTTCTGGAACATTTTTTTTTTCAAATGACAATAGATACTCTCAGTTTTGAGGTGGATTGAAATCTCTCATCCACAAGCTAGCCTGATGATTTTTACTGACTGGACTAGGTGAGTCCTTATTTAAACAAAACACACACACACACACACACACACACACACACACACACACACACACACACACACACAGGAAAATTAAACCAACAACAGGTTTGGTTATCATTTTGACTGAGCTGAACCACAGAGTCTATCAAAACAGTCTAATTGGTCTTGTGGACACAACCTGACATTGATTCTGGGGTCTTAGATTTTATTTATTCAAGCATGCTGAGATTACTAGTTTCTAAGAGTACAAGAAAGAGATATGCATATGTATCCATTTCTTTATTATTCATGTATACCACTTATTGACAGATATGTAACATACACATAGTTTAAATGAACTCATTAAACATCTGGAACATTAAATGCCTTTTTCAAAAATACTCTTTAAATATTCTATAACAAACTGAAAATCTAGATTGTTTTCCCGTATTGTGTGAATCAGTTGCCTTTCTTGGGTTAAAAATGAAAAAAAATGATCAAAACATGCAGTAATATATTCTGGCCTACCTAGTCTTAGATCCCAGGCAAGAAAAAAAGGAAGCATGTGCCTGTGGGAAAAAAAATGGAGATGGAAAGGATTTTATTAATTTCCAAAGGCTGAGAAATTGGTTGCCCATGAAAGGCGATGATTTAGGGTACTAGAAACAAACCTCTTTGTTGTACTGGTTTCTCAAAGACAACAGAAAGTTACTTCCTCAGTTAAATTATACTCAATCAAATTGAAGTCAGGATCCTGTATTATGATTTTTTTAGAGGCCCAATTATGACACAAGGTTTAAACTTACATATGTCCATGTTATTGCTCCCTCTGGAATGTAAGCTCCTTGAGGTCAAAGACTGCTAAACTTCTGTTATTCTTATTCTCTGCAACAGGCACATAGTAGTAACTTAATTAATCCTTGCAGATTGATTGTTTTGTGATAAAAGTGTGTTGATTGTTTGACTTGTGGGCTTATGTTTTCCTACCATTTTTGAAGGAAAAAAAGATTCTGTACACTTACATAATAAATGCCTTCTGAGCTAAGATCTTTCCAGATTCCAAATACTGATGTTAAATTCTCTTATTCAGACTTAGCAACTGATACAAAATTATTACCTAGTTTCACACAAAGCACTACATACTTTATATGATGTTAACAATATGCAGTTCTTAGTGACAGATAGTAGAAACTAGAAGCTCCATACAGCTTCTTATTCCATGGTTTCCTTTTAGTGTTTTTCAGTCATGATTGACTCTTTGGGATCCCATTTGGGGTTTTCTTGGCAAAGATACAATGGTTTGCCTTATCGTTCTCCAGCGCATTTTACAGATGAGGAAATTGGAGTAAACAGGGTTTAATGACTTGCCAAGGGTCACACAGCTGGTAAGTGTGTGAGGCCACATTTGAACTCAGGAAGAGGAGTCTTCCTGATTCCAGATTCAGCCCTCTATCCACTGCACCATCTAGGTGTTCCCCTTACAACAACTAATATTCAAGTATCTATAAAATAATATACTATTGAAGTGCTGCATGACATAGTTAAAGGAATATATTTTTACATCTGGAAAACTAAGACAAAGTTAAGAGATTGGCAAACCTCATAAGTAATTCAATAGCAGGGTCTGGAAGCATCTTTTGTGTATTTCTTGCTTTCAATGCTTTACCAAATAAATCACATTTTTGTGCAATTTGATAACATAAAAAATAAGTATCCATTCAGTTCTTCAAGTGAAAAATGGGTATCTTAGGATCTATATATTATGTGCATGTATATATATAAATATATGTATATCAAGAAGACGTGAATTCAAACCCTACTTCTGAAAAATACTAGTTGTGTGACCTTGGGCAAAATGCTTAATCTCTCAGTGCCTCAGGCAACTCTCTGTGTCTTTAACTTTAATAAAAAAGCAGCTGATCAGCATTGGTAGATTTTCTTCACTGAGAAGCTTCTAAACCAATAAAATCAGTCACATCTCTCTCTCTCTCTCTCTCTCTCTCTCTCTCTCTTTCTTCTTCTTCTTCTTCTTCTTCTTCTTCTTCTTCTTCTCCTCCTCCTCCTCCTCCTCCTCCTCCTCCTCTTCCTCCTTCTCCTCCTTCTCCCCTTCTCATATGTATGTGTGTGCATATGCACATTCAAATGTATATTGATATTTCAAAGACACATGGTATCATTGGTATGCAAACTCCCTCCAATGATACAGATTGCCATTCCTCCTTATCTTACTTAAATGTTCCTAGAAAGAAAGACAACAGAAGGAAGGAAAGAAGGAAGGAAGGAAGGAAGGAAGGAAGGAAGGAAGGAAGGAAGGAAGGAAAGAAGGAAGGTCATTACCTAGTTGCAGACCCTCTGAGCTTCTTCAAGCTAAACTAAGTTGAGCTTTAAAGGGCAGACAACACATTTGAAGTTTTTTAGCTTGGTAGGATTTGCTTATGCTTGAGTTTTCAGAACACAAGTTCACTTTTATGGAATTTTAGTAAGACTTTACATATATATACATATTATGTGTCTACATATACATATATTTATATGTGTTCCACTAGTAGATAAATACTCACATGTTTGTATAGTAGATTTTTACCTTTTTCATATATAATTTAGCTTTATCAGCACAGTTAGATTAATTCTAGAAAGTTCTCTATGGAAGGATTTGGTTTTTAATATTTGTATTTATCTTGTTCTTTTTTTTTAATTCAAGCACTTTTTTTCTGGAGAAAATTTTGAAGTAGCTTTCAAAGGCTCTTCCTGCTCAGCTTTGCCTCTATGGAGCAGGCAGGAGAGGGCCTGGTACTTTCAGATCTACAGACTTGGGAATCTACAGGCAGGTCAGGTCTCAGGAGGGAAGTTTGTCATATGGAAATCTTTAACGGTCCAACTTATATTCTGTAGAGTCTGCCTTTTATCTTCTCAGGGTTTGAACATGATCCTTTCAAAGCTCGATAACCCATAAAAATCCTCACAGTGACTACTGCACTGCTCACTCCCTGATTCTTATAATCGCCGTCCATGAGGAATTAAGTTACTCTCACTATATTGCCATTATAATTTGGGAAAGAAGTTTTCTTTCAGCTTTATATTTCAAGTACATTGTCTTCCTATTACCATAAAATGACAAATTTTTCACTGTCATTGGTCTACCAGAAAAAGCAATCAAGACTGGGAAACTTTTCCCTGACACGTGATGTATTAAAACATATATGTATGTGTGTGTATGTATGTATGTGTGTGTATGTATGTATGTGTGTGTATGTATGTATGGATGTGTGTGTATGTATGTATGTATGTATGTATTAAAATCTTTTAATTTTGCATCACCTACATTTCCTAGAGTATCCCTCCCCACACTTCCTATCAAAGACGTCTTTTTAACTAAGAATTTTACAAAAAGAAGAAAAATAGTTTAGCAAAATGAACAAAAAGATAAAAATTCTTACATTATATAAACTGTTTGACATCTATAGACTCACACTTCTGTAAAGATATAAGAAGCACTTTCTAATATCTCTTATTTGGGGTCAAACTTGGACTTTAAAATTTTGCTTCATAACTTATTTTCTATTGTCTTGCCCATTTACATTGTTTATAATGTGATTACATTGTTATAGTCAGTCATGTATGTTGTTTTCCTGGTTTGGCTTACTTTACTTCATACTTCATGTAAGTCTTCCCGTGCTTCTCTATATTCAATATATTCATTATTTCTTACAGAACAATAACATTCCATTACATTTATGAGCCACAACTTATTGGAAAATGTATATGTATGTATCTACTCAATATCTGCTTGACTGTGGGGTATCACTGAAGCATATTTTGGTCCCTAGATTATGTTATACGCAATGATCATAGTTTACTCCATTCTTTTATGATTATCAGTTTTTTCTGTATCTAATTTCATATTGAAGACAAATTTTAGAGATGACATTAATTTCATATGAAGTTCATGTTAACAAACCACTTTGGTGGATACTTTTGATTTAATAATAAGTTCAATGAAATTAATATTGATCAATAGAAGTAAAAGTGTATTTCAAATAAGCCCCATTCATAAAGCAGGTTAAATGGCGAGGCACTGTAACAATTATACACTACTATAGTTTCCCCAACTCATTATACAATTGTTCTTTAGGCCACAAGGAAACACCATGTTACATCTAATACCTCCTGTGGGACCTCAGTGTCTTAACCCAGAAAATAAGGAGATTGGATTAGCTGGACTCTGAGGTCCCTTCCTACTTCAGATCTGCAATACCATAACCCAAGTGGAGAGGACTGAAATGGTGCAGAGAAATAATTTCCACCTATAGCAACAGATGCCTCCTAGCAGGCATCTTCCCAGGTTCAGCAGATCATTCAGGGATGGAGAAAGAGTCTTTTCCAAGACACTTCCAAAGGGTATGGACTACTTAAAATAAACCAAGACTTTCCTGAAAGCTCAGTATCCCAGAACTGCTACACAATTCCATGGGTTCCAAACCCAATGAGCCTAGCTGGAAGTAGATAATTTATGGTGATTTCTATTCTTATAGGGTGACAAAGTACAGTCAAAAATCACTGTTAACTCCTTTTGATTTCAACATTCAAACCTGGTATAACCACCAGTGGCAACTGTCCATAAGTATGCTGCATCATTTTTTTTTTCTGGCTCTACTCCTTTTCTCTCTACCCTCACTCATTTTGCAGCAGATATTCTAAAAATTAGATAAGATATATATAGAAATACTCACAATACACAACACTCTGTGACAAATGATAAAGGACGTGTTCAAACAAATTGAAAGAGTTAAAAGAGATTGAGATCACTTTGGGTTGTGGTGATCAGAGAAGGCTTCATGGAACCAGCTAACAATGTAGTCAAGCTATTGAAGATGTTTTTATCTACAACATATAGAGATGGGAGATGTTGCTGTTTTTCAGTCTGAGTCTGATTCTTCATAACCTCATTTGGGGTTTTCTTGGCAAAGATACTGGAATAGCTTGCCATTTCCTTTTCCAGCTCATTTTACCAATGAGGAAACTGAGGCAAACAGAGTTAAGTGACTTGCCCAGGATCACGCAGTTAGTGAGTGTCTGAGGTCAGATTTGAACCCGGTATTTCATATATAGGGAATGGTGCATGACCTAAGATGCTGAGATGGGAAAGCTCCAGACATATTTGGAGGTAACTTATTGTCTATTATTGTAAGATCATAGGGTACACATACAAGAGAAGTAAGACTGAGTAGGTAGTAGATGTGTAAAGCTTTTCTGAGTGAACAAATGATAAAGTATGTATTAAGTCAGTGGTTCTTAACCTTCCTAATGCCAAGACCCTTTAATACTCATATGTGGGCATATCTGCATGTGGACCGACCAGCCTGGAGACAGATAGAGGAGTGGTGTCTTGGTTCTTAAGACTATCAGAAATATGTGTTTTCCAATGGTCTTAGGCGACCCCCAAAGGAGTCACAACCCACAGGTTGAGAACTGCTGTATTAAGTGGTTATTATATGCCAGGAAATATGCTGAGCACTGCGAATGAAAAGACAAAAGTAAAACATCCCCTACAGTCAGAAAGCTTACATTTAAATGAGAGACGATATGTATACAGTTATATAGGCATTTATACATAGATACAATACATATACATGTGCACAGACATCATACACAGCCAAACAAATGGATATGATTTGTGACATCACTGACATGAGAATTCCCACATGAAAGATCCCTCTACCAACAGTTCTTCACCTTCTCTGAAATATATAAACTTAGATATATTTAGAACCCTGAGAAGCTAAGTGGCTTGTTTAGGGTCAGACAGTTAGTATGTGTTAGAAACAAAATTTGAGCCCAGGTTTTTCTGACTCTGAAGCCAGGTCCCTATCTACTACACCACACATACAAGATAAAGAGGTCATGTGAGGATGGGAAAGGCTTGGATCATAGAAATATAACAATAAGATGCCTGGGCAGGCTAAATAAGGGGGTTTCAACAGCCAGGAGCACACAGTTCCAGGGTAGGAGGCAATAGCCAGGGAGGAGATAGTTAATGGATTATGGTCAGTTTAGATTTTATTCTTCATGCAGTGGGGAACAAGAAGTCTCCAGTGCTGATGATAAGAATAGAGTCTAAAGGATTGCTGCTGAAGATTCTGCTTCGTAAGGGGAGATTAAGCATGATTTGTATATGCTATCGATAAGCCTTTGTCAAGGAGTTAGGTATGGCATCTCTAAACATAGTGAGATCTTACAACAACATAGAATGTTGAACATGGAGACTGTTCCAGTGGTAACCCATGGGAAGCTTTCGTCAGGATCTTAAACTATATTTGATGTCCTTGAGTGTCAATAATACAACTTTATTTGTATTGAACAAACATAATTACTCTGTCAAATCCAAAGAAAAATCTCATCTGCCATGTGAGAGATTGCATTTCTCTCTGTCTTTCTTGAGTATCCTGAGGCTATGGTCTTCAAAAGCCCTTGGCTTGTGGAGTGAACTATGGCTTCCAGCAGGTCTGTACTCTTGAGCTGTCCCCTTGATCTACTTTCCCTGTGTGGTTGCCTCAGACATGATTGAAGCAATGGCTTCTCTTTGGGAAACTGCTAAACGGGAAGAAAGTCTGGTGAATGCTTTGTAAAAATAATAGAATAGTCAAATTCTCATGGACGTTTGTAGCAGGTTGTACGCAATGCTTTTTGGCATCTTTTTCGAAATAGCCCTTCAGAAAGAAATGTTTTCCTTGCTTCTGTTGACTATGTTCATTATTTACAGGTTGGTGACTTAGGATAAGTAATCCAAGGTCATTATTGCAGCAGAAGGCAACCAAGGAATTTACCCAGTCTGCTTGAATCCAAAGACAGTTTTTGGAAAGGTTGAGATACATTCCAGATTCTTTATTTATGAACATGGAGACATGTGATAAGGTCACCTAATCAGTTTCATTTCAAGAACTTTAGAAGAGCATGATATGGTTGAAAGAGCATAGGATTTGGAGTCAGATAACATGGATTCAAATCCTGCCTCTAACATTTATTAGCTATATGTCCACAGACATGTATCACTTAACTTCTCTGGACCTCATTCTTCTCATCTGGAAAGTTAGGAAAGGAAAGAAGGAAAATATTTATTAAAGGGAGGTGAAGGGAGGGGATAGAATGAAGGTACCTGGTCCAGAATCATGGTTCTGAAGTCTCAAAAGTCAAGAGCAGAGCCAAGAGGGGAAAGAAGGCAGGGTATCTTAAAGCCATCCACAAAATGGGGATCCCAGGAGAAATGCATCAATGGGAGAAGGGCACAAGCCAACGTAATGGTAATGGGAATTTGAAGATCTTCCCTGCCCCTCAATAAACCCAACGGAGTTTGAAGACCTTCCTTGTTTTGAAAATAAACTCTGTCCCCTAATAGCCTGAATGTACTCACATGGAGCCTGTGGTGGGAGGAGTTTGCTGAAGGGTGGAGAAGAGCCCACAAGAAGCTAAGAATCAGAGCTAGAGAGACAGTGGGAGACAGAGGATGCTCAGGCAAGGAGTTAGTCAGGTTTGTGAGTAAATATTGATCTTATATTGGTTTGTGGGAAGGCTAAAGGATGCTGTGGTTCTCTGTGTTGTTATGGCTTATTAACTTCTTTACTATTATGATGGAACTGGCTTACTGGTTTTGGGATTTGCTTTTCTGGTGTTTAAATAAATGCTGTGCTTCTCTCCTCTATATGGAGAGCTTGTTATATTTTGCAATCAAACCCCATTCAGGAATATTTATAGTCAGGGTCAGTAACTATAATTTTATACTGACCATGGGTGCTATAAATAATTGCATTGGCACTACAGCCAGGAATGACTGGGATTCTGGGATGAGTTGGCCACAGCGGTGGTTGGATGTTTCAGGGCCCCCAGGCTCTGAGGAAAGTCTTGGGATGAAACAGTAGCTAAGGCATGGTTTCAAAGTAAAAAAAAAAATCAGAGTCAGAGCCAAGAAGAAGATGAAAGAGATTGGACTAGATGGCCTCTGAGATCCCTTCCAATTCTAGGCCCATGAGTCTAAGAACAAACATTCGTCTAAAGTTTAGGAATCTTTTGAGGTCATTTTTGTCTGAGAAGCCAAGGCCAGCCATACAATCTACTTGAACTAATGGAAAATTAGTATGAAACTAATTGTGAGATTAAATTCAACAATTAAATAATTTGAAGGTTAGAGTTGTATGCTTCCCAGTTCTATAGCTCTTCCTAAGCCATGCCAAAATTACACTGAAGAAGCTCAGAGGAGTCTACCCAAGCACTAATTTGTTGGAAACTCATTCATGATCTATCCTTATACCAACTTGGAATTGTAAGAAAGCAAGCAATAGATTTTAAAACATGTTTTCCCACAGGAAAAAATCAAGACATTCCCTATTCCTTCCTGCTCCCTTTCACCACTACCTCTTGCCTCCACTATCCCACTGCACTGGAGTTTAGCTAATACACAGTCACCTATAAAACTATCCAATATTAGATGGTAGGATAATCCTCTAGCCCAAATCTTGGATCTTGAAATTGATCTAATCTGGAATCTTTGGGTCTCCAAGGGATTCTGGTGAGAACTAATTGCTCTCAACTGTTGAAGTACTGGCATAATTATATAGTTCTTACAACCGTGATATCAACTTATATCTCTAAAGCAACGTTTAGTTCTCCAAAGGTTAAAGTAATAACCCAAGGATTTGGGAAAGCTAAGATTTCCTTAAAAAAATTAACAAACAAGCAAACAAAAACAGAACACTGCCTTGTAGGTGATAGGATCCCTGTTGTTAGCTAATTTATAATAGCTTAATAGCTCCCATAATGAGATGATTCTATAACTATCCAATGATTTTCCCACACAGATTAACTTTAATGTGACATTCCTAGATTTACTGAGAAGTAGCCTTGTACTTCTAAGTGCACTAATAAAGGTCTCTTTGTATTAGCAGTATCTCTATGAATTGCTGAAACCTTCCAGGGCAGATTATTTTTCTTTTTCCTTTCCTTCCTCTTTTCTCTCATTTTTTTCTCTCATTCCTACCTACCCCTCAACAAAATTATGAAACCTAAAAATAAAATGTTTTTTGAAGTCTATGAGCAAAAATGTTTGAAATGTATATATCTCTATGATGCTGACATAATGCTTGATATTTCAATAGCTTTTGATAATACAACAGTTCCCTAGGAAGGTCAAATATGGCATAGATTCATAGACATTACAGGGCCTGTCAAGTAGATTTTACAGTATGAAATAGATATAGTTATAACACAGCTTTATGCAATTCAGGCTTATTACCCCAGATGGAGTTCAAATATTTTCTCAGTGTGTTTCCAAGGGTTCATTTCTCCATCACTGTAGAAGTGGAAAATCCTTCCAGTCACTGAGAGACTAGAAAAACCACAGAATACCTTTGGTTCTAAATGTGAGTAGAATCATTATTTTTGCAATTGTTTCTACCAAAATCCTTTTTAGGTCATTTGGGGGGAGATTTTCAATCTATCAGATATAGAATACACAATCTCTTAAAGTTACTTCTTCAGATCTGGTATTGCTAGAGCCCCAGGGAGCTATTAACAGTTGAATGAAACTCCCAGATAATGTCATTGGAAGGTACTAAACTAATTTACATTTTTTTTTTGGAAATACAAAAATCAGCATCATTTTCACTTCTTTGGTGGAAACCCATTGGTGTGTTTACTTGTTTTATGATTAAATAACAAAATGGGTATGGGGCAGGAGAGCAGCTGGTATAGTACAAAAAACATGCAGTTAGAAGTCTGCAGATCTGGATTGTAATCTTAATTCTGAAACTAACTAGTTGTGCAACCTTGAGCAAGTCATTACACCTTTCTGGGCATAAGGCTAGATTCTAATGTTTTGAAAATACATTTCTTAAGCAATTAATTGTAGGCAATATTGTAATTGAAAGCCACATGTATAACAGAGACATGATTCCTTCTATTTAATGAAATTTATAAGATAGAAAAAAGAATGATATACAACAAATATCTAAAGACAGAGTAGAATAAAAGAGATCAAAGTCATAAGTGAATAAACACAAGTATTTGTATCATGTATCAATGTAAACACAACCTTTGGGGGTGGGAGGTAAGTGGAAGAAAATTAATATGGGCCCAAATTCAAAATGAAAAAGGGGCCATTTGAAGAAGCAAGGGTCCATGAATTCATGATAGGCAAACTCTTAAAATAACTTTATTAGGAGCTATATCCTGGACAGGACAATAGGGGCTTTGCTATAGGCTGGGAAATTTTAGAGGGTGACAAAATCATTTCCAAAGACAATATGTGAATAAATAATAGTTACAGGTAAGGGTACATGTAAGGGTGTCACAGGGAAGGGGCTTTTCTCTAGGCCTCTCTGTACTTACTCTCAGGTCCTCTATCTAGTGGTCATTGAGATTTATAATCATCCCTCTGTCCTCCAGTAAGAGCCAGGCTCCTCTATCTCATACAGGTTGCTGGGGTTCTAACACATTGAGTTTCTACTTCATAATCTCAGACCATGAGAAACTGAGGGGGTGGGCATTTAGATAGGAATGGGTGGGTGGTCCTCCATTTTAAAACTTTTATCCATATCTGATGGACCTCAGTCATCAGTCACCTTGGACAGCACTTTCACATTGAATTAGTTGGGATGCTTTGCCTGGGGATGGGGTAGGCTGGGGAATAGGACCAAATAATCCTTTAACAGGGGCAGGCTGAGCTTGATAAGGTAGTTGGTCCCCATCACCATAAGCCTACGTTACTTTCTGCCTCTTGAGAGTCCTGGCCTTTTCCCTCAAGATCTCCAAGGCTTCCTGAAATTCAAAGTTATGTGAACACCTGAGATCATGAATGAATTATACAATCTCTTCTACCAACCTCTCTTCCTTCTTCGCCCCCAAACTCCACGTGGAGTGGAGATGAGATCACTATCAGTTAGTATAGGATGGAAGCATTCTGCAAGTCCCCTTGTTTTAATCCAGGCCTCAACCACCAGCTCAGAGGAGAACAATGCAAGTTCCATGGTGGCAAGGGTCATTTCATTTTTATATCATATCCCCAGCGTTTAGCATATTGCCTCATGAATAGTAAGCATTTGAACTTGCATGTTGATTGGTTGCAGAAGGACAGAGATTACCCGGCAATGGGCAGAGGCTGGTGGGTGGAGAGTAATGTTAACTCTCCCTTCCTTCCACATATGGTCTAAGTAGCACCTAGCTAGCAAGAATATTTAGTTTTACAAGGAAATCATCTCTTTTATCTCTCCTCCCTTTTATAGGCCAAATTCTCCTTTAAAAAAAAAAAGCATCTCTTCTCCCACTCCTCAACACTTTGCAGTCTGGCTTCTAATCTCATTAATAAAATGAAATCGTTCTCTAAGTTTATCAAAAATTTCTTAGTTACTAAATCAGATAGGTTGTTTTCCTTTGTTTTGTTGTCTACTTTCATCCTTCCTAAACTCTCTCCAGCTTTCAACACCATTGGTCATTCAATTGCCTTCCATGTCATGTCTATCTGGTTTTCTTCCTACTTGTTTGACTTCTTTTCATTCTCCTTTGCTGGATCGCTGTTAATGCTAATTGCATCATAAGGCCCTACCACAGGCATGCTTCTCTTCTTTATCTTAACACCCTTGAGTGAAAGAAATTATCATTTTTCTGTAGATAGTTTTCAGATTTAGGTACCCAGCTCTATTCTATTTCATGAGTAACAACGCTATATCACCAATTGCCCATTGGCTATCTTCACCTTGATGGCCCCCGGGTATGTCAGTTTTAATACATCTGAAATAGAATTAATTATCTCCCCAAAAAAACCAATCCCTCCTTTAAATGTTCATATCAGGTATGAGGATAACTAGTCCTCACTCATTCCTCAACTTACTCTCTGGACTTTTTTATCTTCTTCTCTGGTTGCCTTTCCACCCTTGACAAACTTCTGCCCCAGAGACCCAGTTTCCTGATCAGCAACTCCGTAGGGAAGACCATTCTTTCAGGAAGGACCCTAGTCATGCTTTATTTCATTCAAGCCTCCTAACTCTCCGACTTCTTTCTGTCTTTCCTAACTGTCTTGCCCCTGTATGGACACTTTTGTCCCCTCCCCCTCATTTGTAGCTTCCTTATATATGTGATCTTCCTCTATTCGGTTGTAAGTTTCCCAATTGTCTTGTTTACTTATATTTGTTTCTTATTTACTTAGTTGGCAAATAGTAAACAATTATTAAATACTCTATCCTCTATCTATCTATCTATCTATCTATTCCCATCAGTACCCATTTATTAAATACCTGCTATATTCCAGGAACTAAGAATAAAAGGAAAAGATAAAACTAAGCCCTGCCTCCAAAGAGCTAATATTATAATTTATAAACAATATATAAATAAATTGCTATTATAACATACCTACAGAGTTGATAATAGATAGTCTTCAAAGGAAAGGTACTAACAGCTGGGAGGAGGGAAAGAATGAAAAAGAGTACCTATAGGAGGTGGTGTGTGAGAAGAGTTTTGAAGGAAAACAGTGATCCTGTGCTTTGGGAATATCTGTGTCTTTCTGCCTGTCTCTCTCTCTCTTTCTCTTTGTCTGTATTTGGGTGCATGTCTGTCTGTCTCTGTCTTTCTCTGTGCATCTGTCTCTATCTCTCTCTCTCTCTCAAAATGACAAAAAAATCAGTAAGTTATAAATCTGCAGCAGTTCTGTGTTACAAAGTGGAGAAGGAATAATTACCTCTTTCAAGTACTGGGTACATGCCAATTCTAACCTAACCAATGGTGTGAACAGCACATCTTTTTTTTAAAATAAATTTTCTAAAAGTACATTTGCCATTTGCAAATATAGGACATGCTCAATACTGTACAGAAAGTATTCCTATGGGAAAGCTAGGAGGTGCAGTGAATAGAGGGATGGATCTGGAGTCAGAAAGATGTGAGTTAATGTGGATCTCAGACACTTACTACCATGAAAGCTTGAGCAAGTCACCTAATCTCTGTTTATCTCAAGTCACTTAACTTCTGTTTGCCTCAGTTTCCTCAACCATAAAATGGGTATAATAATTGCACCTGTCTCCCAGGGTGGTTGTGAGGATCAGATGATATAATAATTGTAAAATGTTCATCCTAGTGCCTAACATATAGCAAGCACTATATAAAGCTAGCTGTTTTAGTATCATAACTATTTAAGAAGCCTTAAACCATATTAAAACTTTGGGGAAACCTTGCATTTTCCCCTCACCCTGATATATGTACATGGTTAAACCAAGGGTAGGGAACCTGTGACCTCGAGGCTAGGGTGGATTAAACTCTTGGCAGGAGAGGATTGTAGCGAGTATAGGGAAAGGGTCTGGGGTTATATTTGTATCATCTCACTTCCCTAGACTCTAAAGCAGTGGTTCTCAACCTTTCTAATGCTGAGACTCTTCAATATTTGTATCTGGGCATATCTGCATGTGGGCGGACCCGCCTGGAGATGGATAGAGGAGCAGTGTCTTGGTTCGAAAGACCATCAGAAATATGTGTCTTCTGATGGTATTAGGCGACCCTGTTCTATCTCCAAAGGGGTCGCGACCCACAGGTTGAGAACCACTGCTCTAAAGCAATATACTAAGAGAATAACTTTGTATTTGACTCTATGAGTCTTCTCCATTGAAGTCATCCTTCAGCATCACATTATGCTATTGAGGAAGCGTTAGAATCCTGACTTACCATCTGCCAGTTTCTGTCAACTTATTGCCTTTGAATTTGGGCCTAGTGATAGACTATAGGTCTGTCATGTAAAGACCATCTACATAAGATTAGAGAGCTTCATCATAATAATGTAAAATAAGTGATGAATGTTTTCAGCCATATCAATTGATTTTTTTTTTTGGACTAGAACTATGTTTTTATTGGGAAATTATTAATCAATAAACATTTATTAGGCACCTACTATATGCCAGACATTATGTTAAGTTCTGGAAATACAAAACAATTTTTAAAAATATCCCCTGCCCTCAAGGAACTTACACTCTAATGGGGAAAACAACATGCAAATAAATATGTACAAATAACCTATATACAAGATAAATAGAAAAAATTATGAAAGCGATAGCACTGGCATTGAAAGGGTCTGACAATGGATTCCTGTGGAAGATGTGATTTTAGTGGGGATTTAAAGGAAGTCTGGTCATCCAGTAGGCAGAGATGAAGAAAGAGAACATTACAGGTATAGAGAACAGGTAGAACAAATTCCCAGAGCCAAGAGATGAAGTGTCTTTTTCTGGAAAAGCAAGAAGGCCAATGTCATTAGATTAAAGAATATGTGGCCTCAGGTGGCTAGGTGGCACAGTGAGTAGAGAGTACCAGTCCTGGAGTCAGGAGGACCTGAGTTCAAATTAGGCCTCAGACTTAACACTTACTAGCTGTGTGACCTTGGGCAAGTCACTTAACTCCAACTGCCCTCCAAAAAAAGGCAAAAAAAAAAAGAATATGTGGCCTCTGTCATAAGGAGGAAGAAGACCAGAAAAGTAGGAGGGGACTAGGTTATGAAAGCAGGTTATGTGGCAGCCAGCTATGTGGCACAGCAGATGGAATGCTGGACCAGGAGTTAGGAGACTCTTCTTGAGTTCAAATCTGGCCTCAGACACTTAGTAGCTCTGCAACCTTGGGCAAGTCACTTAACTCTGTTTACTTTTGTTTCCTCATGTGTAAAATGAGCTGGAGAAGGAAATGGCAAATCACTCCAGGATTCCTGCCACAAAAACCCCGAATGGTGTCACAGAGAGTCAGACACAACTGAAATGAATCAACAGCAACAAAGGATGTTAAGGGCTTTAAATATCGTACAGAGGATTCTGTATTTGATCAGAGAGGTATTGGAGTTTACTGAATGGGGTTGAGGGTCATTTGGGTCATCTTCTTGAGGATGATCATTTCCGTGACTGAATGGAAGATGAATCAGAATGGAGAGGTAGTCAGACTAACGCACTGGCTATTGCACAGTCCAAATGTGGGATGATGAGGAACTAAACAAGAGTGATGTTAGAGGAGAGAGGAGGGTATATATATATGTGTGTGTGTGTGTGTGTGTGTGTGTGTGTGTGTGTGTGTGTGTGTGTGTGTGTGTGTGTGTGTGTGTATATACCATAAATCTCTCTCTTTCTCTCTCTCTCTCTTTCTCTCTCTCTCTCTCTCTCTCTCTCTTCCTCTCTCTCCCTCACCTGTATCAATGCAGGCTGGCTCTTATTATACAAAATTATAGACTTAGAGAGTGAGTTGCCTGGGACACTGAGAGATTCAGTGACTTGCCTTCATAGCCAATGTGCCAGAAACAGGACTTATACACAGGTAGCCCTGACTATGAGTGTAAGTCATTTGTATCATGCTGCTAACTCATAAAGATTATTTTTCTTCTCTTTTTTTTTTTGGAGAGGAAAGGGCAGGGCAATTGGGGTTAATTGACTTGCCCGAGGTCACATGGCTAGTGAGTGTTAAGTGTCTGAGGTCAGATTTGAACTCAGGTCCTCCTGACTCCAGAGCCAGTGCTCTGTTCACTGCACTACCTAGCTGCCCCATAAAGATTATTTTGTAAGACATGTGGGGTATGTGATGAACTGTGTCGAGGTAGAGAATACTAACATGAATAAAGACATGAGTTTTGGGAGTAAGTGTCATAGCCATATTAGGAGATCAATGGGTTTCTTGGATTAATTCTTGTAACTTACTTGGGGGGAATAATGTTGATAATGACAATGATTAGTGATGATGATGATGAGAATAATGATATAATTACACAATGACACCTTTGCGTAGCCTGTTTTTGTTTTGTTTTTTTTATAACATCTTCCAGTTCATTAACATATTGGTCCTCTGAATCACCTAGAACCATAAGAGTCAGAATTAGAAGAAATCTTAAATTTATTTAGAGAAGGAAGAGACGTCAGAGGCCATTTAGTTTACCCCTTCATTTTATAGATGAGGAACCTGAGAGCCAACGAGCTTCAGCGATTTACCTCAGCTTGTGCTGGTGGGAAATAACAGTCAAGACTCCAACTCAGATTCTGGGACCCCAAAATTAACACTCCTTTTCACTGCAAATTGCTGTCCCTCTAAAGCAGCGGTTCTCAACCTGTGGGTTATGTTCAATTTGTAACAATGAAAATACATCCTGCATATCAGATACTTACATTACGATTCATAACAGTAGCGAGATTACAGTTATGAAGGAGCAACGAAAATAATTGTGTGGTTGGGGATCACCACAACATGAGGAACTGTATTAAAGGATTGCAGCAATAAGAAGGTTGAGAACCACTGCTCTAAGGTCCTGTAACTCTAAATCTAACTTTTTTTTCACTATGGTGTGGTTCTTTTTCTCCATTCTAACAACAGAGAAATTGAGGCACAGAGAGGTAATAAGTGCCTTGCTACAAGTCCCATCTAGATTAGCTGTGGAAGTGAGATTCAAATTTAGTTCTCAAGATTCCCAGAACAGGGTCTGTTTCTGTCAACATTATAAGTATGACCGCTAACACTATTAGAAACACTGTTCCTCCTCTTATACCCTGTGAGTTCCTCAAAGAGCTCAGGACAGGGACTGTCTTTGACTTTTCCCTAGTGTTAAGCACACTGCCTGACACATAGGAGAGGCTTAATAAATGTTTCATAATTGACTGACTGCCAGACTCTGCTGCTTTTGCTAAACAAGTTATAATGCACAACCACATTAGAACTGACAAGATTAAAAGGATATTTGTGCTTCGTGAGCTAAAAATTAATTTAAAAAGAAGAGTTACCAAAACCAAACAAACAAAAACACAAGCCAGAACATTGTTCACCTGCCTGAATGTCTTTCTTGATTTTGCTGATCAAATCGCCACAACCCTTCTAAATTATTTTTCTAAAGTTAAAGACATTTAAATGACTAAGCATACAGTTCTGTTGTAGCTCACAGCAAATTTAAATATAGCAATGAATTGCAGTTCATAGTTTTAGAATTTATTATACATTTATTATACAAATGTTTTTTGTCATTTTATTGCTGTGGATGAAAAATAGCTCATTTTCTACTTCCCCATTGCTTAAATCTCCAGTTCAAGGTATTTGGCAGAGTTCCTAAAAGCCTATCGTGTACGATTGTAAGAAAGACAGATAAGATTTGGACTGGCAGTTGCTAATATAGAATGGACATTTCTGGGATGAAGATAAATATTTTTGAAACTTTCCAAGAGGTGTTTGAATAATTGATATTCCATGAAGTAACATGCACATGGGATTATAAAAGTCTTGTGTAATTATAAAAAATTCATTTTTATCCAACTTCCAATATGTAACTACACCATTGATTTTGACCTACTGGATGCACTACTTGGTCAACTGCCAGAAAGCAAGTTAATAAATGCTAATTATTAGTAGAGATTCTTTAAAAATGCCTTTTATTGATAATTGTCTTTTATATCACAAATATTTAGGACTTTTATAACCACATAAAACAATTAAGCAAAACTAATAATACAGTGACCTCATGTTAAAGTACCTGTAACATTTAACGCCTGTAGGATCCCTACTTCTCCACCTTAAAAAATACATTTTAAATTTTCATTAATCTCTTTTCTCTCCCTCCTATCATCTACACCATTGGGGGGAAAAGAGTAGAAAAGCAAAGTCTTCATGACAAATATGCATGTCAAGCAAAATAAATTCCTTCATTACTACCACAAAAAAAGCTTTTATAAATATTTTTCTATATATAAGACTTTTTCCTATTTCTTTTATCTCCTTTGGGTATAGGCCTAGGTGTGGTGTAACTGGATTAAATTACAATTTTGTAATTTTTTGTGTGTGTATAATTTTAAATTGTTTTCTAGATTGAATCCATCAATTCACAGGCCTACCAATGCCATACTTATCAATGAGCCTTTCTTCCCACAGAATATCTGACATTTATAATTTTTCTTTTTTAATCATCTTTGCCAATCAAATGAGTGTGATTTGCGATCTCTGAAGAGGTTTAATCTTTATTCCTCTAATTCATAAGTTATTTGCAATATTTTTTCATGTGCTATAGGTAGTCTAGATTTTTGTCTATTATAAGACCATTGGTTAATTGGGGAATGGCCCTTGTTATTACAATTTTAATCAGTTTCTTATACAGCTTGGAAATAAGACCTTTATCAGGGGAACATGTGGCAAAGATTTTTCTAGTAAATTGCTTCCCTTTTAATCTTAGTTTTATTGGATTTGTTTATGCAAAAAAATCATCTAATCAAAATCATCCATTTTATCTTCAGTGATCCTCTTTATTCCTTCTTTGTTCATGAAAAATGTCCTTGTATTATAGATCTCATAGGAAGTTTTTTTTCATGTTTCTCTAATTTGTTTATGATGTGACCTTTTATATCTAGGTCACATATCCATTTAGAGCTTATCTTTCTATAAAGCATGAGGTATTGGCCTAAATCTAATTTTTTCTATACTGCTTTCCAATTTTCCCAACATTTTGGTCAAATATTGAGTTGTTATTCCAGTAGCTGAGATCCTTTGTTTATCTAATACTAGAGTACTTGAATTCTGTATGTTGTATATCTTACCTGCTGAAGGACAAGATAATAGAGTAGAATATCCTATTATCCCCTTAGAAATGGGGAATATGATCCATATACCCTAAGAGTTGAAAATGAAAGAAATCTCCTAAGGGATGAATGAAAATAGAAGACTTTGGAGATAAAAAGCAAAATGGGAAAGAAATCTCCTGAAGGACTAAGGTAAAAAGGAAGGAAAAGAGAAAAAGGAGGAATATTAGCAAGAAGGGGGAAAAGAAGAAGGAGGAAGAGGAGGAGAGGAGGAGGAGGAGGAGGAGGAGAAGAAGAAGAAAAAGAAGAGTATGGGAGGTTTTAACGGATTGTGGTAGAAAAGGACCTTAATACGATGAGGTTATTTTTAAAAATCCCTCCTCTTCCTCCTCCTCTTCAAGGAAAAGGTCTCAACCACTTCTATTTCATCAGCAAAAGCAACCTTCACTTTCACTGAATAGTAAATAAAGGTATTTTCTTTCCTCTCTTCATATCCAAAAGAAAGGGAGCTTCAACTAAGATTGATCACAGGAAGGGATAACTTTTGTGTCTGTGATGAAGGAAAAGGCATTGGTGTAAACCCTAAGCCAAGAAAAGTGAGAGTTTGGCCTAAAGAAAGAACCTTGGAGCAATGGAAACGTCCTTAACTTAATTTGATCTCCAGAGCAGGGGACATGTAGAACTCTACCAGAGTAGAACTCTACTCCAGAAGCTTCAGGAACAAAAATGAGTAAACAAGCAGAACTTTTAGTATTCCAGGGATGACCAAGATATAAGCCTAAGTAACGTTTCCAAACTTGGTTGGAGTACATAGGTTTTTAATTTTTTTTTTAAGTTACAAATTTTCTTCTACCCATTGAGAAGGCAAGAAAAACAAAGCCCTTTTCAAATATGTAAAGCAATGCAAAGCAAATTTCCACTTTAGGCATATTTTTTTTAAAAGACAAGAAAAAGAAAGAGAAAAACATATGCTTCTGTCTGTACAATCTATGCGGTCCTTTACTGTACCGTAACGAGTCTCTTAGTTTTCTGTCTGGATGTGGGTAGTGTATTGCATTAATAAGTTCTTTGGAATTGTGGTAGGTCATTGTATTGATCAGGATTACTAAGTCTTTCATACTTATCTTTAAAAATTACTGTTATTGTGAAGATAGCTCTCCTAGATCAGCTCATTTCACTTTGCATCCGTTCATACAAGTCTTTCTAGGATTTTCTGAAGCCATCCCCTTCTTCATTTCTAATAGAATAACAATATTCCATTACATTCATAAATTATAACTTGTTGAACCAGTACTCAATTGATAAGTACTTCCTCAGTTGTCAATTCCTTGTGGGGAGTCACTCATTTTCACATTTTCCACCTTTTTTCCCCATAAAAAGTATGGTGTACAAAACAGAACATGGAATAATCTCTAATTATTATACTATATTTATTTATATACTTATATATATATATATACTTAGGAATTATATACTTATATATATATATTTATATACTTAATTACTTAAAATGAAAGGGGGGTATTTGGTTTTGGTTTGGTTTGGTTGTTGGTACTTTGGAGGCAGCATGGTACAATGGATAAATAGGAGACTTTAAAGTCAGTAAGCCCTTTGTTCAAGACCTGCCTTGAAAACATACTAGCTGTGCTACCTTGGGCAGGTTGCTAAATCGTTTGGTACAACATCCAACTCTTTATGACTATCAATTACAGAAGATGGATAGGATTTCTACACTGGGATTTCCCTACAGTGAAGAAATCACAGTCCTAGGGGAGTTTCTCTACCAGAAGTCTTACATTGTCAAAATCATAAGTCTAGAACAATTTTTAAAATTAATAAACAAAATTAAAGTTTAGAAACTGCATTCCTTTATTTCTAGAACCAGATTTTAGGGACTAAAACAGAAATAAGAACATCCTTGCGCTTAAATAAAGTGGGACATTTGTGGGGAATTGAACTCAAGGGATAAGGATCATGTTATTCAAGTAATTTTTCAATTCATTTGTTCCTATTTGAACACAAATACTTGACCGATCTCTGATTTTGAAGGGCATGCTCATTTTCTACAGGACTGGGGAGGGAATGATTTTCTGGGCACACTAAAATCTCCAGTAAAATCTAGTTCATGGAACTTCAACTCACACAACATTCCTAATACTTGAGTTTGTACATCCTTCAAAATATGGGAAATTTATTATCATAACATGTTAACATTGAGGAATGGATCTTATTTCCAAGGTCAAGTGGTCATTAGGCATCTCTTAATGGTTCCATTTGGGGAGGATTTCTATGGGAGAACAAGAACCAAATAGAGGTTATTGTAAGAGAAACTAATTTAGAGCACCATTTAATGATGCTTTTAAAATGAGATCTGCCCAGGTTCAAGATGAGGACACTCAAATTATCATTTAAAAAAAACTACCCAATTTAATTAATGTGCAAACCCTTGGTACCTGTATTTCCATTGAGCTACTAAATGAGACTTGTTCCCAAAGATTTTGAAGAAGGGTAGTTTTTTTTTTAAATAAAATATTTTTTGATTTTATAGCATTTGATAAAGTCAGGGTACTTTTTGATGTGTTTTCTTTCAAACTGAACTAATGCACTTTTGGCAACTTTGATATTTCATTTGAAGGGAATATAATAAAGTGTTTTCTTTGTATTGATTGAAGAAATATAGCGCTTATTTTTTGCTTGGTTTTCTAGTAGTTATTCAATAGGTTAAAGGGCAACACCATCTGTTTCCTAACAGGACATTTTGTGTAAGATTTGCAAGTCCTACAGGTACCTTTAAGCATGGATAAATATGCACTCATGGTTTCAGTTGGATAGTTTTTCACCACCAAAGGATGATTATGTTGTGTGCCTTGAGACATTGGCTATAATATATTTCCTGTCCCTTTATTGCATTTTGGAATCATAAACAATGACTGTTTGGCTCAAAGCCATTTATTCAGCCCAAAAAGACATTATTTGCACAACAAAATCAATAAAAATGTTACTAGGTCTGGCTGGATACTTTGCTTAACTGTGATATTTGTCTGTCACTGATGGCATGCCATCTCTCGTAGGAGACTGAGGCCAAAACACAGCTATTGATCCAGTCATCAGTGATGGATACTGGCATTTGGAAAGGGCTGCTGCAGAGAATCTCGATTAAAAAAAATATTTCTATGTTTTGCCTGCAGCAGAGTCAAGATAACCTGAATGAGGAGATTTTCTCTGTTATATTGGGTTTCTCCCTCTTGTGGTTGTTAAGTGCTCTGGACCAAAGTTCATTATTGAAAGAATTAAGTCAATCTATGTTTAGCCAAAGGCTTTGACATCATATCAAACTCTGCTGATTTAGACACGATCTAGTTGTCCTTTTCATCACCTTAAAAGTGTAGGGGAAGCATTTTATATGTACCAGTGATAGAAATGATATGCTGTAGTGTCCTTACTTCCTTTTTTTTGTTTTGTTTTGTTTGTTTCTCTTTTACTCAGATTTCTTATGTTATGAAATTTAAGGTACACTGATTCATTCGTACAACTAAGTAGCTTTATAAGGTATAGCAGTAGTCTTTTAGTTAGCATCTAATGTTCTAGCTGAAATAATGCTAACAAAATTTATACACGTATATGTATATATGATGATTTTTATTATGTCAGTTTGTCTCTGTCTTTAATACATGTTTGCATGCACATATACACAAATCTCGCATAAGGCATAAATTTGATACACATAGTTGTGGTTCCTATGGACAGAATAGATCATGGGATATCTTGCATGCACACACACAGTATTTATAGGAGTGGCACAAAGGCATGACAGCACACTTTGCTGGGGCTCTGTATATAAATGTCAACTCTATGTCTGAACTGTGGCCTGTTTATAGCAAAAATGAGCAACAGTGGCATCTGTGCCATATGTGTGCTGAGTTGGTAGTGGCAGCTGTTCACCAGATACTCAGCTGATGTGACCAAAGTAGTTCACTTGACCATTTGAGCTAGTGGAAAGGATTTCTATTTCCTTGAATTATGTGTTCAATCATAAGGGTGAAAGGCCAGTGAGGAGGAGTCTTCAGAGCCACGCTGTCTTCATTTCATTTTATTTTTTATTTGTTTTTAAATTCAAGAGGTTGAGCCACAAAGTACATGGGTGATTTTTTTTTATTTGTCTGGAATGCTTTCTTTTTGGGACTGAGAATGCAAAGAGATCACTATTAGCTATCTCCTGTATGACGGAATTGTATGCTGGTCAGGTGAGTTGTATGCCTACAGATAATTGAGATCAAATTGGCCTGGGTGTGAGAACCCTTCCCGGTTGGGGGTGTCACTTGGCAATTGTGCAGCTGGGAATATAAAATCATTACCTCTCCTGTCTAGTAGATAAAAATATACCACTGATGATGAGTTATGTTTTTGCATGATGTAAGGCTTTTTAAAGCAGCGCATTATGTCTAAGTTTGTAACTAGGTCATAGGACAGAGTGCTAGATTCAAAAGTGTATTCTAACTATATTAAGGACCTAAGGGTTTCTTTACAATCATTCTTTCAATTTTGCTTTCAGATATCAAGAAAATAGAAATAGGTTTTGTTTTGTTTGTTCTGTTTTCTGCCTGGGGGAGAATGTCACTTCATTTATTATACCACTACATTTGAATGAGCTGCTCAAAAGCCTGGAATAATTTCGTTGATTGTACAAGAACTACCACTATTAGTCCTTTTACAGTTAGGATGCCTTGTGATTTCAGAAGGATTATTTTCACATCTCCAAGGAAGGAACAGCCAAAAAAGTTGGAATATCAGCTGTGGTAGATTTTTTTTTTCATTTTTCTGTGAAATCCTCCACTTCCATTTGCCATCCACATTTGCATTCCCCAAAATCATATGATTACCAAATACAAAAAAGGGGTGCTACCTTCCTCCCCCTTCTTTTCCATCAGAGAAAAATCTACCAAGCCTTCTAATTCTCAAACAGATGCCCTTTAAATATCGTGAGACAAATGGGAGCTTGTGGCATGTTTCCCACGCTGCAGTTGTTGCTCATGTAACAACTCATTTCCATTTAATAGAAGAATAAATAGAATGGAACCCTCTGTAAATGACAATGGACAAATTAGATTTGCCTGGAATAGATTTCAGCCTGATCCTTGCCTGGTGTCCTAAAATTTTAATGTTTATTAAAAATGTCTATTTTGTAAGTTGAAAAATAGATCAGCTGGGTTGGGTCTGTGTGGCTTGAGTGCCCTGTTCATTTCAGATAAACAGATGCTCTGGTTTTGAAGTTTATTCGAATTTTGGTTTAGTCCATCTCTTGTAGTGACAGGCTGATCTCAATTAGTGTCTTAGCTATCTGATCTTCATTTGCACCTGTGATGAAAAAATATAATAAAGTTGTAATTAGATTACAGATGAGTTGATTACTTATTGTCCACACAGTGTACATATTTCACAAGTGGCCAAGAGTAGTTTGTATCCTTCACCTGAAAAAAAATGGCTAAATTCAAATTAATTTTATGAATGGGCATTCAGTTTTGAGTTAGTACAAAATTCAAGTAAAGCAATTAAAATCAAATTGGCCTTCAGACGACTAATTTGGCAAAGTGTGTGAGGTGAATTGTATTTATTTAAATAAAAATCTATTGACTCCAGATTATTTTTCAAACAGCAGGCACATCCTAAATATTTGTTAAAGAGAAAACAAAACTCAATTTGCAAGGAGGGAAGAAATATGAATTCTACTTTTTAAACTTATTTACACACAAGTATATGTATATTTGTATATATATATATATATATATATATATACACAAATGTGTGTGTAAAGATAAAAAGATATATGAATGTGTATACACACATACACAGTATATGAACAACTAAGTCTTCATTGAGAGCAATGTCTTCTCACTACTTCACGAAAAATAGAATAATGTAAGCTAAGTGACTTTTTAAAAAAATATATCAAAATTACCATAGGGAAAATGTACAGAAATTCATTTAGCACATCATTCATTGGCAAATTCAGGACCTTAAAGAAATGTTACATGCTGATGATGCTCAAGGAATCTAAATAGAGATTGTAGCACATGGTAAAGATTTAGTAAATACTTTTCTACTCCAAAATCAATTCTATCGATTGTCATTAAGGCAGAAAGCTAAAAACAATGAAGTGGTTTCTAATTTTCAGGCTCCTGGTGGAGTGTCTTCTATCTCTTCCTCTTTCCAGTTAAGAGCATCATTAAATGGTAAGAGCAAACAGCATATTGAGAGGCCAAGTGTTTTATTAATTCATCATCAGAATTATCTCAGAGCATTAATATTAATAGCTTCAAATTGGATTTCATTTAGGAGGTGAAATAAATATTCAGATAGTAAAAGACTACATAACCAAGAACTCTTTGGAAATGGTACTCCTTTAGAGCAGGACTTTATGGTGATAAGTCATGCTGACTTCTGTGAGCAGAGGGGCACCTCATTGGTAGACTTTTACATTGGAGTCAGCTTAACTTCTAAAATGAAGGCTGCACTCCTTCTTTGCTCCAGTGATGTAATAGCAATAGAAAAGTGTAAGTACTACTGCATTATCTCCTAAACTCAATCTAGTTTTACAGTATGGAGCCAGTTGAAGCAGATTGTCTCTCATGTACTTAATTTCATTCATTCATTAATTCGTCAAGCATTTATTAAATGCCTATGGTGAAATGGAGGGCAGTTAGGTGGCTCAGTGGATGGAGTGAGGAAGATTTGAGTTCAAATTCAACTGGAGACCCTTACTAGCTGTGTGACCCTAGGCAAGTCAATTAATTTCTCTTCTGTTTCCTTGCCTTTAAAATGAGGATAATAATAGCTCCTACCTTCCAAGGTTGTTGTGAGGATAAAGTGGAATAATAATTACAAAGTGCTTAGCACAGTGCTTGGCACATAGTAAGCTCATATAAATGTAAATCATCATCATTATTAAATATACAAATAAAATAATATCAGTTGTCAAGAAGCTTATATCCTAAGGGGGAAGGTGCACAAGAGGGGTGGGGCCAACATGACACATACACACTTATACCCATTTATAGGTATGTGTGCACATGTACACACACACACACACACATATGCACACGCACACACACACACACACACACATATATATATATATAAATATTTGTGTGTGTATCCAAAATGAATATAAAGTAATTTTGAGAATAAAGCACTAGCAATGAGGGCATGAGGGTAGGAAGAGATAAGGAAGCATCTCAATTATAGGTAGCACAGCATAGAAAATAAGGAATTGGCCTCGAAACTGAGAAGACTCAAGTTAAGCCCTCCAACTGGCATACGCTGGCTGAGTCTGGGGGTAAGGCTCTTATTCTCTCAGCACTTGAGGTAACTCTCTAAGACTCTAGGTTGCCGAGAAGGTGCTTACTTGAATTGGTAGAGAGAATTTTCTCACTCAAAAGTTCCCCATACCAATGAAATCCTAGGGCTAGGTCTTATCCCTACCTATGTTTATTATTTAACTGCATTTTAAAAGATTTTCTGCATGTTTGGTTATGCATCCTGCTTCAAATATTCATTTGACATTCAAGTCTTAAGATTAAAAGAAATATGGAGAAAGGCAATATATGATTAAAAGGAACTTTAGAGACCAGCCAAGGATGGGGACTCTGTGGCCTCAAAGCCACATGTGGCCCTCTAGGTCCTCAAGTGAGGCCTTTTGATTGAACCCAAACTTGACAAAACAATATTTCTTTAGATTGAAGTTAGGATTCAGTCAAAGGGTCACACTTGAGCATCTAAAGGGCCACAAGGCCACAGGTCCCCCACCCTTGAACCAAACCAATCCCCTGCCTCTTTAGATGAGGAAACTTCTTGTGATTACTCAATTCATTTTAATTCGACAAGTATTTTAAAAGTGATTACTATGTGCCTGATACTGTGTGAGACTCTACAGAATCAAAGAAAAAACATCACAGTCTCTGGTCTCAAGCAACTTGCATTCTAATACACAACATAAATTCTCTATGTCCTAATACTTGGAGTAGGAGCTATGGAAAATACACTAGGTGGCCATTTATAACTATTAAGGATAATCATCTCTAGGCACAAAAGCTCCAGATTAATGAGCATCTCTTTCTCAGGAGGAAAAGAGAAGCCAAGAAAATGGTCCTATTGATATCTGAGAAGGCTGCAATGAAGAGTGAGACATGAACATTCTGAGTCTGTTCAGAGCAGTCTGGGGTGAACTTGAAAATCAGAGCTCTAAGAGGTTCATCTGTGGAGCTAGGATTGTTATATTAAATTGATCCTATCTTTGAAAGTTTTAAAAAGTATGTTATGCAATCAGTGCACTTAATAAGTCATATTAGCTGTAGTCCTGAAAAAAAATGGCAGTAGGAATTTGGAGGAATTATAACAGACATGAAAAAATATTTGGAGTGAAGATGAATAAATGTCACATTAGAGATACTATAGTATCCATCCTTCATTTCAGCTTTATTTTTTTTTAAATCCATAGGAGAAGAATTATTTCAGGGATTTGTGATTTTATCAGTGTAGTACTGATAGCAACACATCTATGACTCAGTAGATAAATCTAATAGAAGTGCTTGAATTTCAGAGAGATTGAGTGAATTGCTTATGGTCACACAGCTAGTATCAGAGGTAAAGTCTGAACTCACCCCTTTCTCGCTCTAGATCCTGCATTCTATCCACTACCTCACAATGGCTTTCTTTAGGTAGAATTGTCCCATTTGTGAAAGCAGAAAAGGCAGCCATCTCTGTGGTGGGACACAGGGGCTGTGAGAAGAAGCCCTAATGGCCTATTCCAATCATCTCACTCTCTCGGCAAGACTTAAGACTCTCTCATTAAAGTCACCTTCTTTGGCATAGAACATTTATTTTTTTTTAATATCCTTGTTAATATGTTTGTTTGTTTTTTAATGAGGCCTAAAAATATTACAAAGTGCAGGAAGAGAGTAGCCCAGAGCAGATGTCATTACCTGAGGGTAGGGACCAAGATGAGGAGCCCTGGGTAGTTAGGTAGTAGGAACCTCAGGGACTTAGTGGAGGGGTTGATGAAAGTGGTAAAAAGCATTTCCAAAAGGTTAGGCTGATGCATAGATGATGTAAATTTTAATGGCTTCACAATTTTGCCTGCAATTTGTCCTATTTAGCTTTATAACTGAAGGGACTTTAATGAGCATCAACTCAATTCTTTCTACTTCTCTTCCTTGCAGATTTGATCCTTGTTGACATAACATGGAATCTCTGAATAAAAACTCAATTGATTTTATGTAACTTTAAAATGTAAGTCCATTATGCAAGATGGAAAACATTAGAAAGCTGAAAGTTAATATGTTTGCAAATTATTCCACTAAATGCAGTAGAAACAAACTACATACATATCATAGATCATGGAATCATAGTGCTAAAGGGGACTTCGGAGATCTTTAATTCAAATTTTTTTTCCCTTTTTATCAAATGAAGAAGCTGAGATGCAGAGAGATTGAGTTCCTCAAACCAACAAATCTAGTTAGAGTGGTCCAGCTCCAGCATAACCATAAACTAACTGTGTGACTCCTCTTGGAGCCTCAGTTTCTACATACATAAATTAAAGAAGCTGAACAGGAGGAACTCAAGTTCTTTTCATTTCTATGATTCTATTACTTATTTCTAAGTAATATCCATAAAATAGAGAACTTTACATTGGTAAACTAAAGGAACAGATTTGAACCAGAGGTCTTATTTTATACAGTAAAGATGGCTATCCCATCAGATAAGATTATATATTTTATAGAACATTAAGGTTAATTGAAACTAAGCCTTTGGGTATTACTGAAGTACCAAAAGGCTCCTTTGCATTTCTTAAGATGGGAAAGCCATAGTACTGTAGTATGGTATTATAATTGGGAAGAGACCCTAGAAGACATTCAGTCCCCCTCTTCAATTTATAACTCTCACTCAGAGAAATGAAAATGGCATGGCCAAAATCACATGATTGGTAACTATCAAAGTCAGATTTTGAATCCAAGTCTTCAGGATACAGAATCAATCATCTTTCCATTATATATTTCCTTTAACATGCTAGCTTCAAAATGGACCTGTGGTCTTAAGAAATCTCTGTTAATAAATAACTCTTGATGGCAACACACTCATAACATTACCCATTTCCCCGCTTCTCCATAATAGTTCATCCAGACCCAATGGAGCCAGTGTGACAACTTTTCTTCTTCCCTGTCCCATTTCCCTCCCCAACCTTTTTGACAATGTTCCCTTCCCATTTTCCTTTCCTAGGCAGATGTTGACCCTTCCCCCTTCCTCATTCCTACCTTTACCAGAAGAATTCAGAATCACCTCTCCACCCTGAAGTTTAGGTCCACTCTCCCCTTCACTTTAGTGGAACAGATAACCCAATGCATCTAAGGTCTTCAAAGCCTTGCTATATCTGCCTTACAATTTGCATCTTTGAAACCTCTCGTGTTTTCCATCAACCTTTCAGCTGAACTCTCCCACATAAGTTGTCTTCCAATTAGGATGTGATCTACTTGAGAGGGCACTATCTTCTTTTGTATCCCTACATTTAGCATTGAGTAAATTTATTTTTTTTCTTTTCTTAAGTCATTAATTTATGAAATAGCTCAGCAATACACCACTGGTATTTAAATAATAATAATAATAATTATTATTATGATAATACTGGGTGTATGTAGCCAGCAATCAGGAAGCCTCTCATTTTCAGTTTCTAAGTCAATCTCTTGATACATGACCTCAGATGAGTTTTTTAACCTGCATGTTTTCCTTTTTCTCCTTTTGTAATATTAGAGTGAGTAGCCTCATCTACTTCAAATTAGTCTGGAGAAGGATAAGGTTTGGGTTATAAGGTAAAATTTTTTTAATGAGCATCAAGGGGTAAAAAAAAAAACCATTTCCTACAATATAATTAGCTTCTATGTTTAATGTTTACTTCAGGTTGATAGTTGATATTAATATGAGATGATAAATGTAATTCACATACATTAACTCTAGTAACTCATTTAACTAGTACAATGAAGAGAAAATGAGTCATGAGAATAAACTCAGAGATTTGTAAGCACTAAGATTTTGTTGGTGGTGGTTCTCAGGAAAATATTTAACGTATGTTATCAACAATCAAAGTCTCAAAGTTCCCTATTAAGAAAAAAAAAGTCTTCCAGGATACAGGATATCACAATAGGTAGCACTGTGAAGTGAACTGGCCCCAGGCAGACCTTAAGTAAAGCAAGATTCAAGTCCTGTTTTTGACATATGGGCTGAGTGACTCTGGGTTAGTCATTTATCTCTCTGTGTCCCAGGAAACTCTAAGACTACGCATTGCTGAATAGATGCTGATCTGCATGGCTAGAGGGAATTTCTTCTCTCATTTCTGGTTCAAAACAAAAATGAACTACAACTCTCCCAATTCATATGCAGGTATTGGGGGAAAAAATGAATGTCATTGTTAGTCTTTCTGGTGCTACTTATAGTCCGAGAACATAATCCTATCTGTAGCACTGCCTTTAAAGTGATGACCACAATCATATTCTGGACATACATCACCCATTTTACTTTAACCTATAAATTTCTCAATGACAAATACCACGTAAAAACGAGCCAGGGTATGTGCAAACATAGCCACTTGCTTTCTTTTTCATCTTTAACAGAACAAAGGCAAGCTTTTGTCATATTTTTAGGAAATGAGGGGATGCTGAGTCCTCATCCTCTTTCGAGAGGGAAGCTGGTAGAGGAAGTACGGTCTTCCCTCACTTATTCAACAGTTTCCAAATGTCCACTATGTTCAGAGCATTGTACAAAGTTTAGTTCAGCCATAGTTCTGCCCTCTTGGAGCTTACAGTCCAATGGAAGGAAACTTGTAAAAGCAAGATCATTGGGTTTGCTAGGACTGCTCCCTACTCTTCCTTTTCTTGCTTTTTTTTTTAACCTTGTAATATTTCTCTTAAAGCCTGGAAACCGAAATTGGTGTCATAATATCAACATGTTAACACCAATAGTCATAGATAATAAATAAGTGTAGCACAAAGTAAAAAGTTAGGGCTCTTAAGGCACATAGAAACGATTGAAAATGGTGTCACCGAGGGCAACAACTGTGCTTTGTCACAAATTATCCCTGGGTGTCTTTGACAGCGGGAGAATACTGGGCTGGATGGACCATGGGTTTCACTCGGTATGGTGTTTCTTACGAATTTGTGAAATAAACTGTATAACCTCTTATAAATAAAACACAGAAACAGCAGTAAGGCAACCTGTCAAATACTTGTTATAGCAAGACTGTTTCTCGTTATTCCTCTGTGGGCCCAGAGTCTGGCTACTGCCAGTGATTAGTTTGTTCCCGAAGCTGCAGCCCAGTTTTTCTGAGCAGTGAGGCAGTTGGAACAGTTTGCTTTCTAAACAGCATCCAGCATTTTCTTACATCTATTTATCAAGGTCACTATGACCAAACCACAGGATTCAGACCTCAAGGTAACTGAAGCCTTCCAGGAAGTGAATATAATCAGAGCAGATTGTAGAGTCTAGAGTCTAGACTTTCCAGATCAGGGGCATGGGGAACCTGTGGCCTCAAGGTCACATGTGGCCCTCTAGGTCCTCAAGCGCTGCCCTTTGACTGAACTCAAACTTCACAGAAGAAATCCCCTTAATAAAAGGATTTGTTTTTTTTATAAAATTTGGATTCAGTCAAAAGGCTGTACCCTAGGACTTAGAAGGCCAGAGATTCCTCACCGTGCTCTAGACCATTCTCTCTCAGCTAGGATTTTTGGAGATATAGAACTGTAATGGCCACAGATTTCTATTCAAGAGGCACTTAAAATGAATGGGAAGAAAGAGGAAATGGAGCAACTAGTCTGATACCAGTTCACTGGGAAGAAACACTGACTGAAAAACCACTTCCTGCTAATGCTGTCTTATCCTTCTGTTTTGAATGACGCTTAGCAAGCATGATATTTCTTATTCTCTGTCCCTTCTTGTAACAGAACTCTGCCTTTATAGTAGAGGGAGAGTGGGCTAAATAGAAAGAACACTGACTCCAGAGTCAGTGGACTTACGTTCAAACCCTAACCCTGAGTTAGTCAATGTGACCTTGGACAGTCCAGTTAAACCCTCTGAACTTCGGTTTCCATATCTGTAAAACAATGACATAATGACACTGACTTACCTCAAGGCATTATTCCAAGGAAAGTTTGTTTATAAACTACATTGTATAATTATTTTTATGGAAAGTCTGCTATTCTACTATTTTGTACTTTTGGAGAAAAGGTACAAAATCACCTTTCAGATAGTTAACGAGATATTCAAATAAAGCTAAATCCAAGCAAAATTCCTTTGACCTTCCTCTAACCAGATAGTTTTCTTAGCTTGGATATAGCAAAAGGAACCATTTCATCTTCCAGTTTTATTTCTTTTAATCTTAAACCTGATTTTTTAAAAAAATCTCCCTAACTCCTATTTGATGCACAGCATTAGCATCACTGATATATGCAATTATTCATAGACTATTAAAGCTGGAAAAAACTTTAGACATTATCTACTCCATTTGTGTGTGTGTGTGTGTGTGTGTGTGTGTGTGTGTGTGTGTTTGTGTATGTGTGTTTATATATAAGGAAATTGAGATAAGCAAATGACTTGTCCAGGGCCAGGTAGTAGCTGATTTATACCCCAAACCCTTGAGTCCCCATAGTGTTTTATCATTATCTTAGTCTACTTTCTTTAAGATTTGTCCATGTAATTATGTAACATATTCATATGTTATATGCTACATACAGACATACAGTAATATCTTACATAAGAAGTGGGTATGTTGACTTTCAAGTACGGAAATGTTGTCTTTTCTATTTTCCAAATCCCATTACCCTGACTGAGAAAATTGGGATACCAAATCTAGATTTCTTTGAGACAGCAGTAGGCCATGGCATCTGGATACTCTTTTGGGATTGATGTAAGACAGGCACTATACCCATTACATTTTTATTCACTGAGAGGAAGTTTGCCTGTTCATTGAGTGCATACTACAGGACCAGACCCTAAGAGAGTCTTTTAATTTGGGAAATTTAATCAACTTTGGCAAGATTTGCAGCTGAGACAAATTCAGAAAAGAATAGAGGGCATGAAATATCAAAAGCTTGAACACCTCCCATTGTGAAAAGTCTGAAAAACCAAAGGTATCTCATCAGTAAATAGTTTATGTTTGTATGCTCTATCAAGGAATGTAACAGTTAGTCTTCAGCTTGAATAGTTAACCAAACTATTTTTTTATAGTGTGCTCAGTACCAGTGAGAAGGGCATAAAAAGCTGGCACCAAAGAAAATGACAGATGCAGGAATTGTGAAAAGGGAAATGGGAATTTACTACATATGTTGTAGTGCTATCCCATTAAACACTTTGGGGAAGAAAGGAGTGGAATGAATTTGATACGTGCTTAGTGTTATCCCTGATGAACCAAAAATACTTGTACTGGTGAGCACATAGCTCTCTGAATTTGAATGAGACACACAGAATTTCTATTAGGAAACAGAAAACAAGGGAATTTGTGAAAGTCTCCTGAATATTGTTCCAAAAAATTTTAATTTTTAAAAAGTTAAATGTTTAGGGACAGCACACAAGTAATAAGGAAACAGAGAGATGCCTTGAATTCAAAAAGTACAATTTAAAAAAAATAAAGTCAATGGATTATAAAAATATATAGTAACAATTTTAAACATAAATACAATTAGAAATATGTTAATAAATTTACTGGATTCATGTTAAGGTTTGATTAATTTAAAAACCCAGATTCTGAAAAGATATTTCTAGGTAGTTCTGGCAAAGGTCTGCAGTCTATCAGGCTGACCTGATAGAATTCAAATAAAATCTGGTTCTAAGAATTGTGGGGGCAGCTAAGTGGTACAGTGAATAGAGCACTGGCCCTGGAGTCAAGAGGATTTGAGTTCAAATCCAACCTTAGACACTTACTAACTATGTGACCTTGGGCTAGTCACTTAACCTCAATTGTCCTGCCTTCCACCCTCAAAAAAAAAAAAAAGAATTGTGTTTAGCCTTCTTAGTCAGTATGGTGTGGTGAAAAGAATAGTGGACTTTGAATCAAAAGATTGCAATCCCAGTTTTGCTATTAGAACCATGTGATCTCGGACAATGTTAATAGAAGAGTTTCAGGTAGCAAGTGGACCAAAACTCCTGAATTAGTAACAGACAACACTTGAAACTAATAATCAAAACACAAGGTTGTTTTATTTCATTTTCATATTTGAATTGAATTCTCTCACTCACATGCTTAAGGGATTTATCAATGCTTCTGCCTGAACATTTATGTCGTGATCTATAAATTAGGGATTCTAAAATTTTCTCATCTGAAAACATACCATGTCATTGCTTTTAAACTCTGGATTGCTGAGATGTTATTTTGCTTGTAAATATTAAATGTTCTGCTTTCCCAGAAACTTTGGCCAGAGATCTCAGTGCTAGAACACCATCTACTCAGTCTTCCAAACATTCCTTTTGAATATAAGGAGAAAGTATCATTAAACTTTTTGCATATGGCAAAACAGTGATGGGAAAGTTAAACAACATGCTCAAAGCCATAGTGGTCATTTTTGTGTGACCAGAGTTAAGGGGTGAGTTGCCCAACTTTATATTCTGATTTTTGTTATAGAGAGGCCTTTTTTGATAGGACAAAAATGGGCTTTGGAAGCCATTGAATAAACAAGGGTCCACAGGCAATTAGAGTTGTATTGCTGCTATGTCTTGATTCAGTGCCATTCCATGAAACAAATATTTTTAATGTCATCAACATCAGCGTCTTAAGAGAAATGGTTATTAAATAACTAATTATCAGTATGGCATAGACACGGGATTTATCCTTCTCTGAGACCCTATTGTCCTCAGTGTTTGTAATGGTAATGAGAATTTGAAGATCTTCCCTGCCCTTTAATAAGCTTAAGGGAATTCGAAGACCTTCCCTGTTTTGAAGATATACCCTGCCCCCAAATAGGCTGAATGTAATCACATGGGGCCTGTGGTAGGAGGGGTTTGCTCAAAGTTAGAACAGAGCCCACAGGCTCTGAGACAGGCTTTTGAGTAAATGTTAGTTGTTTGCCACCTGCTGTGACAGCACTGATTTGTGGGAAGACTAAAGGATGCTGTGGCTCTCTGTGCTTTTATGGTTTATTAACTTCTTTGCTGCTATGATGAAATTATTGGCTTACTGGTTTGGGGATCTGGTTTTCTGGTGTCTGAATAGATGTTTGCCTCATTAGAATAGCCCACCTCTCATTATAATATTCATTCTCTCTCTTAACTTATTAACCAATCAGAGTTGATTTCCACTGTCAGGAGCACCCACTCTTCTAAGAGTGAGTTCCATGATATGTCTTTGGTCCAAGAGAAATGGTCAAGTGAGCATATTTTTTATTAATAATATGCTAGCATTATTAATAAAATGATTACCCATGGAGCAGCTAGGTGGTGCAGTGAATAGAGCACTGGCCTTGGAGTCAGGATGACCTGAGTTCAAACCTGGCCTCAGACATTTAACACAAAACCTAGCTGTGTGACCTTGGGCAAGTCACTTAAGCCCAATTGCCCTCCAAAAAAAAGGCAAAAAAAAAAAAGATGATTGCCCAGAAACTATGTCTCTCAAACTTTTTAGACATCACAATCACAAAGCTAACATTCATATATTGCTTTATAGTTTACAAAGCACTTTCCAGATTTTAAATATAAACTTTATGTTATAGAGAATCACAGTTTCCTTCTTTTTCTGTTCTTCTTTGAATATGGAAATCTTCGTATTTGTTAATGCTTGTCAAATGTATATTTTTTTAAGAGCTCAAGGGATGATGAAGCCAGCACCTATGTGCTGAATAATGGTCATCTAAAGTTTTAAAGCCCAGAAGCAGGCAGCAAACACAAAGGGCATTTTCCACAGTATATTTATAGGAATATATGGAAAACAAGAAGCACAAATTAAAAAAAAAACAAAAAACAACCCATTTCAATGAAAATATAACACTGTGTGGAGCACAATAGTATTTAATTACATTCATATATAATAATTCTCTAAGTTATTCCTCAATTAATAGATATCCCTTAGTTTCCAGTTCTTTGCATAAAAAAGCTATTATACATATTTTTATGCATATGGGACCTTTTCCTTATTCTTAGATCTCTTTAGGGTACTACTAGGGTAGTAGTAGTATCACTGGCTTGAAGCAGTATTGTAGTTAGTAACTTTGTAATTAGTAGTTAGTGAAGTATGTTGAAGTTAGCAACTTTGAGACACATAATTCTAAATTGCTTTCTAGAATGGCCAAATCTATAGATTTGACATATAGAAGTACAGTTAGGACCAATGTACAGTTCTACTAACATGTAAATAATATTCCTGTTTTTTCATACCCCTGTGAGCATTGCCCATTTTGTGTGTGTGTGTGTGTGTGTGTGCGTGTGCGCGTACTTTGCCAGTCAAATGAGTGTGAAGTAGAATGTCTAAATTGTTTTAATTTTCATTTCTATAGTTATCAGTGATTTGGAACTTTTTCTTTCTTATGGCTATAAATAGCTTGGGATTTTTTTTCACTTGAGGATGATTCATATCATTTTTTAACTGGAGAATGGCTTTTATTCTTATGAATATGAATAAGTTCCTTGGAAGTGAGAAATGGGAAGTGAGACTTTTATCCAAGTAAGTTGATACTAAGTTGGTTTTTTCTCTAATAAACTGTCTCCATTTTAGACCTTTCTGTATTAGATTTGTGTATGCAAAAACTTTTTAAAATTTTATATAATCAAATTGTCCATTTTATCTGACTATGATTCTCTCTACCTCTTGTTTGGTCATGGGCTCTTAACCTATCCATAAATCAGAAAAGTTATTCCTTTCTTGTTCCTCTAATTTGTTGATAATGTGACCTTTTATAACTAGATCACATTTCCTTTTGGATGTCATCTTGGTGTAAGGTGTAAGAAGCTGGTCTAAACTTAAGTTCCGCCATGTTGCTGTCTAGTTTTCCCATCAAGTTGGGTTTTTTTCCAAGTAGTGAATCCTTATTCCAGGAGCTCTATTATTCAGGTTTTTCCAGTACTAGGTTAATGGGTTAGTTTGCTTCTGTATGTTATGTACTTAGTCTGTTTCAATGATTGCTCTCTATGTTTTTAATACTATAATTATTTTGAGAATTACTGCTTTTAAGTATAGTTTGAGATCTGAGGTTTCCATACTTTCTTCCTCCCCACTTTTTTCTTCATCATTTTCCTTAAGATGCTTGAATTGTTGTACCTCCAGACAAATTTTATTATTTTTAATAAATGACTGGCCTATCTCCTTTTCTACCCATACATTTCTTAAATGATGTCTTTTTCTCCACTTCTTGTGTGCAATAGATCATTGGTTTTATGCTATAATTTGCATATTTTGTCCACCATATACCTTTGCATTTTTCTTTGGGGTTCCCACAAAATTAATTCTTTGGAGATTGAGGTATTCTATGAGTGATAGCAATTTGGAATCCCTGGTAGAAAATTGATGGTGGATCTCCTTGAGAAAAGCTTGTGTACGTAATCCATAAGGTCAGAGGAAATAATCCAGATTTATGAGATCCATGAATCTACTTGAATAGTTCAATATTAAAATTAAAAATTAAAAATATTTATACATATAAGGACAATAACTAAATTATACAAGTGAGCTATAACAGATACATGTGTATAAAAGAGTTGATATTTTGCCATGACAATATGTGAATGAGGAGACAATCTAGATGTAAAAAGTGTGTTGACAGGGGCAGCTAGGTGGCGCGGTGACTAGAGCACTGGCCCTGGAGTCAGGAGGACCTGAGTCCAAATCTGGCCTCAGACACTTAGCACTTACTAGCCACGTGACCTTGGGCAAGTCACTTGACCCCAATTGCCCTGCCTTCCCCCTCCAAAAAGCAACAACAAAAAAATTGTGTCTATACCATAGTTTCTTTATAATATGATAAGTAAGTTCACTTACAGGATTAAAAATGGAAACAACATCAGACCAAAAAAAAAATTAGATATGACTTAGCAGGATTTTAACTGGTTAAGCCTTAAACAAAGAAGTTCAGTTGCATGGAAGGCTCAGGAGTGGTTTGTCGAGAAGATTCCTGAAGGAGGGAGAGGTAATTTATCTCTCCTCCTATCAGACATTATATCTAGCAGCAACTTGCCAAATCTGGTCAGTAGTTCAAGAGTACATTGGTTCAAGATGGTACAATGCACAATTGAAGGAAAAGTCATACTCAGAAAGAGGGAGCAGCTTTGAGGAACAGGATTCCTGACAGCAGAGAAGAGAGTCAGCTATGAAGAGGAACTGAGACTGGGGAAGAGGTGATGCAGAGTATTCTACAAGGAGATAAATGACTGTATACCAGGAGTCATGAACTGCCTTCACCACTTGTATATTCTATAATGCCCCCCCCTTTCTCTCTCTCTGTCTCTCTCTCTGTCTCTCTCTGTCTCTCTGTCTCTCTCTGTCTCTGTCTCTGTCTCTCTCTCTCTCTCTCTGTGTCTCTATCTCTGTCTCTCTCTCTGTCTCTGTCTCTCTGTCTCTCTCTGTCTCTCTCTGTCTCTGTCTCTCTCTGTCTGTCTGTCTGTCTGTCTCTCTCTCTCTCTCTCTGTCTCTCTCTTTCTCTCTTTTTCTCTCTCTCGCTTATTTTACTCTAAGTTTGAGCCTACCTTTCTTGGGAACTACATATTGCTGGGATAATGCACTCTACACTTATGGATAGAATGTTATATCGATAGTGTTCTTAATATGATAGTATATTCTTTTGCTAAGGGCTAATTGTGTCTTTTTTGTGTTCAGTTGTTTCAGTTATGTTTGACTCTTTATGATTCCATTTAGGATTTTCTTGGCAAAATACCAGAGGGATATGTCATTTCCTTCTCAAGCTCATTTTACAGATGAGGAAACTGAGGCAAACAGGGTGAAGTGACTTGCCCAAGGTCACACAGCTGGATTTGAACTCAGGTTTTCCTGACTGCAGACCTGGTGTTCTATCTACTGTGCCACCTAGTTGTACTTCATTGTGTCTATTGATTGATTATAAATGGGAAACACACTACTGAGGACTCATGTTCTATACAATATTATCAGTACAACTTCATAGTATTACTCCTAGAATCGAAAGTGGCATTTACCTTCTAGAGGCCCAAGTTATAAATGTGAATGAAAGTTGGAGCAATGTCAATGGGTATGTTACAAGAATATACAGGTGGCTGCAGTGCTTGGAAGACTTCAGTTCAAATATTACTTCTGACACAAAATGTGTGACCTTGGACCATTCATTTAATCTCTCATTCTTCCAGTAAAATCTCTAAGCTGATATCCCAATACCTACTTCAAACTAGAACAAACTACATCCTTCCCAAAGAAATAGGCCTTATGAAATATTGCATTTTGAAAGCTTCCATCTTCTTATCTCCAACGCGTCTCCTGTATTTGCCTGACTACAGACTGACTTAAAGATGGGGGGAGGAGGGAAATCCTGCTGACTTATATTTCTGTTTCTTGCTAACAAATGAGCAAGTTCTGTTTACTAGTGATGAAAAAATAAGTTCTGTCAACAGTAATGTGTAGTTCACTCCCTCACACATCTCCCAGCTCCTGTTTTATGTGAATGCTAGAAGAGAATGATAATATGAGATTATTTGCTTTTCTAGTCAGGCTAATTAAAATTTCTAAGTCTGTGCCTATTCAAGCTAAATAATGTAATTAAAAAGGCATTTCTTTATTCACCTGTTCATTACAGCATTGAGAGTAACAAATGTTTTGCCTGAAGTAACAAAATGGCCTCCATTTTTAAACTCTTGTTTTCAGAATTTCATACTCATAAGTTTTCTGATAATTTCCCTTTGGGTTGAAATACAAATCAAACAGGGGATATTTGGCATTCGTAGTTGTGCTTTTTATTATGAACTCTAGTACAAAATTAGTAGACAACGTGACCAGCAAGGTCACCAATTGAACCATGAGCTCGAACACTTGAGTTCCAGCATTAATCAGCAACGTGACCTTGTGCAAATAATTTACCCTCATCCGCCTTCATTTTTTACCTTTATTCCTAGAGCAGAATGTAAAGTAAATGGAGATAATGATTTGGTATCTATATTTTTTGTGAGATAATGGATTGTAAAGACCTTTTAGGTCCTCGAAAGAAAGGTACTATGGAAAAAGAAATTGTTATGTAGTATAGACTGTAATGGTGACTTAATATTGCTGTTTGAATCTTCAAATGCTATACCTAATCATTTTATTGTAACTTTGTAATCACAATTCATGGAGGATTTTATTTTTTTATAATTTTTTTTTGCATTTCTTTTGACATTGGGTTGACAAACAAGTTCATTTAAAGTTCAAAGGAAAAGTAAATTTGTCATTTGGAATGACAACCTTAACTAAAAAGACAATGGGGGAAAAAACTTAAATAGCTGTAAGGTTACTGTAATGTTTTAAAGGGACAGCAATAAATTGCAAGGACATTTTTATGGAGTTTTTTAACCTCTGGCCTTTGTAGGGGAGAAATCAATAAGATATTAAGAAAATCATGAATTAATGTTTCATATAATGTAGACATCAGTAGGAGGCATGTGGCTTAGATAAATTTCCAAACCAGTAGCCGCCCATCTTGAAACAAAGATACAGCATCAATAAGAGCTCTACATGGGAATCATTTTTAATCATTCTCAGTTCACGTTAATGGATGACTTTGTGGTATTAAGCTGCCTATTAAAAACTCAATGTTATCTCTAATGTTATGATAAAATCCACAGAGGAAATGAAATCAAAATGAGCTCCTCTACATTAAGTTAACATCACTTCTGTGAAAAGTTGGCATTTCCCAAGGTTTTTCTGAATGATTGCCAAGTCTCTTAAAGCAGTGTAAGGTCATGAAGCAACCCTATGTTCAAGGCATCACTAGATTTTCATTTTGGCTCATAGAAAAGAAGTGTCTCTTAAATTCACATATTTTAAGGTAGGCTTTTGAGGAGTGTTCTATTCCTGCTAGAGGATATATAGCACTCAGAGAAAAGGCAAATAACCCAAACTAGGACAGGACCAGATGCCTCCCATAAAAAGTGCGGCAAAATGCCAAGATACTGGGTCCTCAGGTTGTTTCCTGGTGTGGTCAGCTACTATTATTTATTTTTCCTTCCTCTATAATAACAAACTTTATGTTAACCCCTAAAAGACCAGAAAAAATGCTCAGTTTCACTACTGGAGAAAAAAATTCCCTACCAATCATTGATCCAAGCGTTGTTGATACTGAGGAATAATGTGCTAGCTGAGAGGTGTTCTTCAGTCATTTCAGTCATGGTTTACTCTTCATGACCCCATTTAGCGTTTTCTTAACAAAGATATTGAAATGATTTGTCATTTTCTTCTCCAGCTCATTTTACAGATGAGGACCTGAAGCAAACAGGATCAAGTGACTTGGCCAGAGTTATACAACTAGTAAGCATCTAAGGCCAGATTCGAACTCAGGGAAATGAGTTTTCCTGACTCCAGGCCAGGCACTCCATCCACTGCACCACCTAGCTGCCCCTAGCTGAGTGCTACAGCAGTATTTTGTCTAGAAACCCAAGGGGGCTAGCTGTGTCATTTTGCTCTTTCCCTCCACCATGCATGTAGCCAAAGTTAATGCTTAAGGATCATCTCCTCTTAGGCATAGCCTATGCATACTTCTCTAGTGGATGCCTCCTATGTGGGCATAGAAGCTAACAGACTGATTCATAATGGGTCAGGCATAAAAATCCATGACATGCCTCAAACCTTTGGGTTCATCCTCCTAAAAAGATTAAATAGGTTTCAACTCAAGCAGTGTGACTGCAGAGTGATAGGTAAAATACTTTGCTTCTCAAGTTCCCTTTTAGGATCTCAGAATAGCCTATACACTTGCTGAATTTTGGAAAATGAAGTCATTCAGTTTGTCTACAGTGTTCCTCATATGCATGGTTGTGTAATAAGCCACAAACTCTAAGAGGCAGTCATACCTGGATGATTTTTGGATATTTTGCCCACTCTGAAATATAGCATTTTGGTGTGACTGAATTGTCTGACTTCAAAAGCTTTGGTCAGTATATCTTTTGTCAATGTCACTTCAAATACCTAGGGATCCCCACTCAGGTGTCTTTTCTTGGGTCTAATTTGTCCTAAATTCATCCAGGGTTAAAAACTAGGAAATCTGCTACTTTTTTTTTCTCTTAGCCCAAGCAAATAAATCTTGCTTAGATGGAAGTCAGTAGATCAAGTGGATGAGGAAGGGGAAATTCATTGCCAAACGTATGCAGTAACTGCATGTAACGCCTTATTTAAAAAATCAAATACAACATCACCTTTTAAATATAAATTTGCTAGCTACAAGAATAGTCCAGACACAAACATTTGAAAAACCCAGGGAGAGGATTCAAGGCCCTTCCTTTGTAAGGAGAGGGCAAAAAACAATCAGGAATGATGAAAACCTATTCTACCATGCAACTAATTTCCTTGCATTGGTATAGCTTGCAGACAATTAAAACAAGGTATATAGCTGGAGAATACAGTTTTCCCCGTGAAAATAAATAAACAAAAATATTTTAGTTGAGGGCTGAGCCAAATGAATTGCCTCACATTTTATTAAGAGTAAATGAGTAAGAATGATGCTATGGAATTTTTTTTTTAATGTCCCTACAACCGCCTAAGAAAACAGACTTCTCCTTCTGCCTCCTCAAGAAGGAAAAAAAGAAAGTTGCTAAACCTTGGATCATAGCTACCAAAGTAAGAGATATCACAAGAAGCAATGACTTAGTCAACTAAGAAGTAACCCTGGGAATCAGAAGCCATTCAATCTAATTAGGTGTTACTACCAGGTGTGGCTCAAGGAAAGTCATTGATCTTTGTTTCTCTGTGTCATTTGCAGAATGGAGAGTATCAATATTAATTTTGCCCAGAGGAATTTTGCAAGGAACAATTTTTCTGCCTAATGATAATAATTAATAGATATGACTGGAGGAGCATAAAAATACAAACTTGCCCATTTGGCATTTATAGACCTCCATGGTCTTTCCAGGTTGATTACACATTAGTCTCCCTGACAAACATTCCATACCATTCAAAGTGGCCTGCTTGTTGTACCTTTGCACACAGATGGTAATTCACATACTGTTTCTGTGCCTTTGGACAAACATGCCCCTGGTCCCCTCCCCATGCTAAGAATGTTCTCTCTCAACCTTATCTGCACCTCTTGGAGCCTCTAGCTACCTTCAAGGCTCAGCTCACATACCACTCCCTTAAAGATACTGTTCTTGATTCTCTTGATTACTGTGGCCCTATTCCCAACCCCTAAATCGTTTTGTAATTATTTTATATACATTCTATGTTGACTCCTCTGGAAACATGTATTCCTTAGCAGAATTAAGGACAGGGGTTATTTTGTTTTTGTTTGCTCTTTGCTTCTCAGACAGCAGATTCTTAACTAATGCCTTTGCATGGATTGATTCATAAGATGTAAAGCCATCTACAATTGTCGATAGGTAGTTATCATTAAAACCATTTAGTGTTCACTCAATTTTGGTGCTGTTATGGGAACTGGATTTGAGTTCCTGCCTTTCAAACACTTGCCATTGAAAAGGATGTCATTTATGAAAGACCCATCTCATTGATGTAAATGAACATCACACAAACACTAAACAGCAAGTTATATAAGTTTTTCCAGTGTCTGTATTCAAATAATAAGAACCTGTGATTCAGTCACTCTTGATAAGACATTTTGTAAGAATCACTAAATGTTAGCTCTTGAAGGAAACTTAGACACCATCTATTACAATCACCTCCTTCTACAAGTGAAGCTGAGAATGGATATAATTTGAATAAGGTCATATAAGTATTAAATGACAGAGCTAGGTTTCAAACCTGACTCTCACTCCAGGGCTCTCTCCTCTGCTCTACAATGCCAAATCCCAGAGAAGTAAATAGAGTACAATGTTCTTTGCTTCCCCAGGCAAAAAGAAATCACTACTATTTTTTTTATTTTAATTTTTTTTTTTTTGCTTTTTTGGAGGGGGAAGGTGGAGCAATTGGGGTTTAGTGACTTGCCCAAGGTCACACGGCTAATAAGTGTTAAGTGTTTGAGGTCAGATTTGAACTCAGGTCCTCCTGATTCCAGGGCCAGTGCTCTATTCACTGCACCACCTAGCCACCCCTGAAATCACCACTTATTGAAGAACAAAAATATGCTTTCCCCCCCAACACTGACTCCACATTCCACATCCCAAGCTGCTTGGGGTCAGTTTATTTATGGGCAATGGCATAGGACACACAAGGAGACTGTCCCACAACCTTTTATCTCATTGCCTAGAGAAACAAGACCAAGGAGGCTAATTTATCTTTGTTCATTCCTATATGTTACTCAGGGATAGAGTTTACTTTTTTTTTTTAGTTCATATACAATCAAGGTACTAAGTGCACAGTAAACATTTGGGATTTTTTCCTATTTATATTATTATTGCTCATATAATAATGAGGGCAAGATGTAGGCATTGATTGAGAGAGAGCATTAAGTGTTGAAAGGCACTATCTGCAAATCTCAATATGCAGGCTGTTTTGAACCTGTGTGGAGGGTATTGACAAGGCCTGTTTGAAGCTGATTCACCAATCACTTTACTTGAAGGTCTCAGGTTTTGTTTACTAGCTGTTGCTTTTGAAAAAGCAGAACGAGCGGGGAGGCATTGTGGGTTGGCAACTTGAAGGGAGAGGCAAAGCAGAATGAATACTGACAGTGATTGAATTATGTTGATCCTATCAGCCAAACAGCCATCATCAGCGCAGGAGACTTGGGACCATCAGCTTGTCTCCTGGCAGTGATCACCGCTGTGCCTGACATCAGGAAGGTAATGTTAACTCCATTGCTGAAAGAGGGCTATGAACTATGATCAGAGATTCAGACCCATCAATAGACATCTATTTTCCTGCTTTGCCATAAATGTCAGTGTCCTTAGACCCCTCACTTTGTCAGTGTTCTGTTGAAGGTTAAAGGCCTAGAACTGATTTTATAAGCCCCTTTTGACATGTAGTATTTCTCCCACACACACACACACACACACTCACACATAAGATATCACAGGACCTGATAGAGTGGCTCCATTTGTAATAATTAGACCCCTGTCCGTCCAAGATAGGCCAAAGCCCAGAGTTTTTCTTTTTTTTTTTCCTTTTGGTAAATGATTCTTTTAGTAATAACACTAAAGACACTAGAGATTTGGGGGTCCCCTCTTTGGCATTCTGCGTTACAGTTTTATGTTGGAGAGTGAAAAACTTTCCAAAGTGTCAGCATCCAAAAAAAAAAAATGACCATGAATAATGTATCCCAGCACAGCCTTGCCAAAGTATTATATGGTCCCTACATTTGCAATTTCTTTACACTGAATTTGCAGGGAAGTGACACTAATGTGTCCATGTTGTTCATACTTGTTTACAAATAGAAGCAGTTGGGCTTTGAGTTTCAAAATGTGAATGTCCCCAATTCTGACGTGACTTGCCTGAAAGCCCTGGCGGGGGGAAAAAAGTGTGCTATGTTAAAAATTCATAAGGAACACTGCTTTTTTATTTCAAGAGTAACAGGAGCAAAAGGTTTTTTGCAGTGCCCAGGGAAACAGAAAGTTCAAATATTGCGAAGTCACAGGAACAGATCAGAGTGTGCTATTCACAGTTATAGCCTACAAGGCAATTCTTTAGAGTGTCTTGGGTGAGACAATTCAAGGAGAACCGAACCTGAGGAGCCAATTTGCTGAGTTTTGTTCAGTCTGTAGAATGAATGAGTCGTTTGTATTATAGAGTCATGAGCAGTGAGAATTGTGACTAGAACGGGGAAAAAAATAAAGATATTTGAACCTATGTACTTCCAAAATATGCCTGAACAGAAACTTTCCCCAATCATCTAGAAACCTCCCCATTAAGGTATTTGAGGATTTTTATACCATCCCACCAATCCTAAACATGTTCTTCAATTCGGCCTTCTGACTGCTATGAAGGCCTCTAACAATTACAATAAGTGCAATTTATGTTGAATAGGTTTATCAAAGCAGGAATATTTTATTGCTATCAGAAAGCTTTCATCTCCCTAGAAAGTCTCCCCTTCCCTACCCCCACCACCAATATTTTAGCAAGTTCAAGAACAAAATTGTTTTTCTCTAGAAAACCAAGTAGAAACTCTGTACTGACTGAGCTTTAAAGCTCTCACTAGGAGGGAACCAAAGTGCAGAGGCAGAAGAACTCCAAGGGCATGAAGTCTGGCAAGCTGAAATTACCTGGAATGTTTTACAAAATGTGTAGCCACTGAAACTGATTCATTTTATGACATTCAAATGCTGCTGGTTAACCCAGGCTCTCCCTGGAGAGTCGGGAGCTGCTCTGGGGATAAACATCTCCTGTGCTCCTTTTCAGCTCAGGACGGGCTACTTATTTTGTTTCTCTCCTCTGATTTGATTTAATTAACCCATAAAAGAGATAATCTTGTGGAGGGGACTAGAGCACTGCAGGAAGGAACTCAGATTAGAGTCAAAAAGCAAAGGCTTTTTGAAAGGCTGCTGAGGAAAGACTTGGATGCATTTTGGCCCATTAGGTCCTTCTAATCTATTTCAGGAGAGGCTATCAGTTATAAAGGTGGACAAAGGGCCAGGTGAGTCTTCTCCATGTTTACTCCACTTTTCCTGCCAAGAATCAAATGACTTTTGATTCTGAATAAGAATATACATAATCAAAGCACATTAAAAGCATGATGTACAAGAAGTAGTGTTGCACAAGTATATGCACATGTACACACACAGCTGAAGGACTGAGCCTCAGAATGTCTTTCTTTATGGAATTGTGGGTGAAGGAACTTGAGTAGAGAAGTATTTGGAGACTATGGCCCCAAATAATCATTATTAGGCTTTTTTTTTATAGTATCTGTGATTTCATTGTATAAGGAGTTCCCTATGAGGGACTCTTCCTACAAAAGTAAAGTAGATTCTCAGTTATTGGACAACTTACAGATTTAGAGAGTTTTCTAAACTGTTAACTGACTTTTCCAGGGTCACTACTTGTCATTTAACCATTTTTGACTTTTTGTGATCCCCGTGGAACATAGCATGCCGATACTGTCCATGGGGTCTTCTTGGCAAAGATCTTGGAATGATTTGCCATTTCCTTCTCTGGTGAATTAAGGCAAACAGAGGTTAAGTGATTTGCCCAGGCTAGTAAGTGTATGAGGCCAGATTTGACCTCAGGTCTTCCCAACTCCAGGTCCAGTGTTCCATCTGCTGTGCCACCTAACCACCTCACACAGTTAGTATAAGTCAGAAACTGGTCTTGAGTCTAGGTCTGCCTAACTTTGAGTTCTCTTGCCACTTTGGCATTTATACCTGGATTCTTCCGCGGTAATAAGGCATTTTGTAATTATTCTGAATGTTAAAAATCACCATTTTTTCATGCCTGGAGTATATTCTGAATTAAAATGCATTATTGTTTATTTAGGGGCAGGTAGGTGGTACAGTGGATGGAATGTGGGGCCAGGACTCAGGAAGACTCATCTTCCTGAATTCAAATCTGGCTTCAAACACTAACTAGTAAATGACCCTGGACATGTCACTTAATCCTGTTGCCTCAGTTTCCTCATCTGTAACATGAGCTGGAGAAGAAAATAGCAAACCACTCCAGTATCTCTGCCAAGAAAACCCCAAACCAAGTCATGAAAAGTCAGATGTGACTGAAAATAACCAAACAGTAACTCAATTGTTGATTTAGTTGTAGAGACACTCAAACACAAATGACATTTAACATGACTTGTAACACTTTGACACTGACACACACTCAGATTCCTTAGTCTTTAAAAAGCAAACTTGAAAAAAAGTTACACACACACACACACACACACACA
>CM053580.1:259524645-259588025 GCA_028627135.1 Pseudochirops cupreus | reverse complement strand
CTGGCACTCTGTTTATCTGCTCTGTCTGTGCTGATGCTTGTTTGTGATACTTTGTACAGAAGCTCTGGGACCTTACAGGAAGCCCTGAAAGAAGATTTTCTGGTTGTCTGTTTACAGAAATCCTGGAGGAGGGTTTTGGAGGTCCTGGGACTTTACTGATAATTTGTGCTGACCTCTTGGACCTTGTTTGTGGCTCTGTGTTGCTTTCTATGTTGATGATTTGTGTCTGTCAGGAGAGGCAATATATGTATACATGTATGAATATTCATAGAGATATATATATGTAGAGATACATATATCCATACATATAGAGTAATAAATGTTAGACATTCTTATGCATGTATATACCTAATTATATGCATGCATATACATATGCATATATATATAGAGATATACACATATATAGGATATATATATATACATACATATATATATATATAATATAAGATTATTTAGAGAAGGAGGAACAAACAGTTGTAAGGATCAGGAAAGACCTTTTTTGATATATATATTTTTCTATACCCATTCTATGGGATAGAGAAGGCAGTACCTGAGCTGAGTCGTGAATGAAGAAAAGGTTTCCATGAAGCAGAGGTAAGGAGGGAGACAGCATAGCTGATAGCCAGTGTAAAGACACAGATACGGGAGATAGAGGACCATGATTAAGGAACCTGAGGGGAGGACGGTTTAGTTGAACTAGAAAGTGTGGGATGTGGAATAGGAGAAAATTAAACTGGAAAAGAAGTCCAGAGTGACCTTATAAAGAGGTTTAAAAAGCCAAAAAGAGGGATTTATGTTTTGCCTCAGAAGTAATAAAGAGTCACTGGAGTTTATTGAGCAGAGGATTATCACAGTCAGACCTCCACCTATGGAAATCCCCTTTGACAGTTGTGTGGAGGATGAATTGAAGAGTAGATAGAAGTTAGCTAAAACCACTAAAGGGGCCATTATAATAATCCCAGGTATAAGATGATAAGGAATGCAGGAGTGATGTAAGTCATTGGCTTTGTGAGTAGTGCAAAATGAATGGAGGTGAGAGATTTTGCGGAGGTAGAATTGAGCAACTGATAACATATGCAGGTTGAAGCAAAGAGAAAAATCAAGGATAACGCTGAGGCTGCAAATCTGGGAGACTGGAAGGATGGTGTTGCCCTTAACAGAAATCCAGGAAGTTCAGAAGAGGTTAGAACTTGGAGTAAAGAGAGTAAATTCCATTTTGGACATGCTGAGTCTGAGATGTCTGTCAGACATACATTTTGAAATGTCAGGTGGTACTAGATAATAAGTGGGATTAAAACTCAGGAGAGGGGCTGGGGTGAATATATTGATCTGGGACTCATCTGCATAGGGAGGATAATTAAATCCGTGAGAACTGATATGTTCACCAGAAGAGAGAATGTTGAAAGAGAAGAGGTCTCAGGACCTTGGAGTCTACTCATAGTTATGATCTATACTTTTTTCAGTCTCATTAAACATTTCCCCCCCCAACACAATACAGAACTCTTCTCACACATGCTATGTTATAGCCCATGTAGCCTACCTTATATTCCCTATCTAATACATGCCATCAATCTCCTTAATATCTATTCTCCATTATTAGAATAAAAACCTTCCTCATCTCTGCATCTTGAAACTTCTGGCTTCCTTAAAGATATATCTCTAACGCCACCTCCAACAAGAAGCCTTTGCAGTGGTTCTCAACCTTCCTTATGCCGCGACCCTTTAATACAGGTCCTGATGCTGTGATGACCCCCAACCATAAAATTATTTTCGTTGCTACTTCATAACTGTAATTTTGCTACTGTTATGGATCATAATGTAAATATCTGATATGCAGGATGTATTTTCATTGTTCCAAATTGAACATAACCCACAGGTTGAGAACTGCTACTTTAGAGAATATTGTTCCTTATTGGTTCTTCCATCCCAACAGAGGAAATGAAGTGAAGAAAAACAAACAGTACTGTCATGGAAATTACCAAAGAGGAGTTCCAAAAGTAATTTGAAGAATAAAAGCAACCCCATCCCAAAATGCTTCATACTTTAAAAATAAATATTTTGAGTTTGCTTATTGCTTTATATGTAATTTATCCCCTCTCTTTCCCTCTCTCTACCTCTCTCTCCTTCCCTACAAGGACATTTTAGCCTTTTTAGTCAGAGTACTGTGAAGCCCAAGAATGTGTTTATTCATTCATTCATTCATTCATTCATTCATTCATTCATTTATTCTAGAGACAATAGGGAAACTTTCTGAGCAGGGGAATGACAAGGTTAGACCTATGCTTTCCAGATCTCAGTCTGGCAGCTGTGTGGAGAATGGATTCGAGAAGGGAGAAACTAGATTCAGGGATACCAGTGAGGAGGCTGGTACAGTATTCTTGATGAGAGTCAATCTGAATTAGGGCTCTTGAGGGTTCGATAGGCAGGGAAAATGTTATTATCACTATTATTATTTTCCCTTTTTCCAGATGAGGAATTAGGCTCAGAGAAGTTATGCAGATGATAGGTATCGGAACTGAGAATTGAAGCCTGGGTCTTCTGACTCCAAGAGAGGTATTTTTGCACCATGCAATGCTTCTTCTATTGTGATGGGAAAGATTTGAGTCATGGAAACTGAAGCATTCTCTGAAAGAAAGAATGAAACAAACTTCTCCCTTAAACCTCGTGAAGACCTTTGATTTGCAGCTCTAATACATTTCTACATCATCAACTGGGTTCTCTATGCAAATAATTCCCTCATCTATCCATCTAATCCTCTTGTCTCACCAGTCTGACTTGTCCAATTTCCTGTTGGTTAGCCCTATTTCATTGTTCTGTAGTCATCACTTGCAAAACAGAACTCATTTTCCCCTCCCCACTCAATCCAACTTTCTTCATATGTTCCATATGGTTGTTGAAGGCACCAAAATTCTTCCAGTCGCCAAGGTTTACAACCTAGGAGTCATCCTCAACTCTTTACCCTCATTCACTTCCCGCATCCAATCAGTTGCTAAACTTTGGGCTCATATCTAGTATCACATCAAATAATAACCCTTTTCAGGTTATGGTTATGTATTAGTTCTCTATCTACTTCTCTATCCCAAAAATTACTTCCTATTTAAAAAATATATATATATTTCACTTATCTGTAGACATGCAATTTCCTCTCTGTAGAATATAAGACCCTTAAGGGCAGAGGCTGAGGATTTAGTTCAGGGCCTGACACATAAATATTTAATAAATTATTCCCGAATTGAAATGAAAATAATAATGTGTATGTTAGGAATTCGTTTTATGTGATTTATGTTCCCTACTTTTGCAAGCTCCATGAGGGCAGGAACCATGACTTAATGTAAAATTTTCCAAACCAAGAGGTGTTGCCCATTGGGATGTGCTTGACCTGACACCCTTTCTGAATGAGTATGAAACACTGACCAAAAAAAATAGGAAATTTCAAGTATAATTCATGATTTTTTTTTAATGAAAAAAGGTCAGATAAAAATCAACAAAAGTGAGACTAGTGAATTTGCTCTGACAGCTAATATAGCACAGTGCTTATTTAAAATGGTATGTGCAAATGGGGTCAAATCTGAGTTGGTGCATATCGAATCTCAATGTAGGCGCCATCTGCCATCATCACTGTCAATCAGAGTAGACTCATGACAAAACTGAGTTGTATCATACTGATGCTTGCTGCATTTGAATGTGAAGGGTGTAAACTCCAACTTAAACAATCTTTTTGTGGAAGTTAAAAGTACCATTATGTCTGTTATACTTCTCAACTTCATTCATTTTGCTAAGTATGAGAGGATAAGCTGATTTACAGGATAACAGAAACTTTAAGGTATTTAAACAATTTATAAATATTGCAGATAATTGTGTGAATTTTTTAACAATTAAATTTGTCTTAAATAATGTACACTTTAAAAATAAAATAGCATCGCTTTGTAATAGATAACCAATTTAAAGAGAAACACATTACAGCAGCTCAAATGAGTAGAAAAGACAATAAAGACAGTTGAAGTGGAAGAAATACAGAAAAATAAAGTAAAAGTCTAAAATCTAGAAAATATAATCCATTATATTTATCACCGAGATTCACAAGTTCATGAAAAGGAAAAAAATGCTATTTTAAATTTTTATGAATATTTTAGCTACACATAAAAACAAAGTCCAATCAATTGAAACATCTTGAGAGTACACAAGAAGGGTACCATCAAGAGAGAATTTTTTTCCAGATAAAATAGATTCTTTTAATGAGTGAAATCAAACTTAAAATAAATGTCTATGACATCAAAAAAGATATTGTATAAGGCTGTTAATAATATTGCTGAATGTAAAAAGCCTCATTTAAGAAATGTTGGTGCTAGCCGTAGTTACTAATATGATCTAAATGATGCTTAGTTAATTACATGCAAACCTCTTTTGCTTGGTTCCACTTGGAAATAATATAGTGGGAAAAAGTGTTGCCCATATGTCTGCAAACCTCTATGATAAATTAATTGAGAAACTAAAATCTTTCCATTTTACCTAATCCAATTCAATTATTTTTTCCCATTCTGATATCAAAATAATTCTGGAAGGAAATAGGATACTTTAAGGTTGATAGAGAGTATAAGATTTCTCAGAAAAATGCTCAGTGTCTGACCATTCTTTTTAGGCAAGTTTCATTTTGAAGAAAGGGGCATGGATTCTATTCCTAAATAAAGCTTTCCCTTTCTTATTCACTACATCTCATTAGGGCCAATTTTTCAGAGCTAGCTTATTGAGAAACTTTGTTCCCGGAGATGTTGGTAGATCTAAGAATCAGATATCATTTTGGTTAGTCTAAATGGAAGTTTCAGGGTTAATTGAAATCACATTTGCTTTTAAATCAGCTATTAGAGGAAATAAAACACAGATAAGTAAACCATCAAATAGTCACAGTCTGAGGCCGACTCTGACATAATGATACCATTTTGGTCTTCTTTGATCGTGAAGGACAACAAGCAGAAGAAATCAAACATGAGTTACTCTGCTTTCTTACCACTTTCATAGCTTTTTAGCTTATAAACCCCAAAGATTTGCCAACTTGTTCCCTGTGATTTTTTTACTCTGAGAAAAATAAATGTTAGGGAACTGTTGTCCTGAAAATTGGCTAAAATCTGAGTTTCACCTACTATTGATATGGTTGTGCATTATTACACACACAGTGCATGCTTGCATGTATACATGTACATGCAATTCCTGCACACACACAAATACGTGTGTACAATGAACACGTGTGTAGTTATGTGCACATGCATGTATATTACACTTACATGGACATATGCATGTATACACATACACACATGCATACCACAAAGGCAATCAGGAACTGTGACAGAGCCCTGCATTTGGAGTCAGAAGACTGGTATTCAAATCAAGCTCTACCACTTGCTACCTATATGACCTTGGGCAAGATATATGAACTTGCTTATCTTCAGTTTCCTCACCTCTAAAATGAAGGAGATTGGTCTAGAATGACCTCTGAGGTGCTTTCCAGCTCTAAATCTCTAACTTTATCACAACTTTGTGTGTGTGTGTGTGTGTGTGTGTGTGTGTGTATGTGGGTGGGTGGGTCTGAATATATATGTCTACGCACATGTGTATATGTATGTGTGTGTATATACACATATGTGTGTGTCTATATTTACACTAACTTTAATTTGTTTGGCAATAGATGCCCTTCTGATTTGACCTCTTTATGGCTACATTAGGGAAAATAATGTTGGTATAAAATAAATGATTTGAATATGAATTAATACCTTCTTTCAATGATTGATGTAACTCTGGCACCACAGCACCTTCCTTCCTTCCTTCCTTCCTTCCTCCCTCTCTCTTTTTTTTTCTTTCTCATTTTAATTTTCTAGATAGTGGCACCAGTCATACTGATTAGTAAATTATTTCTGAGTCTCTGCAGTAAGTTATTGGGCTATTCTAGATTTGTCTTTATGAGTAACACGAGAAAGCCTTGGCAGAGAAGCAGGTTACAAGTATTAATTTAAGCAACTACATTTGATTTTCTCTTGTCCCGTGCTCCCTCACAGCTGTGATCTACAGACGAACAGCGCCTGGGATTGCTGAGCAGCTGCTGAATCCTTTGGCCTACTAATGACAGATACCCCCCTCATGACGTTCAATGTGAAGTGTGGCTGAAAGAGGATCATCTCTCTGGACACAGGGCAGCAATTTCTCTGTGTCTGTAGGTGCTTATGGTTTGGTCTTCACATTAGAATAATTTAATTACAGACCAATAACTGGATAGGTGAGCAAACTGGCTAAAATTGTGCAAGGAGTACTCTGACGTGTCCAACAAACATCACTGTGACCTTCCTGTGGGTCTGAATACAAGTCTCTTCCGGAGATTGGGTCTGTTTCGGTAAGTGAGGTACAGCCTTCACTTTGGGCCTAAGCCTTAAATGGTGCTTTGTGTTCCAATAGTTTGATAATCACACTGTTGGCTATATTAGCCTTGAGTAATTCTTTTCTTTGCGGGAGAAGGACAAGGAATGAAATGGAGGTAAATCAGGAAATATCAGTGTCTCTATCAGAATGAAACTCCAAACTACGGCTCTGTGATTCAGCCAGGAGGTGGGGGATGGAAAACAGACTTGGCATAGGTTTGTGAGAAACCATTGATCTGGAAATGTGAGAAATGGGAGAGGTATGATTATGAGTTCTTAAACCATAGCACATTCACCAAGATGGAGAGAAATGGAATGCAACTAAATTCATTTAACTTTTAAGTTCCTGTTGTCTACAAAGCACCCTGCAGAGGTGGAAAAGGGAGAGGAAATGTTGAGGTAAACTACTTTCCATTCTCTGAAAGGCTTATGGAACTTGGTTTTTTCTTGCTGTTTTTTGATCCTTCTGTAGGCTTTGAGTGACCTCCCTGAAGCAACAACTGTTTTGCCTTTGTGAGATATAGCACAGTTTCTGGGAAATAGTAGACATGTAATAAATGATTATTTACTCATTATGGGGGAAGAAAATTAGTTATATAATGTTGCTTACCAAATTATATATTTAGACTAAATTGTCCTGTAGATTTTAAAAACTGTAGACAAAGTGAATTAAAAACAACCAAAACAGATCAACTTCTAACAGAATTGAAAGAATTTTAATTTGTGATTAGAATAGTAGAGATATTACATATATATAATATATATGTATATATATATATATATATATATACTTCCTAATGAATAATTGGTAACAAAAATATCTTGTAATTTTCCCTGTACCTGTGATGAGGAAGGAAATTTTACAGGAGTTCGATACAGAGGTTGTACCTTCAACTCTGGTTGAGCTGGATCAGGAAAAAAGAAAGAAAGAAAGAAAGAAAGAAAATTCAGGAATTTGCAGATCCTAACTGAGGACCCTAGGATACTACGTTGGTGGTTCTTTGTGTCCCACCTGAATGTGTCAGCCTCAAGATTTTAAGGAGGAAATGAGCAATAAACGTTAGTGTCTGAGAAGAAAAAGCAGAAGAATCCATTACAAGCATTAGTAATACTTTGAGATTCATAGCTGAAACATCATTAAGCACAAACTTCTCATTATGCTTATTGTACATCCAATGACCTATTCCAGGCATTGAGCAGACTTATTACAAAGAATAAATCTCTGAAATACAATTATCCAACCAAACTCTTGAAAAATAGCTCCTTGAAGTTCATTATTACCTGACTGTACTTCAGCAGTATTTCCCCGTGGATCTTAAAACAAGGCTCTCGATTAAGCAGTTTTTAGTAGGTTCTTGGTTATTGGTTAAAAATAAAGGAGGAGAACGCCCCAAATATCTTTGGTTCTTCATAAAGAGGTGGAAAGATTTTCTTTGCTTTCTTTCTTTCCATTTAAATAGAGAATGTGTCTTGAGGCATGAAAAGAGGTGCCCACCCTTCCATGTCCTACTGTTAGCGGGGTAAACAGCTGTAAACTCTAATTATATAGGACATTTATAAGGATCAGTGCTCATATCTGCACGGAGTTCACCTGAGCCCTTTTTATGTCTTACTCTCTGCTTGAAGAACTTGTTTGTCTGTGTTTTACATAAACTATTTGATAAAAACAATGTGTGGGGGAGGCAGGGACAGATGTCATTGCAATTTCATTTTTGATTGTCCCTGAAATGCTATACTGTGCCTTGGCTCCCACCTGGTGTTCAGACTGCGGAGTACACTTGACCAAAGAGCTTGAGGCTTGCTGTATGCAGGCCAAGACTGTATTCCCAGGTGGTATCTGGTCTCATTCTTGAAGTCCAGTCTAACAAGCACTGCTGATTATAGAAAGGGAGACAATGTAGACAAAATGAAATAAAAAATCACCCTTACCTTCAAGGGGCTTAGATTCTGGGGGAACTGGAATGAGCAAAACAGGTAAACAAGCAAATAAATAATGATGTACGTAATAATGTGAGGTACTGTTGAGCACTAACAACTAGTGAGGTCTAGGAAGGCTTCACATAGGAGATGACTCCTGATGTAGCATTGAAAGAATCAGTGATTCTATCTCTTCTGTTTTTCTATTCCCCTTTCTCTTCCCTATATAGAGGCAGCAAGGTGGAGCTATGGATAGTGCCCGACCTTGAATCAGGAAGGCCTGAGCAAAAATTCAGTCTCAGACACTTACCACTTGTGTCACCCTGGGCAAATCACTTACCCTCAGTCTGTCTCAGTTTTCTGAAGTATCAAAATGGTGATAGTAATAGCACCTGACTCCCAGGGTTGTTGAGAGCATCAAATGAGATAATATTTGTAAAGTCCTAAGCACATCATAGTTGGCACTTAATAAATGCCTATTTCCTTGTTGCTTCCTTCCTTCTTTCCTCCCTCTTTCCCTCCCTCTCTCATTCCTCTCCCTCCCTCCCTCCCTCCCTTCCTTCCTTCCTTCTTTCCTTCCTTCCTTCCTGTCTATTGTTCTCCCTTCCAATTGTAACAAATGCTCAGGCCAAACTGCTGATGAGTAATTATGGAAATAATAGGGTCTGCACTGGAAATGTGTATCTGATCAGAAAGGAAATATTGGCACAAGAGAGGATAACTCTGAACCATCTCTTGATGCCAGCAGCATCTCCCCATATATAAAAAGGGGTTGATATTGGGAAGGGGATACTAACCTTCTCCCTAATCCGCTACACCTTTTGTTTGGGTTAAAAGCATAGCTTGTGGCCATTCATTCCAGTTTGCTTTAGGGGGATTTAATTATTCCAATTCTGCAGGACTCCAAACCCTCTGTAGTTAGCCATTTACCCCAGGGTTCTAATCCTTATCACCAAGACAGTGAAGGTGAGGGCACATATACCTGCCCTGGGGAAACAATGTTTAAAAAAAAAGTCTTTAAAAGAATGTCTAACCTGTGTAAATAATGCAGTTTGTCGCCTTGTTAAGCTTTCCAGGTAGCAAAGCTATCACACCGGTTAATTTAATGAGGTGATAATGGGCAAGGAGCAACCCCAGTTAGAGTGATTCTCACTGTTTACAGAGATTTAAAGAGGCTTAGCTAATCAAAGCTTGTTCTCTTCCTCTTGCAGACTGGATTTTAATCCATCAATACTGAAGACCAAACAGCAGAAATGTGTATCTTTTCAAAGGTCACATGAATTTTCCCACAGGTGTAGCAGTCCCTCCTAGTTGTTGGAGGCACACAAAAGAGAGTGGTCCTCTGGCTGCATGTAAACACTCTGAGGGCTGGGACTATTGTGTTTTTTACCTTTATGTATCCAGAACCTGGTATTGAGCCTGGCACGCAGTAGGTGGTTAATGAATGCTTATTGAAGGTATATGAGAAGGAAGGAAGGAAGGAAGGAAGGAAGGAAGGAAGGAAGGAAGGAAAAGTATATTTCTGTGGTTGGTAGGCTCAAGGAAGGTGAATTGGTAAAGGACTTTGCCAAGTTTTGTTAATGACTTTAAATTTACTTCACAAAATTCTTCTTTCAGTTGCTCTGGTGTAGGGGTCAGTAAGGAGAAACAAATGGATGCCCAACCACGGGGGCAAATCAAAGTGAACATCCATGACAGACTAACCCCAGTCCTATGGGGCTAATGGTGGACATCCCTGATAGTCTTATCCTGTCTCTACCTTTCTATCTTCCTTTTTCTCTCCTTACTTGGGAAAAAAAATGTTGCATTTTGGTGACGAAAGCTGTAGTGGTTGTTTCTAGATATTTCTGATTAATAGAATAAAAATGGTTTGACTTTAAAAAAACAAAATAAAACCTTCCAAAATCTAATGAAGTCAATGGGGGGGGAGGATATTGATTAAAATTAGTCTCAAAACTTCAAATAATTTTCATAACTATTAAATTGTATATACAGTACAACATCAGGTTAATAGTTTATTGATGGTATTTACTGTATTAAGTCGCTATTTGTACATGGTCTTTATTGCAGCATATAGCAACGGAAAGATTAATGGATAAATGACATATTTCTTTGCAAAAAAAAAGAAGGCAGTCCAATAGTGCGATGGTACCAAATGCAGTTTCATGGACCCATTTTCACAAATTCAATAGGTATCAAGTTGAATCTCTGACAGAGAAGTTTTTACTCTATTTAAAACCTGAGATGCTACATGGTAATGATTGGCTTATTGGCTCTGAAGTCAGTTTCTTTTTGCTCATTTCAATACAAAAAATACATAAAGATAAAATGCCTTCTTTTTCTTTTCTTCCCAACATTCATGTTCTGCTGTGCTTGGGATTTGAAGTATTGGTGACTTTAAGATGAAAATCAAAAAATCATTAAATGATGTTAGAGACAGCAGGAAAGTATGTAAGAATCATAGGACATCTTGCTGCATTTTACATTATTTCATTATCTAAATCAGTGGGTAATGGTTTCTTGTATATCAAAGCTAGTAATTATTTTTCAGGGAGACTCAACCATGGGATAGGAGTAGGAGTCTTGGGAGGGTGTCAATAAAAGGGGCAGGGTTTTGCAGAAAAATGGAGAAATTTGCCCAAAGAGCAATTATGTAAATAAAACATGCCCCAGGCTAGAATAATTTGAATGTCACCTACTGACAGAAATGGCCCCAGGCACAAGTAATATAAGCATTCACTTAGGGAGGTGAAACTGGAGGGGGCAAATAGTAAAAAAAAAAAAATTAAAAATGCTGATTTATTTTGCTGACTGTAAAATGTTTCAAGGTTTTTCTTTTCTTTTCTTTTCTTTTTTTTGGACTTGTTGCAAAGTGGTATTAAAGACTACTTTCTAAATGGTCTGGGGTTGGATACACTTGTGTCCTTTCCCTTATCTTTCTAACACTTTCCCCTCTTACTTTAAAGACAAGTAGGTTTAAGCCCTGCAGATCTTTCCCCAATTCCCTTATTTATCCATCACCTCACACCTGGCTGAGAGTAATAGCTTCCTAGCTGGTCTCTAGTCATTGCCCATTCCCTTCCATCAATTCATCCAATACACTTCCAGATTAATCTTCCTCTTTTCATCATTGTGTTGTTTTTTCCTAAAACCCTCTGATAGCTCCCCATTGCCTACAGAATGAGAGTCACACTCCTCCTTGGGGAATTCTAAGATTTTCCCATTCTACCTCTCCAGCTTTTTCCCTCACTGCCGTTAACACCTAGAGACTATTAGCCATTCTCCTAGACCCAATTCGAATCCTACCAATTTCAGTACACAGTGATCTTCCTTTTTTTCTTTTTTTTTTTTTCTGAATTTCTACAAGAGCAGAAGGGACCTTAGAGATCAACCCTGTCATTTTCCAGAGGAGGAAAGCAAAGCCTAAGGAAGTTAAGTGATTTGCTCAGGGTCATACAGGTAACAAGTCTCAGAGCTGGGATTTGAACCCAAATCTCTGACAGCAGAGACAGGTTTTTGTTTGCTTTCTTTTGTTTTTCCCCACTATACCATGCCATCTGACATTAATGTATTCAATTTTGTTGTTATTTGTGGGTTTTATGGGGTGTATGTTATCACCCCAACTAGGCTTTCATTTTAAAAATGTCATTTCATCTATAAGCCAGGATGCCAGGCATACATAAAGTGCTCAATAAATAGGTGAATGGATCAATTTTCCACATCTTTCACATTTCTGTTATAGCCCGGAGTGGAATTTTAAAGGTGATTCTTTTTTCAAAAATAGAATTAAAGTTACTGAGGTTTCAGACGAGGTCATAACTAAGTTTTGAGAACCACTCCAATTAAAGATGGTCGGTGAGTCAACACTGGTATGTCCAATATAAGAAAAACAGACATAGAAACAAACATAAAGGACAGTTACATTTGGATACACTAATTCTAATTATAAAAGGTTCACTGAAAACCCTATTTTGTTCAGCTGGTTTATCCTTCGGTAGTGGCAGTTCATCCCCTCCAGCTAATTTAATCATAGATGATGATCCAAATTCAGCCTAGATCCTGTCCATTTGTGAAAAAAAGGCAAAACAAAAGGTTGTCATTTTTGTCACGTGTGTGTTTGTGTGTGTATCTGTGTAGACCTTTTGGCTTTCCATAATTGTTTCTGTTCAATTGTACCCATCTCTTCCTGACCCCGTTTGGGGTTTTCTTGGCAAAGATACTGGAGTGGTTTGCTACTTCCTTCCCCGGCTCATTTTACAGATGAACAAACAGGGTTAAGTGACTTGCCCAGGGTCACACAGCAAGTGTCTGAGGCTAAATTTGAAGTCAGGTTTTACTGATTCCAGGGCCAGTGCTCTCTCTACTCATGGCTCCACCTAGCTGCCCCTTTATTTAGTAGAATAGTGATATATCACCAAAGGAGTAATCCTAAGAAAACTTGAAGATGTTCCAAGACGGAAAACTAAAAGTGACTAGTTGAATCTTGGCAAGAAATGAAATTTTGAGATTCTACCTTTGCAAGCTTATAGTTTAGAAGGTATTCCAGCTGATTTACACTTTTCCTCCTTTTTTCTAGTCCAATTCTATTCAAATGAAAAGTAACTACACAATCCCCCCTTCTCCCTACCATCCACAAATTTGGGGAAAATCAAAAGCCTCAACTAATTCTCCACTCCACCCTCCAAAGATGCAATAGAATAGCCCAGTTCCACCCTACTAGTAAAGTTCATAATGTTTGCTTATTAGTTAGTAAAATGTTCCAATTGCGGGATTTTTTTTTCCCAAAAGAAAGATAATTATATAGCTCCCAAGTACTTCTAGCAATTTGGATTTACAGGCTTACTAAGTATTTCTGTGAAGAGTTTCTGCAGGGCCTATTTATTGTAGAGATAAGACTCATTTGTAATGAGTAGCCTCAATTTGCAAACAAATAATTCGTGTTAAAAGCCAATAAACACAATTTGTCCCTTTATTCAGATTAAATGCCTGCCCCTTGGCCTAAAGAGGCATTATTAAATTGCTTGGAAAACCCATTCTTCATATTGTGTAAGGATAAACTTCCACAGTTCTCATTAATATGGATTAATAAGATTGCTGTATTTTGAATTGCTGTGACCTTAGGCTGCCTTGGCATCTTGCCTCCATTAATGCTTGGTGCTTACTTCAGGCCCCTGAGCACTACAGGAATACACACTGGGGGCACTTCCAGGTTCTAGTTCAGTTCTGAAAATGACAGGAGAATGGAAAATGGTTTTTTAAAAAATCCCTATTGTTTCTGTTAATATCAAAAGCATTCTTCTCCCTAGGCTTGAAATTAAGCACGCCAGACAAACTTGATTCTGAGAATGAAAATGGGAACAATAGTACAGAAAAGGAACTGGACAAGAGCATTGTTTAGGCTTAGCACCCCAAAAAATTAAAGAAACCAACAAGTGAAACAGAGGTATTTAATAAGTATACCCACATACCCCACCTTTCGTTTTACTAACTTTTACCAACCTGCTAAAGGCATTGTTCCCTACTACTAATTACTCTTTATGTTGCACCTAATGACAAAGAGTAATGTTTTGAAATGGCACTTGGAAAGATTTTGTTTTTAAATCATGGTTTCCTTCCTTCCTTCCTTCTTTCCTTCCTTCCTTCCTTCCTTCTTTCCTTTCCTTTCCCTTCCCTTCCCTTCTTTCCTTCTTTTTTTTCTAAACTAATCTAAAAATAGATATTGAACTGAAAGAAAACTCAGAAGATATCTCTTCTAAATCTCATTTTACAGAGAAGGGAACTAACACTCAAAGATGCTAAATGACTTATCTAAGATCACGCAAGTATAAGCATCAGAGTTAAGATTTTTAATTTCCTTAAGCATTGAATATTTGATATCTGGTTATTTAATTTATTGGATGCTTTAGGTTTCATAGGTCCGAACTAACTGTTCTCTTCTGACTTAGATCCTAAGTGATCTAAATTTGGATTAAAAACTATACATTTCATTTTTATTTTAACTTTCACTAAAGGATCTTAGAGTACTTTGCTAGTATTCATTGCACCCCAGACCTCCTTAAAAGGTAGTGAAGAAACAGAGAAGAGTTATTTACCTGTTCTAGGGAAAAAAAATCCTTTTCTTAGATGATAGATTTTGAGTTCTTTAAGATTGTCAGTCAGTACACAGTTTCCCATGGTAACTGCAATTTGGGATAGTTGAAATGTTTTCGGTACACTCCTTTTTGTAAGAAAAGTTTCACAGTATCTTTAATGACTACATAAGGTCAAGAGTTTAGCTTCATATCTCATCCAAAAGGGAGTTATCTCCACTACCCCCGTGGGACATTAGCACAGATTTGAGAAATACAAAAGAGTTTTGCTTGCTGTATCATAAGCACAAGCTAATTGCTCCTTGGAGGTCTCCCATAAAAGGACTGATGCATACTAACCCTCTTCTGTGAGGAAGAACTAAAGTTACTCAAAAAGGTGATTTTGACTAAATGAAGAAATGATTGAACCATTCGGAACATCAGTGTCTTCTGCAGCACATCAACCCTGTCAGCACATGGTATCTTATATTTATTTTATAGGTGTTCAAATCAATCTATAGCTGGCTATAGATTGACACTATAAATTAGATGGAAGCAAAATGAAAATATCACAGGAAATAATTTATAGCTAATATACATAATATAACTAGCAATATGTTACAGTACATGAAATTCAGAATGTCTTTCTAGGCCCTAGCTTGTTGAAGCTTCCTTGATATTAAAATTTCATTGCCAAATAGAAATTTAAAAAAACAACTTTTTTTTTCCAACCCTCTTTCAACTTGTACCATATGTTGTCAGGCCATGAGAAAAAGGACCAAATTGAGTCATTTCTTAGCGTAGTACTTTATGATTTTCACTCCATCTTTACTAGACACTGAGTGATTTCGATCTCTCGATGATTGTTCAGTCTTCATCTATCTACACATATATGAGTCCACAGAAAGTCCCTGCTGAAACATTTGCTCCTGTGATTTATTTCTTGCTTTAACCTATACAGTCCTTTTCCTGTTCTTATCACTACTAATTTTTTTTTTACTTTTGCCAGCTCCCTCCAGTAACTTATTTGCTTAGGGAGAGATCCACTCCCCCCACCTTTTTATTTCTTAGCTACTAATATCCTGGAAAGTTATATAGGGAGGAAGCTCCAGAAAGAGTGTGACCCCAGGACCAAGAACACCTTATATTAGTCTTCCTTATCACTTTGAGTCTCCCAGAACTTTAGATGTTGAGGCTGCCAAAGGGCTTGAAAATTATAAATCTAATGTTTCACATCGCCCCTTAGTAAGTGCTTGAATGGTACTCATTACCAGGGCTGAATGAATCAATATAATCCTTGGAAAAAATGCTAATTCTGAAAATACCAATTTCAAAGTACTGAACTACTCCTAACTCAAACTTATATATTATTTTAAAACCACTTTTTTTTTCAAAAGAATCATGTGAGGTAAGTAGTGCTAGTAATAGTCATTAAGGAACTGTTTTGTTCAGCTGCTCAGTCATGTCCAACTCTTCATGACCCTGTGTGGGGTTTTCTTGGAAAGGATACTGGAGTGGTTTGCCATTTCCTTCTCCAGTGGATTCAAGTAAACAGAGGTTAAAGTAACTTGCCCAGGATTACACAGCTAGTCTGAGGTCAGATTTGAACTCAGTTGTCCTGACTCCAGGCCAGGGTTCTATCCGGTAAGCTATGTAGCTGCACTGAGGAAAGGGGCAGTGCTAAGCTCTCAAAGAGTAAGAGAAGAGTGTGTCAAGGTCTCTTGACTGGCAGGGGACTTTGCACCATTGCTGCTGAATTGACCCACAACCAAAATTTCTCTTCCTAATTCCCTCCCCATACCCACAACCCTCCCTGCTCCATCCACCCCCCAAAAAACAGCAAAGACAATGATCTTTGTTGTCTCTTTCATCTCTGTTTCCACGTGAGAGTGTGTGAGATTTATGGATGACATACTTCTAGCCCTTGCTACCTTATAGCCTTTATTTCTTGAGGCAGCTCCTAGCCTTCCTCTAGCTAAGAAAATGAGCCCCAGTACCTGCAAGCTTTAGGTAAAGTTTCAGTTCTAGGGAGAGAGTGAAGTGTCTACCACTCAAGTTGTGGTAGAAGAAATTCTTATCCAATAGGATATTAATTGCCATGGTTTGCAATAATCTGAGTCACTACCTTTGGGGATTTTCCATTAAGTGGTTTTCCTTCTTGTATGAGGTGACAAGGATGCATCGTAGGTATTATAATTATTTTGTGAAGATTGTGGATTATTTAGGAAGAAAAAAATGTAGTTAGAGGCATTTTACAAACATTAAAGGGCATTCATGAAGCTAAAAGGGAATTACCCCTAGTACAAGTTGATAGTAAAAGTATAGTGGATTTGTAGCTACAGAATTTAAATTCTGTTGCCAAACCTGACAGTTATTTGCTGGGTGACCTTTGTCCTATGGTTCTTCCAGTCTCAGTTTCCACATTTGTAAAATGAAACGATTACTAGGTGAGCCCAAAGTCCCTGCTCAGTTCTCAGGTACACAACTGTATGCAAATCCTATTGCCAGCAGCAACAGGAGCCAAACATAGTTAGGGGCCATTACAGCAGCCAAAGAACCTGGCTGACCCATCAACAGAGATAGTTTCCTGCAAGAAGTGAGCCTAGCTGAGCAAGGGATTACCTTATCCATCATTTATCCTCTCAAGGTCAGGAGTTGTAAGCTGCCCTTTGGTCCTGTGTGTTCTCTACATATGTGAATACTAACATGATACTTTAGGTTTGGGCTCATTCGACCCAGGGACCTCGTATGTTTCTGCAAGGGAAGTCTGCACCTCTGGTTTGGTCAATGTCAATAAACATTTATTAAGTATCTACTATATGACAAGTACTGTGCTAAGCTGCAGGGATAAAAATTTTAAAAGAAAGAAAAAAAGAAAGGAAAGAAGGAAGGAATGAACGAAGGAACGAAGGAAGGAAAGAAGGAACAAAGGAAGACAGTTATTGCCCTCAAGGAGCTTACAATCTAACAGGGGAAGACAATACACAAACCCAAGCTGAAAAGTAGAGGAGTGCAGAGGATAACAAAGCAGGGGCACGTATGATGTTTGTGGAGTTGAAACCAAGCTGAGTAGCTGGTGGAAAACTAAGTTAACTGGAAAGTTTCAGCCCCTCTCTAAAAGGAAAACCTTGGGATGAATTCATTATTCCACCCTTCATCCTCCAATCAGAAGGAAGAGGAAACTGAGGGTGCTGAGAAGGCACTGAGTACCAAAGCTGGATTAATCTCCAAGCTGATGAGATGATGAGTTTGGGGGAATTGTTTTATAACTATTGTTCTTCCTATATTCTCCCAGCAAATTCGTTTCTTTCTTCATTTTTTTTCCTTCTTTTCTTTCTTTTTCTTACTTCCCTTATTCCTCTTCCTTCCTCCTCCTCTTCTCCTTCCTATTCTTTTTTTTGCTTTTTTTTTTGGAGAGGCAATTGAGGTTAAGTGACTTGCCCAAGATCACACAGCTAGTAAGTGTTAAGTATCTGAGATCAAATTTGAACTCAGGTCCTCCCGACTCCAGGGCCAGTGCTCTATTCACTGCATCACCTAGCCGCCCCCTCCTCCTCCTATTCTTTTTCTTCTCCTCCTCCTCCTTTTTTTTCCTTCTTCTTCTTTCTTCCTCATTTATATTGGGAAACATACAAGATGGGACCTCATGATGGATGATTCTAGAATATCCCAGAGCCTTGAGGTTTCCTGATCAAAGAATCCTGAAAGGAGAAGTAGTCATCCACCCTCTGCAGACCCAATCTGACAGTGCTGGAGGCTAAGAGAGTGACTCCAGAGAAGCATTATATTAAAAAGGACCTTAATGTGCAAAGAACCTTAATATGTAGTAGAATTTCTGAAGAAGACTTGTGGTCAGAATGTTGAAATGCCATATGAGATCATTCCATATGAGAATCAGTTGAAAGAACTGGGGATGTTTAGCTTGGAGAACAAAAGAATTGGGGAGTGTAGTTAGTTGTCTCCCTATGTCGAAGGGCTGTTATGCGAAACGAGTTAAATTTGTCCTCCTTGACCCAGAAGACTGAATTAGAAATAATGGATAAAACTGCATGTGGACATATTTGAATTTTATGTAAAGCAAATCTTTCTAACAGAATTATCCAAAAACTAGACAGGTTGTCTTGGGAGGTGGTGGGTTCCTCTCCCTATCCCTACTGCCCACTTCCACACAGTACTAAAGGTCTTCAAGCAAAGTCACTTGCTGAGTGCATTGTAGAAGGGATTCTTATTGGTATAGGTTGGACTAGAAGGCCTTCGAGGTCCTTTCCAAGTCTGAGATTCTGTTATTTCAGCTAGTATATATACATTTGATATCAATGACCTTTACAAGTCCAAAGTGATGAAGTATGTACAGCGTCTGTCTAATGACTACATAAGTCACCACTATTTCTGCCTCAGGACCAATATAGAGTCGGGTTGAAAATGAGATGCTATATTACTTCCTGGTGTCCCATACTATAAGTCGTAGTCCTGTTATCAACAAAACGATGAGAAGATTGGATGCAGTGGGTCTGGCAGCAAGCATAGCATATAGAGAGAGTGGGATCTATGACCTCCCTTTCCCCCAATTCTAGATATTAGATACTAAACAAGATATATCAAAGTATAATTGAATTCAAAATTTTTATTTAAAGAATGGGTAAGAAAGATAGTGACTGAATACAATCCTTCCCCTATACCAAAGAACACTAAGATTTTTTTTCCCTTTAAACTATTTTCTATTTTTATGTACATCTGGCACAAGTAATGATTTCAGGAGGGCAGTATTTCTGAACTAATGAGCATCAGGGAGCTTTACAAGTTAAACTATCCAACTATGTTTTGTGGATCTAAGAACATGGATTACTTTGATCACTATAATTGTCAACATCAACTAACATTTATTGAACACCCCCTGCTGCACGAGACCTATGATAAGATGAGGATAATCACCAGGACCCTTGAAAGTTTAAACAAACTTAATCCCTGATTTATCCTTCAACTACCATGAAGTCATCATCACCAATTGTGAAAATATATTGACAGCTAAAACCAGAAACTTAAAAGAGGGAAAAATGGAAACTCTTTCAATCTTTTATTTGCTTAAGGAACAGTATGAAAGGGTAGTGCCTGAAACACAAATCCAAGGTTGAGGAGCATCTAAAAATGTATGTCCTTGAGCATGAGTCTAATTTGGGATCTGGCAAATGATATCATGCATTGGAATTCAGAAGGCTGGGGTTCTAGTTCCAACACTGCTTCTCCCTGGATGTGTGACCTTGGGTAAGACACTTAACCTCTCCAGGTTTCTGCTTCCTCACCATATTTCTTAAGGGCCTAAGTTCAAACCATTGTATATCGCATCCCCTGATAGAACGTAAAGTCTTTGAAGTAAGAGACTCTAATGTTTCCTTTTTGTCTTTTTTTCTCTAGTGTTTAGCATAGCATCTGACAACTAGCATGGACTTATTCAATGTTTTGGATCCATTGATCACCGACCTTGGAGCTATATTCAGAGGTGACAGTTTCTACTGGAGGAGGAACCATTATAGTTTAGAGAAAGAACAATGGAAGTAATGGTGCTCTGGGTTTTAATCCTGACCCAACCATCAATTAGCTATATGATAGTTTAAAAGTCCTTGGACTTTTCTGTGTTTCAGCTTTCTCTTCTTCAAAATGAAACTGGACTGCATGATTTCTGAGATCTTTATGATCACGTCAAGTCCATGAGATCTTTGTATCTAAATAATATTACAAGATCTTAAAATCCTGTGGCTAACAATAGTTGGTGCTAAACTTGGAAAAATATTTAAAATAGGAGGGCAACAATATTTTATTAAACTTCCTTATTTGTACTTTTCCTTAATCTTAGTTTTATAAAGGGAAAAGTTTGTATTATTCTAGTGTCTTATAATAGATATGCCTCATCATTTTTTCCTGCCACTACATATTCTTTTCCTGTGTACCCCAAATTATCTTATTTTATTTTTCATTTTCCTCTTCCTCCTCTCTTCTCCTCTCCTCTCCTCCATTTTCTTTCCCTTCTCTTCCCTTCCCTTCTTTCATCTTACCCTCTCCTCTCTTCTCCTCTCTTCTCTTCTTCTTCTCATTTCCTTTCCCTTCTCTTTAAATTTCCCTTCCCTTCTCCTCGTTTTAAAAGAAATTAGTCTGAAGAACAAGCATTTTGACTAAAAGGCTTCTATTGTTTACTGAAGGTAAGGGCCTTCTTGGTTGGCTTCCAATCTTTTGAACCCATGGCTCTTTGGCCACTTTACCTTGTTAAGCAAATATTTTCCATATTTCTAATCGAGCAGGGCTATCATACCAGGTCTCCTGCAAACAAATTTTCTCTTGACTGCTTATGTTAACTTAGCTGACTATTTTCTGCTTAGTTTTAAACGCAGTGGTACTAACTCATAAAATTAATTCCCATTTTGTGGGATTGTCAGAAATGAGGATTGTTCTGACCCCTGTTTGAACTCATCAGCTGAAATGAAGTTGTTCAGTGAGCTGGAGAAGACAAAGCTTAGTTCCAAGAAATTAATCAACTCCATCAGCCTTCGAAATAGGCCTGAAAATGGCACACATCATACTGACCCTGAACAGCTCTGGATTCCCTGCGTAAATGAAAGTCATCATTCCTGGCAAGGAAGATACTAAATTATAGGCTTTTAAATTTAATTTTCAGTTTACTTGTGTTTTCGATTAGTATGCCATGTTTCATAAAGATGGTAGTACCTTTAAGTAGTAAATGCCTTCATCTAGTAGCTTGAGTCCTTGCCATAATCAAAAGGTAAATTTGAACTAAAATCTGTTAGCAAATGAAACATGTGGCAGATTTTTTTTTCCTGTGACACCTTAAGCAACAATACCAAATTATTTTCTTCATACCAAAATCAATAACAGGCTTGGAAATAAAAAGTAGCCCCAGAGCCTGGGGCCACAGATTTTCATGACAGGCTACTAAAACTATCTTTTAGTAGCCTGAAGGTCTGCCAGCTAATCATTCACTTTCCTTTCACTATTTAGTTGTTGGATATCTCTCCGGGCTACTAAAACTTAAAGGCTAGGTGACAAATTGTCTGCTAAAGAAGCATTGTCCACTTTTATCTTCATGGAACTTCAATCTCCCACACATGGAATGAAAAGTTTCCTCTGTACTGGAGAGGAAAATTCATAATGGCAATTTCTCTGAGGACTCTCAAAGTCGATGACAAGCCTCTTTGTTCTGCAGCTGATTACTCCAGGAGCCTGTTTACCATATCCACCATGAAATGGTTCTGTTTTTCTTCTTTTGTTAAAGGTGAAACCACTCCTGGATCTAGGACAAGAGAGATGTATCACATTACATATGGGAAACACAAAAATACTACACCCCGAATCTTCTCATATATTTTAAAGAACCATTCATTCATTCAGTAAATATTTATCAAATGTTTCGTGTGTGAAGCTCCCGACAGATTTGGGGAGAGGAGACACAATTCCGAATAATGATAATACAAATCAAATCCAAAATGGTGGACCTAATGAACGGATAGTATAGGATATCAAAGAAGGAGGAGGTTACTTCTTTGATGACAGCATGATGCAGCACAAAAGGAGGGATGTAGGTTCACATCCTGCCTTCCTACATGGACTTGCTGTGGGATCATGGGAAATTTACTTAATCATCTGTGAACCTCTGTTCCTTCTACTGTAAAATAGTGGTTATTGTTGCTTAGTCTTTTTGAGTTGTGACTGACTCTTCATGACCTCATTTGGGGTTTTCTTGGCAAAGATACCATAGTGGTTTTCCATTTCCTTCTCTAGTTCATTTTAGAGATAAGGAAACTGAGGTCAATAGGGTTAAGTGACTTGCACAGGGTCACACAGCTTGTAAGTATCTGAAGCTGGATTTGAACTCAGGAAGAGTCTTCCTGACTCCAGGCCCTGAATTCTATCCACTATCCCACCTAGCTGCACTACTATCAAATAGAAGATAACAATACTGCTTACTTCACTAGGTTATTGTGAGAATTAAATGAAATAGTGTTATGTAAAGTGATTTGCACACTTGTATGTAGAGGTCAGTCATTGTTGTTGTTATTTTGTCTGGGGTAATCCTGAAGGACTTCTTGGAATAAATAGGATTTGAGGTGAGTCTTTTTAATAGGGAAGCACAGAGGGGTAAGATCTCCAGGAGAGAAGATCAGATTAAGGGGGGAGCTGGCTTGGCTAGGGCTTACAAGTAAACACAAAGTTTACAAGAACCTAGGAGAACTAAAATATCATCTATCAGGTCATGCCATGATCATCCCAAGAGGAAGTTCAGATGTTTCTATCATTGAATTCATGTCAGGGAATTCCAGGCAAGGAAAACATTTAGGTCTTTATTACATTGGAGACCCAGTTTCCACCCTGCGTGGGGAAGTGAAGCAGAAAGAGAGATCACTAGATCCTAATCATCAAAACCTTCAGGTGAAGCCCAGATCTTTTTAGGTAGACCATATCAAATGGATCACAATCCAGGTTCTCTGAATCCTCATCACTTTGCCTTATATTCTAAATTTAAAAGCAAAATCTCAACCAATAATCCTGAATTGAGTAAGCAATGGCTATGAATGAATGAGATGGGTTTTTTGTTTGTTTGTTTGTTTGTTTGTTTTTTGAAGCGAGAGGGAGGAATATGTGAGTCTTTATGTGGTTTATAAATAATTTATTAAAATTAAATCTCATAGAAATAATAGCTCCAATGAGATAATACACATAAAATGCTTTGTAATTTTTAAAACTACAAATGTTAGTTATTATTAGCCATTATTTATTTGCTTTTTCTTAAGCAAATAATCTGCTTTTGTAAAGAAATAGTATTTTTTCTTTTAAAAAATGTGAATAAGCTCAAGGGTTTGTTCCATTTTCCCTTGGTGATACAAACCATAAGGGAAGTGTTTCTTTAATGAAAGGCTTGTCAGTGCATAGCTCTGGTTCATCTCTGCTGTTCACTTCTGGCCTATATCTATTCAGCTAAATAAGGAAACCTCAAGTTGGGAGAGGTCCTCTATACTGTGGCAATGGGTCCTGTTACTTGGCCTACTGGCTGGTAATCACAGAGGCAGTGTCTACACAAAGACAGCTCTACAGCTCATTCAAATGTGTACTGTTCAGTAAAAGAACAGAAAATTCACATGAGTCATAATAACCACTTTATAATAAACATGCAAAATTTGTATTCTACTGAGTCTATATTGCCAGTGCCCCAATTTGATGTAATCTGTTGTAGTTCTGAGAAAACCAGATTGTTTTCTTGAGGGTAAAATAAGTAAATGTATCAGTCTCTGTTTCTAGATTATTTAATAAGCTATTTGTAAAATATCACAAAATCAAGACTCTCATTTTCCAACCAAAAACTCCTTTGTCCATTCTTTTATTCATTATTTTTTTCTGGACCTATGATTTCATATCAAACTTGCAATGGGTAAAAAGTGTTGGCCTGCATTGACTGGTAGAGGGAATTTGGGAATTTCCTTATCTGGAAGTTTCTTAAGCTGATAAAATCACAGGTCTGTTCCCCCATTCCATGGAACTCCTGGTGAAGAAACTTTTTTTCTTCAATGCAGTTCAGTAACTGCTCTGCAATTTACTCTACAGGCTTAGAGAATTGCTTGGGATGCTGACGGATTGTGATTTGCTCAGGGTAATACAGCCAGAAGGTGTCAGATGGGAGATTTGGACCCAGGCATTCCTGACTATACCAAACTGCCTAATACAGGTTATGTGGTAGAGTGAGGATTAGAATTATGGTCACCTAACTCCTAATTAGTATCTTTTTCATGCATCCCAGAGGGAATGGTAGCAACTTAGTTCAGCTTTAGGAGTTAATTTGAAGTAAATTAGAGGCTGGGGTGCAGAAGATGAAGCAAGGATTCCTTTGGATGCACTGAGGATGTAGCAGGAAGTCAAGGCTGGGGAGGCAGCATAGAGGACAATGATTCTCTAAGTGTAGATCAGGAGCCCCTAGGAGTTCCTGAGACCCTTTCATGGATTTTTAAAGATCTAAACTATTTTCATAATCATACTGACATGTTCTAATTTCCAAGATGGTAAACACTGATGGGGAGCTAGGTGGTGAAGTGGAGAGAGTGCTGGACTTGGAGTGTGGGAAAATCATCCTCCTGAGTTCAAATCTGGTCTCAGACACTTACTAGCTGTATGACCCTGCACAATTCAACTGATTTTGTTTACCTCAGTTTCCTCATCTGTAAAAACAAGGTAGAGAAGGAAATGGCAAACCTCCCAGTATCTTTGCTAAGAAAACCCCAAATGGCTTCATGAAGAGTCAGACATGACCAAAAACGTGACTGAACAACAAAACATTGATAGATACAACCCACATACACATAAACAAAAGCTCTTGGGGGAGGAATTCCTCAATAACTCTTAAGAGTGTAAAAGGGCCCTAAGACTAAAATGTTTAAGAACAGCTGTATAATGAAAAAAGCACTGCCTCGAGTCAAAGGTTCAGGGTTCAAATCCTATCTAATCCATATGGGCTTACAACCCACATGAACTTGGAGGTCAAACCTCCCTCAGTTTCCTCATCTGTAAAATAAGGGGACTTAGACTAGATGGCCTCTGACATCCCTTTCCAGATCGAAATCTAGGGTCTTATGACTAGAAAGCTGCTGGAGAAGAATTACAGAAGTAAAGAGGTATTGGCCTGAGAGCATCAACAGAAAATGGGTGAAACAAGCTAAACCCACTTGGAAAACTGGTTTGTGAGAGGTGGTACCCAGATTTCATTGCTTTTCTTCTCCCTAAGCTGAACTATTGAGCACTGTGTTTAGATAGAGAAAGAGACAGATATACACACATGTAAATATCCACATTTGTATGGCTACATATATACATGCATGTGTATAGGCATGTATAAATACATATGTGCATGTGTATGTACATGATGCTAATGAAGTTCTAGATCAGATTCCTTCTCAGAAACTTTCACTGCAATTTCAGAACACTGGCACTCAGTGGTAGGAGTGAGTTGTGGTTATAAAATCATGGTTGAATAAGATATTCTTTTTACCTAAATTCAAAATGGTGTCTCTCTTTGGGAGACCATCCAAACTGATGTCCAAGAATTCCCAAGTTCTCCCAAAGAGATCATAAAAATGGGAAAAAGAACCCACATGTACAAAAAATATTTATAGCAGCTCTTTTTGTGATGACCAAGAACTGGAAATCGAGGGGATGCCCATCAATTGGGGAATGGCTGAACAAGTTGTATTATATGAATGTAATGTAATACTATTATGCTCTAAGAAATAATAAAAAGGCAGACTTCAGAAAAACCTGGAAAGATTTATATAAACTGCTAGGCGAAGTAAGGGGAACCAGGAGAACATTGTACACAGTGACAGCCACAGTGTGCGATGATTGACTTTGATAGACTTAGCCCTTCTCAGCAACGCAAGAACCTAAACCAGTTTCAAAGAACTCATGATGGAAAAGGTCATCCACATCCAGAGAAAGAACTATGGAGTCTGAATGCAGAGCAAAGCAGACTATTTTCTTTTTTTGTTTGTTTTGTTTTATTTTGTTTTTTCTTTCTCATGGTTCCTCTCATTCATTCTAATTCTTCTGGACAACATGACAAATGTGAAAACATTTATAAAAGGAATAAATATAACATGAATAAGTAGAGCCTATATGAGACTGCACACTGTCTTGGGGAGAGGAGAGGGGAGGAAGGGGGAGAAAATTTATATTTTATGGAAGTGAATGTTGAAAACTAAAAATGAATTAACTTAATAAAAAAAAAAAAAAGAAATGATGGCAAAGCAGACTTCAGAAAAGCCTGAAAAGATTTATATGAACTGATACTGAGTAAAATGAGTAGAACTAGGAGAACAATGTACACAGTAACAGCCACATTGTGCAATAACTGACTTTGATAGACTTAGCTCTCCTCAGCAACACAAGAATCTAAGACAACTCCAAAAGACTCATGATGGAAAATGTTATCCACATCCAGAGTAAGAACATGAGAAAGAACTATGGAGTCTGAATGCAATTGGAAGCATACTATTTCCTCTCCTTTTCTTTTGTTGTCTTGTTTCTTTTTTCTCCTGGTTCCTCCCATTAATTCTAATTCTTCTTAAAGCCTACATGAGACTGCACACTGTCTTGGGGAGGAGAGAGGAAAAAGAGGAGAAAAAACTTTTCTTTGCTTTTTTTTTTTTGAGGGGAGAGGGCAGGGCAAGTGACCTGTCCAAGTTCACATGGCTAGTATGTCAAGTGTCTGAGGCTGGATTTAAACTCAGTTCCTCCTGACTCCTGGGTCGGTGCTCTAATCACTACACCACCTAGATGCCCCCTGAGGGAGAAAATTTAAAACTCAAAATCTTATGTAAGTGAATGTTGCAAACTAAAAATAAATTAATTTTTAAAAAAAGAATTCCCAATGCCTTCACATGCTAAAATAAATGAATAAAATAATTTAACTAATCTTAAGCAAAATTGAAATAAATGTCAATTATAGAACTTTTGACAACTTTAAAAACTAACTAGAATGCCTTAAATACTTGTGTCTTAAATACACTTAGTCTCCTAAAGTCTCAAAAAATGTCTCTGATCCTTTATGCTTGACTATTTCTTTTTTCTTTTCTTTTCTTTTTTTGGACACTATCAGGGTAAAGTGACTTGCCCAGGGTCAGACAACTAGTAAATGTGTGAGGCTGGATTTGAACTCAGGTCCTCCTTACTCCAGGAACAGGGCTCCATATCGTGTGCCACCTAGCTACTCCTGTGTTTAGTTCTTTAGGCTATGGATTTAAGCACCCACTCAAAGATTCAATTAAAGAAACATAAATTCTTAATAGACTCATATAATAATTGTACCTGGAAGGAACCTTACCTTTTACAGATGAGAAAACTGAAACCTAGTAAATCAAATTATCTTGTTCAAGATCATATAAAACTTTAGTGACAGAGTCTGGGCTAAGTTCTCTGACTTTATTTTAATGTTCTTTCTACTAGATAACGTTAGTAAGATGCTACTTTCTCTTTTCTTTCTTTTTTTGGTCATGTAGGGAGTCAATATTTTTCTTCTTAATTTAAACCTCATTTGACCCTGGGGTGGATGGAGGAATGTTCAGCTAGTGAAGCACCTGACCAGGATAAGAGAATGCTGATGGGACCAAAAGAGGGAAGCATATCAGTAGTTCTGACGTTTAAGCTTTTTGGCTTCTAGTTATGCCCCTTCCTTCTGTTCAGAAGGGATTTCATTTTATATTTTGTTTTCAATTTCCTTCATTTCCAAATGTATGTTTCTGTCTGCTTCTGTACAGTAAGCCACTCCTTGTAACAAAGAACAAGAGATAGACAGACAGACAGAGACAGAACCAAAGGTAGCATTTCAACAAAACTAATCAACATGTCAACTGAGTCTTAGAGTACACATGCAATGTCCCATATTTACAGTCTCTTAATTCTGAAAAGACAAGAGAGTGGTATATATTCTCTTATCTTCTCTAGGACCAAGTCTGGGCTTTCTAATTACAATTTTTCATCCCATTTACCTTGTTGTAGTCATTGTGTAGATCATTTTCATGATGTTGGTTATCTTACATCAGTTCATGTCTTCATATTTTTCTCTGAATTCTTCATATTTATAATGTAAATATATTTGTAACACATATTTACTGTGATGTTCTTAGTCATTACCTCTTCTGCTCCCTTGGCCAGGATTTAAAATGAAACAAGAAATTCTAAGAGGTAAAAAGCAGGCAGGAGGATGTTGCGAGGATACAACATAGCAAGTATGAGCAACAGCATAAGGTCAGTTTGGTTAGGTCATAGAGTGCAGACACAGCAGTAAAATATGACAAGATTGGAAAGGTAGATTGAGCTCAGGTTGAGAAAGGTTTCAAAAACTAAACAGATCTTTTGATTTGATTGATGTAGAGTTGAAAAGAAAGACTTATTTGGAAATGAAGACAACTGATTTCTAGATGAAATAGGGAGGAGGAGAATGCCATAATTAGACCTGTGGTTTAGAAAAAAAAAATCACTTTGGCTGTGTAGACCATGGATAGAGTGGAAAGAGAGGTAAGGATACCAATTTAGAACCAATTAGAAGGCTATCAGTGAAGTCTAGATAAAGGTAATGAGGGCCTGAACTAAGGTGAGTGAACATGTGTTTAGAGAAGATGAAGTATGAAATTATATATGTATATATATATGTATATATATACACACACACAAAGATACAAATGTATGTACATATACATGATAAGAGTTAGTGATTGATTGGCTATTTGGATTTTAGAAAGTGAGGAATCAAGGTTTTTTATCTGGATGACAAGAAGCATAGCTGTTGACAGAAATGGGGGACTTTGGAAAGGAAATGTGACTCGGGAGTGAAATATAATCAATTCAGTTGGGGATATGTTGGGTATAAGATGTCTATGGGTCATCCAATTTGAAATATTGAATAAGCAAAACTGGGGCTCAGAGACTGACTATGGCTGCATATATTCATTTGGGAGTCACCTGCATAAAGATGATCACTAAATCCATGGGAATTAATGAATATCTACTTTGTTTCTACTTCATTGCTAAAACAGAAGTTCTATTATTAATGGAAGACATAGGATATTTTTTCTGTCTTTGAACTACTTTGCAGCATATACCTAGCACTGAAAACTTGGGTCAAAGAGTATGAACACATTAGTTATATTTTAAAATTTAGAATAAGTTCAAATTGTATTCCAGAATGGCTGAGCTAATTCATAGCAGCACCAACAATGCATTAGTGTACCTTTCTTTCCACAATCTTGAGGACTATTTTAAATACCAGTGAGTTGAGAGCTTCATCCCCTTTCTTTCAACAACACCTGAGCATTTCAAGCTGGCATTTCAGTTGCCCACAGGCCCCAAGGGTAGTGACCAATGTCCATGGACCCTTCATCAATCAAATCAGGATCTGAATAATGATTTGGATGTCCCTAATATGGTCTCTAATTCATTCTTGAGCGTTTATGTCAGCTCAATTTCCCAGTTTCTAATACTTTGATATCCCCATAAGGGAAATTAAAGAGAAGACAGACACAGTCCACTTGTAAAGTCCCACCTTGTTCCTTCTGGGTCTACATTTTTTCCTCTCCTCTGAAAAGAAGTCATGCCCCTCCCATCTGGTTTTTGACTTCTAAACTCTCTTAAGTTACAACCATAAATATTGTTCAAGAGACAGAACTAACATTTAGAAAAGGATAGAAACTGAATAAGGTTTTTAGCTGGTTTAATTTCATGAAGTATTTTCTTAGGAGGGTCTTCATCTCTGGAGATTTTCCCTTTTCTTTTTCAAAGAAAGGTTTCATTTATGGACATTTGATTCATGCCACAATATATTGCCCAATCTGCAGAAGGAACAGTAAGGGCTTCCTACAGGCACAGGAGTCATACAGAGGTATAGTTGAAAAGGATCATCAATGTATAAACTGGTACAATTTAGACTTTGAGTCATAAAAAGAGGGACAGACAAAGATGGGTCAAAGGTCCAAGGTTCGAAACTTTTTTAGATCAGCAAAAAAGTCTCAACAGGTTGGTTATAGCACAAAGAAAGCTCAGGGAGAAGAATTGCTTTTATAAATAAGCTCAGATACTAAGGCCTTTTTCCCTCTTTGGGCAGGTCAGGAATGACTTAGATGCCCCCACCCCTGAAAATGAAGCTTCATGGAATTGCAGAATTTCAGAGCTGGAAGGCATCTCAGAGGCTGTCTACTCCAAAGTATATGTGTTTTTAAAAAATCCCTTCTGCAACATAAATGATAAGTGATCATCCAGCTTCTCATCAAAGAGGAGAGAATCAGCTACCTCCCTGGAATCAACCAACAACTATGTGTGACAAAAACCACATACAAAGAAATTGCACACCCCCACTCCTTCCCCTGAAAATTATTAAGAGGCTCTTGAAGATGATCTGGGCTACAAAAGATAACTCCCTTTTCAAAAACTGAAAAAGGAAAAAAAATAAAGCACATTCCAATTCAGTTGTGACTCTTACAAGTTTTCAAATGTATTTGTTCCTTGGATAGAGAAGCCCAGAGTATAGTATCTTATTTTGGGGAATATGTCAACTTAGTTCTCCACTTAACATTTCATCTTTCACAGTTGTTTGGTTATCATCATTCCATATCTGACTTTTCACTTTCTTCTATGTCTTTCATTATTGTCTGAACCATCAGGTCTACCACTCACTAGAAAAATTTTGAAATCTTTTAGTGTCCTGTCTTCTTAAGTAGCGAGGTGGTACAGTGCTGGACTTGGAACTAGAAAGATTCATTTTTGTGAGTTCAAATTCAGCCTTAGACAAGTACTAGTTGTGTGACTCTGGGCAAGTCACTTAACCCTGTTTTCCTCAGTTCCTCTTCTGTAAAATGAACTGGAGAAAGAAATGGCAAACCACTCCAGTATGTCTTCCAAGAAAACCCCCAGTGGAGTCCCAGAGAGTCAGATATAACTGAAAAACAACAACAAAAAGTGTTCTCTCTCCATTGTAATCAATTACTGTCAGCTCTTATAAGGAAAAAAAATGCATAGAAACAATGGAACTTAATTGCCTCAACTTCACTAGCTGCCAATAATTGTGCTATCAACAATAATAATAGCAAGCATTTATAGAGCTTTAATGTTTCCAAAGCACTTTATCAACACTATCTCATTTGATCCCCACACCCATCTTTGGACTTAAGTGCTATTATTATTCCCATTTTCTCTTGTTGTTGTTGCTTTTTTTTTTTTTGAGGGGAGAGGGTGGGGCAATTGAGGTTAAGTGACTTGACCAAGGTCACAAGGCTAGTGAGTGTTAAGTATCTGAGGTCAAATTTGAACTCAGGTCCTCCTGACTCCAGGGCTGATGTTCTATTCACTGTATTTCCTTTTTCCAGATGAAAAAACTAAGGCCATGAGAAGTTAGGTGTCTTACCCAGGGTCATACAGCTAGTAAGTGCCTGAGGCAGGATTTAAACTCAGATCTTCATAGTTTTAGTCATTGTGCTACCTAGCTGCCAAGTCACTTAATATCTCATACACCACTCCTTTATCTGTAAAATGGGAGTAAAAATATTTGTAAAGCCTACCTCAAGAATTATGATGAAGATCAAATGAAAAAAAATTATATAAAGCCAAGTGCTGTCCAAATGTGAGTTATGCTCTTTTTCAGAAGATCCACTATTTACTTGGGCCTTTTCAATCTTGCATTATGAAGACTTTTTTTCTTATTTCATTATCTTATTAAACCAAATAGCTAGCATGGTATTTTTCCACAAGTAGTGAAGTGATTGAGGAAATTGAGGAAATTAGATCAACAAGTGGTAGTGGAAACTGAGTGAAGCACACTACTCCATCCTGTGACTCAATTCCGAGGATAGCTCAGTTCCTCTCCTACTCCATTATGAGTCTAGTTCAATTTCTGTCTTGTGAGCAAACTTTATTCAATTACAGGAATCACGAGAAACCTGTTGCATTGTCTGAACATAGCCCTGTATGACTGGGAAGTTGAACCACCTCTACCTGCTGCTTAAAGGCCCTTAACTAAGGACCTTAGTTATGATGATCAGAAAACTGGTCAGATTCAAAGATCGATGCAAAAAGTTTTCTCACAACTGTATGTCTCAAGCAACCCGTTTATCTTATCTGAAAACTAGCCCCATTCTGATTAATCAGTCGTTGTTTCCACATTACTTTAATTGTTCACAGACAATTTGGGGGGAGAGGAGTGGGACACTTCTTTTTCTGATTTTGGGGAATTGCACCTGATTACTCTCCCCCTTCCAACTTGAAAAGTTCCTAATCTTTCCTCCAGTTGGAAATCAGACTACCTGTTGTATCCTGGTTAATTGTTATCTTTTAATTAATTGGTCTTATTTGATTGTTTTTAATTTATAAAATTTTATCTTCCCCTATATTTGGGGTCCAGTGGCAAAGCTGAGGAAGGCTACTTCTTCTTCTTCTTCTTCTTCTTCTTCTTCTTCTTCTTCTTCTTCTTCTTCTTCTTCTTCTTCTTCTTCTTCTTCCTTTTCTTCTTCTTCTTCTCTTCTCTTCTTCTCCTTCTTCTTCTTCTTCTTCATCTCCTCCTCCTCCTCCTCCTTCTTTTTCTTCTTCTTTCTTCTCCTTTCACAATTAGTTCTGGCTATAATGTTCTCTACTCTATCTGCCACCTCTGATAAATCTCCGTTTTGATAAACAAAAAGGTAGACAAGTGAAACAAATCATCTTCATTACACACCATACACAACATTTCGCATCATAATTTCCCACTTCTCTAATGAAAGGAAGAATATGCATCTCCTCATCCTGATGATTTCTTGAGCCCAAATGTAAGACATTAGATTTATGCTAATAAATTAATTTTATCAGATTCAACACAATGTTGCAGTCAGTCAAGATTTTATCATCTAATGTATTAATTGTATGTCTCAGCTTTGTCACATGTAAATTTTATGAGCATGCCATATATCTCTTTATCCTTTTAATTATTATTAATAATATGATGGACATATTATTTACATTGATATAAATAACACGCATGATAATACACATCATAAAATGTATTGCTTATGTTTAAATAATATAAATATTGATAAATGCAAACATTTAAAATTAAATAAAATTGATAATTAATATTAGAACTCACATTATATAGACCTTTTAAGATTTGCAAAATAACTTACATCATCTCACTTATACCTCTCAACTACTATATGCAGTATGTACTATGGATTTTCTTATTCCCTGTTTTTGGGACAATATTACTAAACTATATTGATACCTGAGTCTCATCAGTGAGAGACCATCTAACTTGACATTAGACCTCTAGCAATTACTCTTCAGGTCCAGCCATTCATCAGATTCCAAATCTACTCCACTTGTTCTTTTTCCCAACACACATCTCTGAATCTTTTTTGTTGTTGTTGTTTTTTGGAGGGAGGAAGGCAGGGCAATTGGGGTTAAGTGACTTGCCCAAGGTCACATGGCCAGTGTTAAGTGTCTAAGGCTGACTTTGAACTCAGATCCTCCTGACTCAGGGCCAGTGCTCTATTCACTATGCCACCTAGCTGCCCAAATACTGAAGTGGTTTGTCATTTCCTTCTCCAGCTCATTTTACAGATGAGGAAACTGAGGCAAACAAGGTGAAATAACTTGCCAAGCATAATACAGCTAGTAAGGGTCTGAGACAACATTTGAACTCAGGGAGATGAGTCTTCCTGACTTCAGGTCCAGTGTTCTATCCACTCTGCCACCTAGGTGCCTGAAATTTCTTGATAAAGAATAGAACAAGAGACCATTTACTATTTCCTATTTACTAAGCTAGAAACCATTCTAGATTAGTTAGTAATGACCTGTTCTTAATGAAGCCATGTTTGCTATTTGGAATCATTGCTTCCTTTCTAAGCATTTATTAATCTTTTCTTAAGCAAAGTTAAAGAATTTTGCAAAGAAGCAAAGTCAAGCTACTGACCTATGCTTTGTAGAATTCATTCCCTTCTCTTTCTTGACAATTAGATCATTTGCTGTACATCCTTTCTTTGACACTTTTTAAAACTGTCTAAAGCTTAGGAGGCATGAATGTCAAAAAAGGTCCAGAGATGCTATTCACTATTATGTCATGAAGTACTTCTCCCATTATCCATGTTTTTTTGAAGACCATTGTCAGTGGCAATCATCAAATAAGTCAGTGCCTGGGAATGGTGTTCATTTGGACTTGGTGCCTTATGTGTCTCAAAGCTGATTAGATGTTCTCTGACTATCTCTCTGTCTTGGCCATCAACTCTCTAGTCGTCTTTTCATTCTTTTCTTTCCAAGACAAGGATCATTTTCCTTGACAGAGAAAACAGAAGCAAAATTATAACTAAGAAGTTTGGGTTTTCCCTTAGCTATCCAATCTATCTTCGCTTCATCTGTCCCCAAACGTGCTAATTATCACCATTAGCTTTCTTCACCATTCTCAGCTCATAATAAGTCTTGGGACATCTGACACTTTTATTATAGTACAGTATACTGTTGTGTATTTGTGTTTATCCTCCATTAGATGGCTTTGTCTCCTGCACAATAGATATAGAGAGATGACAGAGAGACAGAGATGTAGTTAGATATAGAGATACAATTTGTTTCTTAGTTCCCTGTGCATATATACTGATCTCTTACAACCACATCTTTCCCTTCTAATTATCTTTATTTACTCTAAATTTTGCTTTTGAAACCCATCTTTCCTGACTGACATCCCCTGTAGAATTTTAGGATTGGAGATGCAATATGTTCTTTCTTTGACACTTTTTAAAACTACCTAAAACTTAGAAAGCAAGAATGTCAGAAAAGGTCCAGAGTTCCTATTCATTATCATGAATTCTAAGATGAAGTGGTTTCTTTACCTTAAGAATTCTATCATTTTCACGTCAGCAAGCAGTCTCTCTATAAAGGATTAAGGTCAGCCAGAGGATGTCTAGTTTCCCAAAGATGAAGGTATTACATCTATTTTTGTAGTCAGAAATCTATAATGTCATTATCTTAAGGTATGGTTACATTCTTGGTCCAGGACGAGGGTGAGTGGGGTTCTTCTGGGGTATCTGCTCTCCATTTTGGGTTGATCAAGTGAGCTTCTCGGGGGAAAAGTCCAGATTCACAAGAAGGTGGTCCTGTTCTCTTCACCATCAGAAAGTTTATCCTTTATAACATAGTGATCCTCAAAGGTAAGGAGAGAGACTATAGGGATTCATGAAAATTTGGAGGTTTATCTTAAAATCAGGTCTATCACTGAATCAATTAATTCAGCTCTTAAGCCTGACCCTTTGTCAACCCTTTGTCACCCATGGTGGTAGATAGTCATAGTTGAAATTCCTGATGAATTTGTAGAATTAAATGTTTTTTCTAAGGAACACATTTTACAAACTGAGAAAGTGTTTACTAAACAAATACAAGTTTATTTTAAGTAAAATAATGTAAATTTGACAGTTAACTCACTGTAAACTGATATTTATAATCTCAATACATTTATCTGCTTAATTATTTTTAACATAGATTTTCTTCAGTGTTTTAATAGATCTATGATTTCACCAATGTGCAAATATCAACTTCTCTCTGCCTTCTCATTCTTTAAGGTTCTTGTCTGTATCTTCCTAAAAACCCTCAATAGGAACTCCATCAACTAGAATCAGGCTAGTTCCATTGACCTTGCATGTGCACTGATAAAGCTCTTAGGTCTGTCCATTGGTCACTCATCATTTCCTCTTTCTATGACACTGAACTACTTCTATGTCCATTCATACATTCCTTTGACAATATCTTTAATGCAGCTTCGCCTATACAGCAGATTCTTAGTAATGTGTTAGAGCCTCCTTACACTCATAATACCTTGTTCTTTAGATGAGCAACAACTTTCATTTGTTGGTTTCTGGTGTCCTGTGTTTCACAGTCATATATAGATGAAAATTACATGAGCCATGGATTATTTTTGGTATGACTTTCAATTGTGATCATAATCATTGTGGTTCTCCTGACTCTAAATGCCAATTCAAAATGCCTGATCTTAACTGAATGGGACCAAATCAAGCTAGTTGTGCATTTCATGTCTCATTTGTTTCATTTTTCATTCTAAGATTTTTAAGAATGGACATTATAGCAAGGAAACAAACAAATGTAACTTCGAAAAAGCACCCTCTAAAAACCAAACCAAACAACAGACAAAACCAAAACAAAACAGTGCCCACAAGAAGTGACTAGGTATTACGGAAAAAGATTCTCAAAAAAGCAAGCAAAAAATCTTCAGAAAGACCTGGTCACTGAAGCAGTGTTCCTGATTCTAAGACACTGTGGTGTAGACTTTATGAAGTTAGAAGAATAAGAAAATCAATAGGTTTTGTGGAAAAAATAGCTGTTAACCATTGCTGGAGGGAAAATGCTTCTGACAATACAATACAAAGACTAGAGCACTGAAATTTTGGGGTGGGGGAATTATTTTTACTAATGACATTCACTTTTTAATTAAGGTCCATATTAAAAATGCTATCTATTTGTACCCAGATGAGCTTTTAAGAATCTTCATTAAAGTTTTTTTTATTTACTTACAGGGCACCTAGAAGACCTGTCCCCTCTGAGTAAATGATTATTTCGATAAATATAATGACATACTAGAAAATAAAATTGTTCTAGAATTACAGAAATTCATACATGAAGATTGAATATACAATCACAAGCTCATGCTATGCCAGACATCATGAAAGGTTAAGAAAGGAATCTAAAAGAGAGATGTAAGTTATCCTTCAGTGGCCTGGGAACTCATATGAATAAGGTCCATTGAACACCCATAGACTTGAAAGAAGGTTAGTGTTGGAAAAATGGATTCTCAAAGTTATGCTTCACATTCAGTGAAGTATGGCTTTATAATGATAAAGAATTAAAGAATATATTATAATATCTTGTGAACTCAATGCCAAATTATGTAAAAGCAAAATTGTAGCAAAAAGAAGACAGTGAATATTAAGTTTTTCAAGACATAAGAAGTTGAAAAGTGTATTATATAAATAAATAAATCTTATCATTTTACTTTGTCCCAGTAAATTTGCACCATTGTAGCATCATTGGGAGAATATTGTTAAAATGATGGATCTCTGTTTGCAGGAGGAGCTTGGGGCCATTAAATCCACTGTGCAATTTCCCAAATGTAATCTTAACCTTAATCAATCATCCAGAATTTAAACTTGCTTTCACTCGTAGCTTGGTTTAACATTCTAGGTCCTTTCTTCTCCTTAGAGACTTTTCAGAACAGAGAAAAAAAAATACCCTAAATATCCTGAGCTAGTTGAAAGAGCAGTGGCTTCCCTTTCAAGACAGCAAGATTTCACTTATTTCTAGCATTTCTCTGCTCTCTTTCTTCACTATACTTTCTAGCATTTGTTCAGTTCATTTTTCACATCCCTAATTCTCTGAAGCCCCACAAAGAAGCAAAAGAAAGAACCAGCCCAACACAGTGGATTCACTCAATTCAGTCCCTTTACTTCCCGTAATTTTAAACCCTACGTCTGATTTCCCCAAATGTAGAAAGTTTCTCCTTAGTAACTTTTTTTTTCTCCTTCCCTTTGGGAAGAAGCAACCACTGACCTCTCCCATTTGAAGTTTCATTTATACACAATGCTCATTTGTTAATTGATAGCTCTGTTTAGCTTCAGACTAGCCTCAGGTTACTTTAATCAGTCAGAATTTTAAAAGAGAAACAAATAAATTACATCTAAAAAGAGAGAGAATAGAAAAATGAATAGGCCAGCATCATCACCCTATCCTACAAAACTAAAATCAACCTGGCCAAGTTCACTAATGGAGACCACTCAGTCAGTCACTCAATAAACATTTATTAAGTGCCTAATAAGTACAACACTGAAAAAATGAGGACATTTCTTACCCTTAAGGAGCTTATAATCTAATGGGGCACTGACAACAGGCAAACGGAAGCAGTGCAAAGGATCCCAAACTTATCACTCCCTTCTGGGAAAAAAAAATTACTTAGTGGTGTCCCCTTGGAAATCTACTTTCTTTAACCCTTTAATGGCGTTTTTTTGTTGTTGTTATTTTTAAATTTGAGTCACCAGAGACTACTGCGGCTCCATCTTCCCCATTGTTTCACCCCCTCCCCCAAGGCTGCATGTAGGTGGGTGGGAAGGGGCAGTTAGCAGCACAATGAGATTTCCCAGTGATGAGTTTCTTGGAGGAAGAAGGTATGATGAGAGTTCCAGGGTCTAAAAATAGACAGTGGTAGCTATATTCCCCAAAAGTTACAGTACTAGCTGGTGGGAAATGGAGAGGTGAAGCAGCAAGCACCCTAGCATACCCAGGATGTCTGCTAATCCAGGTTCTTTGATCTCCTTTTCTAAAGGAAAGAAACTCAAAAAGGTTTAACAATCCTCCTGGAATCAACAATCAAAAAGGGTTAGTTAAACATATCATTTACCTAGTTCAGGGGAAAAAGTCAGCAACCTGAACTTCAGAGAATACAAACAGAAATTACAATACAGACAAAAAATACAGGGAAACAGAGCAGCAGACAGGGCTTCCAGCTGTCTGACCATCACATCCATACCTAGTCAGTTACCAGAGAGAGAAGAACCAACATCTGGGTTTTCAAAGCCAAGGGGGCTCAACAGCTGCCCAGAGTCTCATCTGGCCAAATCACACAACTCCTCCCATGACTGAGCCCCAAAGCAAAAGCTCACCTCAGATATATGTGTGTGTGTGTGTACATATATGTGTACGCACACATATATACATATATGTATATATAAACATATATAACCTTCTTCAGGGTCAGAGAACATCACAACCCTTGTAACCCACCGCCTAATCACGAAGTAACAAGGTGTGGGCTTTCCTGAAAAGCAAGCCTCCCACCACAGTCTCCAGGTGACCACATTCAGCCTATTAGGGGGCAGAGTATATTTTCAAATCAGGGAAGGTCCTCACATTCACTTAAGCCTATCAAGGGGCCAAGCAGGCATCTAAGATCTTCAAATTACCGTTACCATTTCAGGAGGGAAAAACTTCGCTAAGCCCTTTCTTTCAGTAGAGCCCTGGAGCCCAAAGCCCTGCCCTCCAGTCCATTCCCTTTTCTGTTCTTCTTAGAGTTGGAGGAATCTTAAAGAGCTCATGCTGTAGATGTGGAGCTGAAAGGGAATTCAGAAATCATAAAGTCCCTTGTTTTACAGGTAAGGAAACTGAGGGTCAGAGAGGTGTAATTGAGAAGCAATACATTGCTGCTGCTGTTGTGCAAATGCCTGTGACTTTGTGTGACTCCATTTAAGGGTTTCTTGGCAAAGATACTAGAATGGTTTTGATGTGGTTAGGGTTAGGGGTACTCAAGACCCCAAAATACCAACACTCCAGGTCCTGCTGAATGAATTCGACTCAAGTCTTCTCTTAGCCAAAGAAAAGCAAAGTTTATTAAAAGTTCGCCATATTGGGCAGACTCTTAAGGAGGCTCCGTTCTATGGCACTCACACACGTGGGGAGAAGATGGGGTCTTATATACAGAAAAGTTGTGGGAGGAATCTAGGGGTGGTCTAAAGGAGGAGTTTGGGGAGGGTCTTCAGGAGGAGTTAATGAGGTAAATGAGTAATTAAGGGTGGGAAGTTGCTGGAGGCTACCTGGAGCCTAGAGACAATGGTGGGCTAGGCTGGTAACAGAAGTCTGGGTAGAACCACAATGAAAAGCTTATGGACTCATGCAAATGCCTTATCAAATGGGAAGATTCAATCAGAATTCAAGGGGTTTCCCAGAGCCTGTATCTCATCAGTTTGCCATGTCTTTCTCCGGGTCATTTTACAGATGAGGACACTGAGGCAGAGTTAAATGACTTAAGAGTATTCTTCCCAAGAGTGACATGGGTTACTTCAGGAGAGTGTCAAAAGAATGAATCAGTCCCTGAAGGGGAATGCGATGGGGGTCTGGGGAGTAGGTTCATTTGGGGGCCATCCATCCTCCAAAAGTGCAGAGAAGAGTGTCCTAGACTCACATATGGAGGCTGGGGAAAATCCAGCTATCTGAAGCTGAGTTACTTGAGCCTCTACTGCTGCAAATGTTTTTATGTTCCCTACAAGCCTAACTTTCTAAATAAAAAATAAGTGAGAACTAAAAGCTATTTAAATTCCTATATACCCATGATTCAATTTTCTTTTGTTCAGACTTAAAAAATCCTGAGAGTTGAAGTGTTAATTTTAAGGATTATGTAAAGCAGCGGTTCTCAACCTGTGGGTTATGTTCAGTTTGTAACAATGAAAATACATCCCGCATATCAGATATTTACATTACGATTCGTAACAGTAGCGAGATTACAGTTATGAAGGAGCAATGAAAATAATTTTCTGGCTGGGGGTCAGCACAACATGAGGACCTGTATTAACAGGTCGCGGCATCAGGAAGGTTGAGAACCACTGTTCTAAAGGGATAGTCCTTGTCAAGAACCTCTAAGCTGTTGTTTGAAGGCCCTGGGGTGGTAGATATTGGGGCTACAGGTTCCAGGCCTGCCGTCTCTTTTTGTGTCCTGTACCCAGGGTTTGCTGGTGAATGTTTAATAACCACCTCACCAGAAATGCACGACACAGGTTTAAGTTCAATTTGCATTATTAACATTTTCTCCATCATGTTGTTAAATCCAGACAATCAAAAAAAGAAAATCAAGTCCTTACTTATTTGGAATGTTTGCCAGTTTCCATGCTGACACTGAAAATCTAGCAAGGGGGCGGCTCGGTGGCGCAGTGAATAGAGCACCGGCCCTGGAGACAGGAGGACCTGGGTTCAAATGTGGCCTCAGACACTTGACACACTTACTAGCCTTGTGACCTTGGGCAAGTCACTTAACCCCAATGGCCCTCCAAAAAGCAAAAAAGAAAAAAAAGAAAATCTAACAAGAACCATATTATTGTTACTCAGGCATTTTCAAATCTCCATGATCCCATATGGGGTTTTCTTGGTAGAGATACTGGAGTCTTTTGCCATTTTCTTCCCCAGTAGATTAGGCAAACAGAAGTTAAGTGACTTGCCCGGGAGATCACACAGTTAGTAAGGGTCTAAGGCCAAATTTGAATTCAGAGTCTTCCTGACTTCAGACCTCTGAGCTACCTATCTGCCTACAAGGCAAATAGGGGTTATGTGACTTGCCTGGGGTCAGAGAGCTAGTGAGTGCCTGAGCTTAAATTCGAACTCCAGTCCGAGTACTCTGTACCCTGAGTGAGGAAACCAAAGCCAGGCACCTTGTGTCTTCCCTATGATTACATGTAGGGTGAAAGGCTTCACTTAGCATTACCCTCTAGCCCTAAGGCTCACCAGAGAGATTTCTCTAGCATTAGTGGATCCCCTCCCTAGTTCAAAGATTTCCCACACAAGATCTCAGGACTTTCCCGGTGAGGTAATTAGAGTTTTTCAGGTGAAGGAGCAGGTTATCTCCTTGCTACAGAAAGCTTAAGTGTCCCTTTTAAAGGGAAATTGAAGCCACTAAATAATATGATTTTGTTTGTTCCACAAACCTGTAAGTCCAAGAACATTCCTACTATTTACTAGGTCAGTGAGTGAATAATCCTGATAGCTCACATTTCTATAGCATTTTAAGGTTTACAAAGAGCTTTCCTCACGAAGTTCTGTGAGGCAGGCCATGCAAGTATGATTAGCACAGATTTGCTGATAAGGGAGCTGCAGCTCAGAAGGGAGAAGGGCCTCACGCAACCTCACAAGGCTAACGGAGTCAGAAGGAAAGCAGCAAGTCAGACTCACATTTTCTTATTCTAAGACTGAACACTATCTTGTCTTATCTTCTGGAATCTCTGTGCCAGATGAGCGTGGGAATAAAGGTAAGAAGAAAAGGAGGAAAAGGGAAAAAGTGTTTTAATCTCCCATAGAGAAACTGAGGCATCAGTCTTTCCTAGCGTTTATTCTGTATTTCAAGGTCAAAGACAAGAATATAAGGTTGCTGTCCAGTGGACCAGCTGCTTTCTAGTGACAAAGCCTATCCTTTCTCCCAATTTGTTAGGTCCTTTTTGCTCCCTGGTTTGCCGATTTATAGGTTTGAGAAACAAATAAAATCATGTTATTCAGGGAATTCGGTTTCCACGAAGGAAGTGACTTGACTGTCTGGATATATTTTGGCTTGAGGCATGTGTTCCCTTCCATCAGGCAATCAGGTTTCTGGTTTGCCCTGATTTGCTTTAAGTCCTAGAGATCAAACATATCCGAAGACAAGTGCTGGAGCTTGGTAAGAAAACTGAGGCAGACAGAGACCTTCCCTGCTCCTTTCTTCAGCTGTATCATTGTTGGCGGCTGATCTGGTGGCATGCATTTGGTTAATGATGCATGGTTGATTTGTCCTTGCAGGCTGCCTCTCCCTGAAGAGCATCAACTTTCTTCAGAAAATTGAGTCACGTCACAGCAGCATGCTAATTATTTCTGAGGCTATAACTCTTAACTTCACAGCACCAGAAGCAGGTGTTTGTTACCTCCCAATAACTTCACACAAACAGACTCTTCATTAAATTGCAGTCATTCACTTCCTTCGGTGTAATGGGACAAAAACAAATGTAAGAGTGACAAAGTAAATATGTGTATTGTGTATATGTGTATGCTTATATGTATATCAATTTTTAAATCTTTGATCAAGGAAAACTAGAATTAGAAACAGGAATGTCTTATAGGCAAAAGCATGTGATAGCTTTTGCCCCTACACTAGTCACAGAGAACATTAGCACGTTTGCCCTTTAATCTAATTCATTTTCTCTCACCTTTGGCGCACGGTAATTTACATCAAATGCAACTGTAACTTTAAAACAAATCTAATTATAAACAGCTTCCTGTAGCAGAAATACTACTGGACTTCGGGGTCAGGCAATTCCAGGATTCTAGATTTAGAGTTGAAAGAGATTTTAGAGGTTATATAATCTCACCTTTTATAGATGAGGAAACAGGCCACTATATCAAATGTCATACCTCAGGTCTGGGTTCTAGATGTGGATCTGCCACTAAATATCTTTGATTTGGAGCAAATCATTTTACCTGTTTGGGTCTCTCTTTCTTTACTTGTCAAGTGGGAGAGAGGGGAGAGATGATCTACAAGGTCTGTTCTAGTCCTACTATTATATGATTCTGTGATCTAATCAATTCCATCTAGGTACCCTATAACCCAGGTCAGTCCTTATCTCCTTCCATGTCTGCCAAGGTGAAAGCAAATTCCCCAGTCATGTTACACTCCTGTAGCAATGAAGGATGAGTCAGAACCAGAGATGTGCTGCAGCCAGCTCAAACTGGTTTGAGAGGGCTGATTGTTCAATGTTAAGTGTAAGCACTCAAACTTGACCTAAGTGATGAAGATAGTTAGGGATTCCAGGAGGCAAAGGTGAGGAATGAGGAGGTGGTAGAGTGAGAGCATTCTTTGTATTGAGTCTAAACTGTGCAACACTACAGAAGGAGGAGAAGGAATCTGATATGAGAGGAACAACAAGTAGACTAGTTTGGCTTGGATATAGAGTGCTAAACAGGAATAATAGGAAAGGAGTTTGTGAAAAAGGGCATTGATATGGACAGGCATGACATCAAGTCCATACACTTGACTCTGAAGTTGAAGATAGATTAGAAAGGAGAGATATTGGAAACTGGAAGACTAATTAGGAGGTTTTTTTTACAGTGGTCTCAGCAAGAAATAATGAGGACTTAAAGTAGTGACCATTGGAAGAGAAAGAAGGAAACAGATATGAAAGCCATTGTAGAGGAAGATTCAACGAGACAGGACACTATGTTGCTGCCAGCCCATTGAGGAAGCCTTGAGAAGCTAGGGTGTCTGAGACTCTAGCTCAGAGGAGCTTTGGTCCTGGAACTTGCTAGAGCTAGTCCTACATAAGAACCAAACTAATCTACGAACCTAATCTTTTTTTCTCCAGACTGAAATAGGAGAGATTAGCTCCACCCTCCAACTCCGCCCCCACCCAGATGTTCCTGGGCTGTGGTGTGGGTGGTATGTTTGTTTGTTTTCTACCTTAGAATTTAATACTCTTTTATAAAATTTAATCTTTCTGCTAAGTGATTAAATGGAGTTGTAGCACTGGAGACCCTCTAAAGTTGAGGGAACACAATTGGTGGGGATTGAGCCAATGGTAGAGATTAATGAGGAGTGGAGGACCTGTAGCCTCAAGGCCACATGTGACCCTCTAAGTGAAGCCCTTTGACTGAATCCAAACTTCACAGAACAAATCCTTTTGGATTTGGATCCAGTGGCTGCACTTGAGGACCTGGAGGGCCACGTGTTCTCCACCCCTGGACTAAATACTTACCAGTCCCCTTTAAGTGAACTGAAGAACCCTGGGGGAGGGAGGAAATGTAACAAATCTGGTTTTCAGTCAGTGGGGGTCAAAATACTCACTTTTACATACCGGCATACTTCTTAAAGAATTTAAAAAAAAATAAACTATGTAACAGAAATTCACAGTTTTTGTAGTATCCTATTTCCTATTTTTCTTTGTATTAACACTTTTCTATTTGTTAATGACTAATAAGAGAGAAGAGATAATTTGGTCATTTTTAAAAGAAAGAATATAATAACAACTAACATTCATGTAGCACCTTAATATTTCTATAACACTTTACATATATTATCTCTTCTAAGCTCTCAAAAATCCTATGAGTGGGTGCTATTATTATCTCTACTTTGCCTATGAGAAAAGTGTGAATGAGAAAGATTTAGTGATTTACCCAGTGTCTCGCAGCTAATAAAATTAAAGTGGGGGAGATAGGTTGAATTAAAGTCTTCCCCAACTCCTAGTTCAGTGCTCTATCCATTAGGCAGCCTATTAGATGGGAGTTAATTGGAGAGAGAAAACCTGAGTTTAAGTACCAGCCACAATCAGGACAAACCCAGAGACCATGGACCAGTCATTCTTCTTTCTTAGCCTTGTTTTCTTAATTTGCAAAGCAGAGATAACATTGTACCCACTTCGCAGAATTTTTATGACTAAAGTATTTTGAAAACCATAAAACACTGTATCAATGTAAGCCATAAAGAACACTGTTTAAATATAGACAGCAGAGATAATTGTGTAAACTTTTTTTTAATGGAAATACTTGTACTTCTCATTGTGTATCTGTTTCCAATCATTTTGAAGATGTCCTAAGTCATAAATAAAGCTAATCTTATTCTTAATAAAATTTATTGCTTTTTGTACAATGTACAATGAAAATCATGTGAGTTGAATTGTCCCTGTTCTTCACTATTCTCCAATCTATTCTTCTTGAATTTATAATTGACACGGTCTTGGCCACATAGTAGTCAGTGCTTAACAAACACTCATTGACTATTAACAAAACCAACCTGCAAAAGAAGAATTTTATTGAAACAAATATGATATCTAAAAGGTATACAACTCCCTTGTCTCAGAAGTTAGACGCGCTGAGATACCTTTCCATGAGGTTAGACTATTGTTCCAGGTTAATGGAAGAATGTTTCTTGTCAGGATTAGTGAAATTAATTCTGTGCAGAGAGACTCCATGTATTCCATGTGATTTGTGGTAGATGGTGTGGTTAACTGTGTTGTAAATACATCTATGGCCTTTGTTTGTGGTTAGTGACACTAGGCTGAGGTATGGAGTTGAGTCAGGGTGCGGAAATCTTACTCACATTAATGAGGTATAAAAAAGCCAAGGCATTCTGACAGCAGGGGTCCACTCTGAACATCAAAATCAATAATGAAGCATTTTAATTAACTGGAATGTGCACTTAGAAGCACACTTAATTGACTACATTAGTGGTTTACCTCAAATTCATTTTTTTGGGGGGGGGGAGGCTTAAGGAAAAGTGCCTCCAAGGTTTTCCTTTCTCTCTCCCTTTTTCACTTTCAGTCGTTAGCTAACAGGCTATTTACTCCCAGAGTTTTCTTTTGTTCTCTCTAGTTGGGCACACTTCCAAAGTTTTATTTGTCTCTTCTGAAAGAGAAACACACGTTGTTGGGTTTTTTTTTCCCATGTCGCTTTTGCACTTTCTGACAAGTAACAATCTTGCTAGTCAGAATATTTCACAAAACAGAAATACCTGCAAATATGGTGTGCTGTCTGGGAAGTCCCAGCACCAGGAACAAAATGTAGTTTGAACTCAAAACATTGTTTTTTTCCTATTTTCTTGCCTCATCTTCCAAAAATGGTAGCAAGGACACAACGATTACAAAACATAAAAATGCATGGCAATGACTCACTAATTTTTAGGAAGCTTGTGTTTTATGTTTTCTGACCAGGATTAAACAAAGGCTTTGGGATATTAGTAATTGTATGAAAGATCAATGAAAACTCAATGTAACAAAAACTTCAAAGGAGGGATTCAATATGACTTTTTCTGACTCAAACATTGGTGATAATCTTTGTGTCTAAAGCACCAGATTGAAACACTTGTGTTATTAAAACTGCAGCGCTGACCTTTCCCAGGATTGTTTGCGGTCGGATATTTCAACATACCATACCTGCAACTGTATTGACTGGAGTATTTTGCCTGTCAGGATTAAGTTAATGTTGTTATCTTTGGCTGTAATGGGTTTTGAGCCTGCTGTTGCCTGCCTGCAAATTCAACAGTAAATTACTTTACAGTAAGACACGATGATTTGCTAAGTCTCTTGATAGGTCCTTTAGTCAGATTCAGCGTAAAATGAAAGGTGAAAAAGTTTTAGAACATGTGAGTTCTGAAATGTGGATAATTTTTCTAGAACCTTCAATGCCTACATCAGTATATACTACTTCATTTGGGGAAATGTAACACATCAGAGATGTAGGAAAATATACCCCAAAGAAGTGTACTTTTCCTCCCTGAATCAAGAGAAATGTTTCTCACATTAAAACGAGAAAGAATAATATAGCCATGAACATAATATTTATGTAGCACATTTTCCCTCATGAATGCCAAACAGTTTCCATTGTACTATCTCACTAGCCCTTGCAAAAATCCCGTATGGCTAGGCTGGCTATGGTGGTGGACCAAAGGATGTTTTGTCATATGAGGCATTTTTAGAGATACCACATTTAATGGGCAAAGCAGATGTTCTTATATAAAAATGGGGGAGGGGAGAGAGAAAAGGGAAATCTATTTTAAGTGAAGCATATTCAGTGACATAAAAAGCAAGCAGTTCAGAACTCAAGACTGAGTACTAACAATTGTGAATTGAATGGACTAGATGGATGCCTGACACCTCTGGAAAAGATAACATATAAAATGGTGTAAGCATATTTAAGAAAACACAAAACGTGTAGGTGTACAATTCTGAGGAATTCAAGAGGGTGGATTATGCATGAGTATATATATAAAAAAAAAACCCAGAGGGTTTGATTATACTCCTTGTAAGTATTTCATGACACATATTAGGATGAAATGCCTCAACTTAACTAGCTCTTGCAATCAAATTGATTACCTAACTATGATAATCCAGTTTCTATTTCATCCTCTTTAATATATGGTATGGTACATTTTAAATACAATTTTAGCTGTTGAGAGTGAAATAAAAATGGTCATTTAAAAACCACACATTCACAAGCACCAACAATAAAAAGTTCTCTGCATCTCTGGATCCAGAGCAAAATAGATAATAGTACTGAAAACCTATTTCTTGGAAGTGAAAACTAAATGGGCCTTCTTCCATATCTGAAGGTAACATTACCAGCTTATGGTTGGTAGGGCAAAGGTACTGATGATGGATTTAGATTGATTAATACATTTCTTGGTGCTGTGTAAAACAGAAAATTGTTGTATTGAATGAATGAATGAATAAAATAATTTAATTGGACCTGAGAGACGGACAGAGCAAGTTAACCTTGGAAACAAATCGTAATTCTCTCTGTTCAACCTTTCCAAACTCCACAAGAAGCTAATCATTTCAATGAGCTAACTCTGGAATTTCACTCATTCTAGAACATTCTGGAGAAAACAGCTCTACGTTAGCCTAACCAAGAGAAGAAGGTGTTCTGAAAGTTGGTGTCTTCATCTTTGACCTTGTTTTTATAATTCAGATGCCCAATTCTGAGTAGGTGAAGTGACAGCCAGAAACTCAGTCAAGACTCTTGTCAGAGCAAGAAAGCAGAGTGCCTCTAGCTAAGTTCTGGAAGCAGACCAGGCTTTTTTTTTTTTTTCTCCCCAAGTGCCTATGAGGCTACCATGAAAATAAGCACTGGCCTTTGTGTCAAAAGTGGAAAAGAAAATTGAATATGAGTAAAATGAACTTTTTAGGCTCAAATTTTTGTTCTTTGTTCAGATTAATGCACTTCAGACAAAAGTTTGAGTTAATGAGGAGAGAAGGAAGTAATAAATTAATGAATAAATGAAAACACATTTATTTATCAGTATGCTAAGCAATTGGGATACAAAAACAAAAGTGAGACTATCCACCCTCATCTTTACCACACTTCTGACCTTATATTCAAAGATAGAATAGGTATAAGAGAGTAGTGGCCAAAGAAGTGAGTTTTTGCCTGAAAAATCATAGAGATGATGAATGAAACAACATAGTTAATTGACATACCCTTTCTAGAAGCAGTTGGAATATTGATTTGATTATAGTTTCTAGAGTAATAGGTAAAAGGTGAAGGTATCTGTATAGTAAAGATAGTTGAGGTGAAGAAGCTCGGTTACAAGGTGGGAGTTTAGAATGGATTAGCTCTAATTTAGAATGCTTTGTTTATGTCTAATTTCAAAGGTGAATAAGCAGCCATGATAAGGTAGATGATGACTAGGGTGAAGAAGCAACTTAGAGAAGAGACTATCTGAGAAGAGAGGGTGGTCAACAGTGTTAAGCTTGCACTACACCTTGTATACTCCTCTTGTACACTACTCCTTGGTGAGATGCTTATAACCCATGCAGCTCTTATGGGGTGGAAGGCATCATTCACACTTATTGCCTGGCTTCCAGGATCATTACTAATTTGTGTTTAGACATCCTGGGCTTGTACACCAGAGTCCTTGAGGACTGGTCATGTGAGATGATACCCAGTGGTGAGTGATACAGAATCTACTGGGAAGGGGAAGGGGTGGGAACATGTTGACTACATATAAAAAGTTCCCAAACTTCAAAAATGGATTATAATACCAATGTTGAAGATCCAATAGACTTTTTGATGAGTCCTATTTTCTTGAAAATAGGTCCTTTGGGTTGCAATAAAATATTACTAGATTGTACTCTGGTCAGCTGAAAATAGGGACAAAGGAGGTGTATCATGTATGGATTTAACTGGTGCAAATTTAACACTACACCCTCTGGCCAGAGACGAATAACAATCTCAGTATTGTTATTCCACTCACCGTTCCAATCAACAACTGCATGTACTAGAGTGAGCTTCAGGTCCAGATAGGAGATAAAATTCCTTGTTCTCCAATCAGTCTCAGTATGCTGATCCTTCTTATAACATGAGCATCTTTATGCTAAGCATGATTTTGGAATCTTTTATTTGTCATACCAATAGGCAACCCATTTCTTCTTAGCTTTGTAGAGGTAATGATGCCAGACTTCGCTCACCTTTCTAGCATTCATTTTCAGCTAGGCTGCCCTTGCTTCACATTCCTTTATAGTTCCTTAAGTTATCTCTTGCCTCATGGTGAAGCAGAATAAAGAAACAATGATGAGGCAGTGTGATGTAAAGATGTGGGTTCTAATCCCAACTCAGATATTAACCAGCCAATAAGTGCATGATACCAGACAAGTCATTTAACCTTTCTGGGTCTCAGTTATCTTATCTGTAAAATTAGTAGTTTGGATTTATGAACTTTAAGGTACCTTCTAACTCAAACTCTATTATCCTAAGACCATCAACTAGTATAACCATGTTGACCCCTTTCAAGAATGTCACCCTGCTCTTAAGCAACAGGTTGCCTGCCAGTTAAATCTTTGTCTAAGATGAAGGTGGGTGGTTGGTGGATACAGCTTCACACCTGGAGTCAGGAAAACTTGAGTTCAAATCTTACCTCAGAAACATCAGAGCTGTTTGACCCTGGGCAAGTCACTTAACCTTTGCCTGCCTTAGTATCCTTATCAGTCAATAAGAGGATAATAACAATGCTTAATTTCTAAGGATGTTGTGAGAATCAAGTGAAATAATAATTACAAAGTGCTTAGGATAGTACCTGGCACAAAGCAAATGTACAGAAGGGTTGTTTAGTTGTTATTTTGTATTCTTCTACTTAAGTAGAAATTCTAGTTCACCTTGTTTGGCTATTGTAAAAAAAAATAAAATTTGCTTTCAATTATTTCAATCATCTCATCTGTCTTTGTTCTGATGTAGACTTTTTTTTTAATACTACCCCCTTTCCAGATACAATTGAATACACTATACTTTATGGACAATATAAGGGATTTTAAAGGATAATTATACCTATGTTTTTTTGCCTTGATTACTGGCCTTTTAGAAATTAGCCCTTTGGTAAGATGAGACTCTATTGCAATACTAAGAGCTGTAATTTATGTAGTATCTTACATATTTTTTTATTTGATCTTTAGAAAATCCTGTGGGGTAAGTATCCTTATTTCCATTTTACAGATGAGTAAAGTGGATGCCAGAGATAATGATTATCCCATGTAGGTGGGATTTGAGCCCAGGTCTCTGCTAACTCCAGGTTTAATGCTCTTTTCATTATATCATGTTGTGTCTATCAGTCTATAACCATGGTAACAATTTTGCAAAAAAAAATATATGTATATGTATATATGTATATAAAATATGTATATATGTATATATATACATATATATGTATATATACATATATGTATATATATATAATATATGTGTGTATACACACACACACACACACACACACACACACACACACATATATACATATAGCTTCACATATCCAGTCATTGATCTCTATCCTTGACCATACTATCTAGGAAAAGCTCATCTAGAGCTTGACTTGAGTAGGGGAACAAAATATCTTTATAGCCACTGATTCAGCTGAAACAGGAAAGAATAAAAGAGAAACTATGGGGAGAGAATATATACAGTAGGGAAGAGGGTGGCTGTGTCCTGTTGAGGTATATGCCTTATGAATACCTTTAGCCACTATAGGGGATGCTGACTGTATTTTACACCTTGCATGCACTCTGGTACCAACCTTGATTATACTTCATTTTGCCAAAGGAAAGTATAAGATCTGCACACAGATAGATTATGTGCTGTGATAACTTCTCCACTGAAATCCTGCTACAATGCTATAATGCTATAATACCTCATTGTTACCTGGAGGTGACCTTGAGTTCTTAAAGACTCTCCCAGGGAAGCTTTGCCTCTGTATGTCTTACCATACCCAAAAGGCTTTCAGCAGAAATCCTGTGACAAACTATATATGAGTCATCTGAGGGTCAGCTATGGAAGTCTGGGGAAGGACATTGACAGATAATTGGACAACAGGTGATTAATTTTTGGTTCTCTGTAACTCATGAATTAATATATTAGCAGGAGTGGGGAACCTGCAGCCTCTAGACCATATGTGACCTTCTAGGTCCTTGGGTGCAGCCTTTTGACCGAGTCCAAGTTTTACAGAACAAATACTTTTATTATGAGAATTTGTTCTGTGAAGTTTGAATTCAGTCAAAGGGCCACCCACACTTGAGGACCTAGACTGCCACATGTGGCCTCAAGGCCACAAGTACCTCACCCCTATACTAAAGCCTAAAGAGCTTGTGAGTTATGTCAGTTGAAGGAGTTTCCATACTATTGAAATCATGAATACTTCTCATTTTCAAATATATGCCTTTACTATGACTATTACCAACCTAAGTCTTTCTATTTTTCCAGTAGAAAAGGATTATAATGCTGTCATTAAACACACAAATATATATGGTGCTTTAAGGTTTAGAAAACACTTTCTTCTCAATACTTCCTGTGAGATACAGGCAGACAAGTATTGTTACTAAATTTAGTTTTATTGCATTTCTAAATGGGGGGGGGGGAAGGTTGAAAATTTGTTAGTTAAAAAATATTCATAGTGTTATAGGTATTAATGCAAGAAAATATTGACTGTTTAGGTTACTTTTACGAAATTCAAAGGGACTTGTACAATTTTGACATAATTTAAGAACCAAAGAATTAAGCAGAATGTTTTCATTAGCTCAATTGCTTAACCTTTAAGATACACACACAAAAAGGGCCTTAACAAATTAATGAGATCATTATTCTTTAGTCCTGCAGATATTAGTGCTTAGTTGCTACTAAAACTAAAACACACTGTGTGTGTCTCTACCTTAATTGACTTGCCTTTCCACATGGCCCCACATGTTCTCTTCTCCTTCTTTCATGTCCTGTTCAGTGAACTCAGTGTCTTTCTTTTGTCCACTTTATCATTACCCTAAACATGCTATTAGCCTGTGTTAATTCACTATAGCAGTCATATTCTGAAACTTCTACTAATGCTAATGGTCTCTTATGGTATTTACAAAAAATCAATACACTTTCTAGAATATATTTGGTGTACAAAGTTGTAGAACTAACAAGATGAAATTCAGTTATTAGGCAACCTATTTGAAGGTAAGTTATAAAGGCTACATTAACTAAGCATCTTCTACATACCAGGGACCGAGCTAGGTACTAGTGACACAAAGACAAAAATGGATAAAATCCCTGCTCTCATGGAGCCCATATTTCTATAACTTTATGGAAATACTGAGAGACCACTTTAATTTATAGCCTAATCGGGACACCACATTAACACTTCTGTTTATACATGTTAAAGTATATAATTATAGTAATATTGAGAGATTATTTCTAAATTTCTATGTAGCCGGATATCAAGGATGTCAGGAAAGCCTCTGTTCCACGTATATTTCTGTTTTGCTTATAAATAAATCCTATTAAATTCATTCGTGTGTTCAAAATGATGTGAAGCAGGACATGGAAAAGAAAGGATATTAGTGCTATCAACAGTAGCAGAAGAAGATGAAGGAGACTGGTAATTAGGGGTGCAATGTGACAGGTCTTTTCCCAGAATTTAGTTCATTTCTATATGGTATATTGGGCTGAAAGATTAGTTGCTTTGATATGCAAGACTTATTAAGATGATGCATAAGTGGTAAAAACAAAAGAGAGACAGAGAAAGAAAGAGAGAGAAGGAAGGAGGGAGGGAAAGAGAGAGGAGGGGGATGGGAAAAAGAAGGGAAGGGAAGAGAGAGAGAAGAGAGAAGAAAGGAAGGAAGGAGGGAGGGGAGGGAAAGAGAGAGGAGGGGGTGGGAGGAGACAGAGAGACAGACAGACAGACAGACAGACAAACAAGTGCAGGAATCAAGGTCCCTGCCACATATATAAAATGGATCAAATTATTTGATGATATTTGAATCTGTCATGCAAGATTGCATGTTATATCTAAAGAACAAATACTGATTAATGCCACATAGTAAAATCAATATTTGCTATGTAGGCTAATATTTTTTTGTTCTTTAAATATGTGGAAAATGTCTTTGAGACTTAATTGGAAATAAGACTTAGGTCAATGACCTAGTTTTCTGATGGCCTAAGTATAGTTTCTTACTAGAGACCAGTATTACTGATAGGAAAGCTATACTAAACTGAATCAGTCAGTTAGCCATTCAACAACCATTTATTAAGTGCTTAACATGTGCCAAGCCCTGGGCCAAGTGCTGAAAAATTCCAAAAAAGGCAACCACGTAGCCCATTCTAATGGATGAGAGAGAGCAAACAAACAGCTATGTACATACAACATATATTTGGAATAGGTGTCTGTATCCTTGCAAAATATTATTTTCCTGTTACAACCAACTGTTTTTATGGTCTCATTTTGTTCCAGTCTAAATTTGAAGCAACAGATAGACCTGAATCAGGTCCAGCATATAACAACCCACAACAGGGAATAAGAATTAGCAAATTTCTTAAGTATCTTTTGTTTATACTTCAATTTCCAAAGTTTAATGTAAGTTTATGTAGATTTTGATAATGTGATATAAGGAAATTATTAACAAAGCTCAATTCCCTCTTACAAACTAAGGAATTTAAAATTTAGTCTTATATTGTCCACTGATATTTTGTCACTAAGGTACAATATGTTAGTTTAATAAGCTCTGTTTTTCAAGATCTAAACAGAAAGATAATTCATGAAACGGTTAATTTCCTCTGCTTCTGGCATTAACCAGCATTTGGTCTTTAGAGATGAATTTACTTCCTTAAATATAGTATATACTAGTCCTCTTCCTCTGGCATTCACAATAGAGTGACATGTTCTGGAGGCAGCATTCCTTGCCAGAGGCAGGAAGGGTTATCATAACATAATGCCTAAGGATGGTGGATTTGGGGAAAAGAGTAAATAATTATAGATACTCCTAGTAAAGATATACAAGCAAAAAGCAGTCTCCACGGCTGTTATACTGATGCTTTAAATTTGAAAACCATTTAGATATTTACTGGACTAACAAGTTTGAGGGGAGTGATAAATCAGATTTCACTAACAAGAGTTGTGATATCAATTTACTAGCAATAGGAGATCATTCTATCAACATATGGATAAATTACATCTTCTTTAGATCTATAGGCATTCTAAATACTTATAGCATTTTTTCTTTAAAAAAAAAAAACCAACAACAGAGTTGTTTTATTTTTCTCTACCTTTGTAACTCATAGAAGTCAAATTCTTTAAGTATCATCTAGATTTCGTTGTTTTATTAATTGGGTTCAACATTCTTTGGACATTATTAACTATAAAAAAGAATGATAATATGCAAATGAGACTTCCTACCCATCAACCATTGCACATTGAAGAGCCACATAAATTGCTATATGTATATGAGTGTGTGAGACACACACACAAGGAAGAACAGTTAGAAAATTAATTGTGTTTCTGTTTCGCCTTCCTTTCTCATGACTAATTTTTCAAGGAGCCCCTTCTACCTTAATCACAAATACTAAGACATGAAACTAAATGGTAAGCCTGACTCTCTGATGTAAACATAAATAATAGTAAAGTCCAATCAAATTAGATATTCTTAAGTCAGTAATCCATTAGTTTGGGGGCTAAAAAGCAGCGTGCTAGATTGGTGTATTAGCACAGTGATATGCTTGTTATCAAGAACAGTGGGTTATTTAAAAAGAGTATTGCACTGTGGAGTCAGGAGAATTGGGTTCTGCGTCTGACTCTGCCAAGAATTCACCTCTTTGGGTCTTCTTTTCGTTAAAGTGAGGGCATTGGATTCAACTCTCAAGGTGGCTTCTGGATGCTATGTTTCATATTTTGGTTGTCAGGCATAACCTTTGCTTCTTATCTGTAAGATAATCCAGTAAGATAACTGATTTAGGAGATCTGAAGTTGAGTGAATGAATCAACTCGATCTTCATGACAACCTTATGAGGTAGGTAGTACAAATACTGAGCCTGCATTTCCTCATTGCATCCACTCTGTCTTTGCCTCCTGATCTAGACACTACTACATCCTGCTTTCCCAGAGACACTGGTAGGGTACTGAGGAAAACCTCAATCCTCCTGAGTTCACAGGTTCCTTTTATGGTCAATGGGAGAGGAGAGGAAACTGAGGCCAAGGACAAGGTACTCTCTTACCCACCCTACCCCCACTCCCAAGCAATTTCTTCTCAGGTGATTGACTGGGATCTCCCAAAATGAAGCTTCTAGAAACAGCTTCCTGATTTTATACAAGCCCTACACGGCATTACTAAGTTCCTCAACCATTTTGAACAGATTTCCTGAACACCTATTTGATGTCTAAATCTTGTTCACATGTAGTTCATATCTCCAGATGATTTATTCAGTTGAGATAGATTCTCACTTGAGTTAAGTAGATTGGGGGTGATTTAAATCGATTGACACAATAAAACCCTACCCTTACATTAGTTTGTTGTGATTTGCTCTTGCTGAGCATATTCTGGCTTCCAGTGAACATCTCCTCTGTTTCAAAGTGCTCACAAATCATCTGCTTAATAATGCATTCTAGAGTTTTGGTGGGAGGCAATGTCAAACTCACTGACCTAGATATTTTGATATCCATCATTTTTTTTTTGAGACATTGACTTAAGCCTTGTCAAAGGATTATAGATCTAGAGCCAAAGGAGACCTCAGAGGCCATCCACTCCAATCTACTCAGGGAGATTAAATGATGTTCCCATTTACCTGGGTAGTAAGAGAGTAAGCATTAGGGGCTAGATTTGAATCCAGCTCCTCAGATTCCAGGCCAGTGCTCCCTTCTGCATGCCACTGTCTTCCTTTTTCTATGATTTCTTAAAGATGATCAACAGGGGTTGCATGTTCATATGTAAGTTCTTCCAGTTTGGGTGTAATAGCTTAAGGCCATGGTTCTCAGCCTTCCTAATGCCACGACCCTTTAAAACAGTTCCTCACGTTGTGGTGATCCCCAACCATAAAATTATTTTCATTACTACTTCATAACTGTAATTTTGCTACTGTAATGAATCATAATGTAAATATTTGATATTCAGGATGTATTTAAATTGAACATAACCCACAGGCTGAGAACCACTGGCCTAAGGTCTGACAATATGAGCTCATTTCTACTGGCTACCTGTTCTCCTTTTATATCCCTTCTTATGTTGGCCTTCAAGTCTTTCTAAACAAGTCTGACCTATCTTTTCCAGTGCGAAGATCACTCTTTTTAATGGAGAAAATGTAAACAAAGTTGGATTTGGTATCTCTTTGTCATCTGTTTACATTAAACCATCTCTGTCAAGCAATGGACCTATCTCATTCTCATTTCCTCCAGCTCTGACTAGACTTTAACAGTACTTTATGTTGTCCTTAGCACATTTTTATAAACTCCAGTTCATTATGTGTTTTAATATATTTAATACATTCATGCCTCCCCTTTATATTCATCCTTGGTTCCTTCCTTCCTTCACCCTTCTCTATTATGTACAGGTCCTTTTAAAATTAGAGCTCATCATAGGGGTGGCTAGGTGGCACAGTGAGTAGAGCACCAGCCCTGGAGTCAGGAGGACCTGAGTTCAAATGTGGCCTTAGAGATTTACTAGTTATGTGACCCTGGGTAAGTCACTTAACCCTGTTTGCCTCAGTTTCCTCTTCTGTAAAATGAGCTAGAGAAGGAAATGCCAAACCACTCCATTATATTTGCCAAGAAAACCCTAATGGAGTCACAAAGAGTCAAATACGACTAAAATGACAACACCAACAAAAGTCCCTCTTGAGCCATATTCCCTTGAAGAGGTTCATACCTATCCTTTGTCTAGACTTTTATGAAATCTGATTTCCAACTTACATGGCTACATATCTGATTATGCATTCTTTCCACTACTATTTTGAACTCTAACATAGCATGGTAACTTTCAAGAATTCACTCATGTCTACATCATCAGACAGTTCTCTGCTGGTTAAAATTAAGCCCAAAATAGCAGTTCTCCTCATTGCTTCTTTCACCTTCTGAGAGATTAAATTGTTGGCAAAGCAGGTCAAGAATTTATCGGTTGCTCCGTGTGGAGCACAATCAGAATTCCAGCAGATGTCTGGATTCTCAAAGGTTTGCCTTGGGCTTAAAAAGAGACATTTATACATAAGTTTCTCTAACTTTAAACTGGAGACAATAATCTCTTCCAACCTATTTTATTGGCATATTGAACTGGCTTTTTAAAGGCTCTTAGAATTCCTGAAAGATGTTGGTATACATAGAAACAGATGCTATTTCAGAAAATTAGGCTCATAGGATAATAGATTTAAAGCTAGAAAGAATCTTAGAGGCCACCTTTCATTTTACAGATGAGGAAACTGAGTCCTAGAGAGATTAAGTGACTCATTCAAAGTCACACAGCCTCAAGATTTAAACCCACATCTTCTGACTCAAAATCTAGCCCCCTTTCTATTGGTGGGACTTTTTGAGATAGAATACATTTCTTCTGTCCTATAATATACTTCCTTCCTCTGCCATCTCTGTATTTCCCTTCACTCCCTTTGCCATGAATTAAGATGCCTTTAATTAATTTTTTTTCTTATTTCTCCCTGATCCGTGTTTCCATTTGTGTAGGAAATTCCAGGTGAGAAAATTCCCTATACTAATTCAGATGAGAACTATCCTGAAATTTAAAGATTTAAAGAATTGTCTGGGGACAATGAGAGGTAAAGTGATTTATCCTGGATCACACAGGCAGAAATATGTCTAAGGTAGGACTTGAAACTACTTCCTCCATTATTCCATACTTTTGTTAAATGTCAATTCTTGATGCTGATGAGACACATGTCCTCTCTCATACTGCCAGAAGTGCCTTTCTCTTAACATCAATATTTGAGGAGGATTCAGGGTGCCTGAACTGAACCTGTTTAATCTCATTGTTTTTCTTCTAGGCCGTCTAAAGCCTTAATTCCTGATTCACCTTTCCATGTATACTTAAAATTGTATCTCCCCTTCTCTTTACAACTTCTCCTACTAAATGCAACACAAAACCTTGGGTAGAATTTAGAGAACCTGATTCTCTCACCTTTTGGATATCCCTAGGGGGAGCAAAAACAGCCTAGCAAAAGTCACTGTAGCATCAGCTATCATGGATAAAATTGGACAGTTCTTAGGAAGCAGGCACTCCCTAAGCCTGCATGTAGGTCAATCTAGGCTTAATGTGAAGAATATTTTATTTTGGGGACAGTTGTCTCATGATGTGCTATGTCACAATTTAAAAATTTGTTATCAAACAACATGCTCTGTTAGAAAACTTTTTATTTTTCTCAAGTTCATAACCCAGTGGATTCTGGTAGGAAACAGAAAATACCTCCATGGAATAGAAATATGATGGGAATGCTTGATTTTCTTTACTTAAAAAAAATTACTAAAAACAAAAAGTCTCTCTACCCTGTTGGAGTCTTCATTACTTAAATTAATGTAGCAAGATTCTAGTCTCTCATTGTGATAATACTCATCCATATTTATACAGCACTTTGATATTACCAAAACACTTCCCTAATGGAGTCAGTTTAGCAAGCTGGAGCTCTAGGCCTGGAGGTGGGAGGATGAGAGTTCAAATCTGTACTCAGATACTTAACTGGTGATGTGAATCTGGGCAAAACATTTAGCCTTTGCTTCAGTTTCCTCAACTGTAAAATGGAGATAATGGCACCTCCCTTCTAGGATCGTTGTCATCATTAAATGAGATAATATTTGTAAAACCCTCAGCGCAGTGCTGGGGCCAGAGCTTTGTTGTTGCTCAGTCATTCTTCAGTGGTGTCTGGCTCTTCATGACCCCGTTCGGGTTTATGGTTATTTCCAGGTTGGTTTGTTTGTTTTCAAAGGTATTGTAGAGGTTTACCATTTCCTTCTCCAGCTCGTTTTACAGATGAGGAACTGAGACAAACAGGGTTAGGAGACTTTACCAGGGTCATACAGCTAGTAAGTGTCTGAGGCTAGATTTGAACTTGTAAAGAAAGATACATCTTCCAGATTCCAAGCTCTATCTACTGCACCACTTAGCTGCCCTTGCACATAATAGGTCCTATATAAATGCTTCTTCACTTTCCCTTTCCCTCCTTTCCTGTTAAAAACTTACCATGTGCAAGTTAGTGTATAATAGTCTAGGAGTCCAGGGTGACCTGGATTTAATTCCCAGTTCTGACACATACTGGCTGGGTGATCCTGGACAAGTCACTCAACCGTTCAGGACCTCAGGCGACAACTATCTAACATTGTAAGCTGCATACTATTATAGACTGCCTTGGTAAGGGGAGGTTCTACTGCAGGAGTTCCTTATATCAGTGAAATAACAGATTCAGTTAAAAAAATTCACAAGGCCCTTTGATAGGTTCCGAGAACGGCAAGACAAAAATAAAATAACCTCTGCCGTCAATTAGCTTACATTTTACTGGAAGATGCTCTAAGTTATGCTATTATATCTGATGGAACGGGCAAGTACAACAACACAACAGCAATAACAGCACAGCAACAACAGCAACAATGACAACAACCCTTGGGCCCGTAGACCTTTTTAGTGGCCTATCAAAAATTCGTGAGACCCCTCCAGACGTTTTGGTGCGGCTTTAGAGAAGTACTAAACCTCGAGATACTGCATCTTGTTGCTCATGAAAGCACCCACTTCTCTGCACAGCAACTTCCTTTAGTCTTGGCCTAGTTTAGTCCAGTTTGTGATGAGTGGCAGTTAAGTGGCTCAGGAGGTGGAACACCTGGCCTGGAATCAGGTAAGACCTCAGTTCAAATCCAGCCTCAGACAGTTACTAGCTGGGTGACCAGGGGAAGTCACTTAAACCTCTGTTCCCCTCATCTGGAAAATGAGGATCATAGTAGCACCTACTTGCTACAGTTGTTGTGAGGATCAAATGAGATAGTAATTGTAAAGCAACTAGAAGGGCACGTAGTAGGCACTATTTAATGTTAGTTATTATTATTATTATTATGACCTATATGACTATGCTGGCAAATGCACCTATATGTTAATATTAGGGTTATCTATATGTTTTATTCAGTACTATTTCTTTAGTACCCTTATTTATTATCTCTGGATAAAAATATTAGATGTTATGCCTGATGTGATTAGGGTTTAGGGGTGCTCTGGAGACCCCCGAAATACCAAAACACTGAGTCTCGCCAAAAGAATTTGACTCAAAGTCTTCTCAGCCAAAGAAAAGTAGTTTATTGGAAGTTCACCATATTGGGTAGACTCTTAAGGAGCCTAGGTATCTGTAAGGCTTGTATTGAGCAAGCAGGCCAGAATAAGTCTGACACAGTAAGTTTGTGCTAGGTCATTCTATGACATTCTCACACCACGTGGAGGGAAGATGGGATCCTATATTCAGAAAGGTTGTGGAAGGAATCTAGGGGTGGTCTAGAGGAGGAGTTTGGGGAAGGTCTTCAGGAGGAGTCAGATGAGGTCAGACTCCAGTAACAAGTGATTAAGGTTACCTGTCTTCAGATCATTTTAAGTTTTATTTCTACTAGGTTTTATCTTTCATTTCCAAGGTTACAGTTCCTTATGTGTGATATGTAAAACCTGGTTTCAAAATCGGATCGTAACTAAGAACCCTAACTGCTGATTCCAGATGACCATTGGGCCCATCTACATAGAAGCAAAGTGAACATAAAAGTTGCACAAGGTTCAGTGGGTCAGATAGCAGCATAACTAAATTAATTTTTCACTAAAGGCAAGAATTTAAAAGATCGTAACATTAAAAAAAAAAAAAACAAGTGATTAAGGGTGGGAAGTTGCTGGAAGCTACCTGGAGACTACAGACAATGGTGGGCTAGGCCAGTTCAAGGGTGGGACAGGAGGATCAAGGGTGGGAAATTGCAGGACAAGAGGGCTAGCTAAAGACTTGGGCAGAGCCATAATGAAAGGCCTATGGCCTCAGGCAAATGCCTCATGTGGGAAGATTCAAGGGGGCTCCCAGACCCTGTACCTCATCAATGCCTACTTCTTTTACACTAATATTTAGAAATATCTATAATTTCTCTCTCTATACTTTGTAAATTACAACTAATTTAAGGTTTGGTAATTGGTCTTTACTTGAGCAAAAAGGATTTTCTTCCTTCCTTCCTTCCTTCCCTCCTTCCTTCCTTCCTTCTTTCCTTCCTTCCTTCCCTCCTTCCTTCCTTCCTTCTTTCTTTCCTTCCTTCTTTCTTTCCTTCCTTCTTTCTTTCTTTCCTTCCTTCCTTCCTTCCTTCTTTTCTTCCTTCCTTCCTTCTTTCCTTCCTTCCTTCCTTCCTTCCTTCCTTCCTTCCTTCCTTCCGTCCTTCCTTTCTCTTTCTTTTTTTCATTTTTGCCTTTGGAGCTCCTGTACCTAGCACATGGCACACATTTAATCGATGCTTGTAGAATTGGATTTAGTTGATCTTCTTGAGTTAATTCAAAATTTTAACTTGTTTCCTAATTTAACCTAATTTATATTTGTTCTCATTTGCACGTTGGCTCTCCCATCAGACTGTGAGCTCCTTGAGAGCAGGGACTGGTTTTTACCCTACTTTGTATCCCTAGTGCTTAGCAAAGGGTCCATTGTAAGTACTTGACAATGCTTGTGGACTTGGCTAGTTCTGCTTCAGTTCTTTAATCTGGGAGTTAATACTAAGGTCACGAAAATATTCATTCTGTGCATCATCTCTTTTAGGTCAACCAGCTGAGACTCTTGACATTAGGAGAAGTCGAACTTCTGTGGCTGATTGAGTTGGTACCAAATTTAAATTAAAAGCATGTCTCATTTTCTTCTTACTTGTGAGTGCATCCAGTTTGGTTGGAGTATGACAAGCTTATTTTGTTTTGTTCTGTGTAAAACACCGTCACAACCTTCCCTCACTGCCTAGAGAGCTGGTACTCAGTCTCCATCTACTGCTGAACCTGCTTCACTGTTGCTGGGCTGTGCCTGTGTGTCCATAGATTGTGAATCATTTCTGTTCTCCTCCTACTACATTGTTTTACACTAGTTAATGTTTTATTTATAAAGAAAACAAATTTTCACAGTTTGTTTTGTTTTAAACAGTACTTTTTTGTTCTGGGCAGCTCTGCTTTTATCATACAAATAATGTATTAGTTCTGTTTCTAAATGAGTTGTGTACTGACCTTTGCAGGTATGCAGAATATTGCTGAATAATTCTCCCTGCATGGAAAAAAAATGTATTTAGTTTAGCCATTAATACATACTGTCATAACCTTTGTTTTCAGAACTAAGTTTATTGTACTACATTTTGGATATGCTGTGGGTTCACTCAGTAACTACTACAAAAAACTGGAATCTGAATTTGTTTCTGTCATTGTGAAATCTCATTGTCAGTTTACAGTCTTCAATTTAAAAAGAACTTTCTATCAAGGCTGGTCCACCCAAGAGACACTTGGCATCACCATCTCCCAGAAATAATTGGATATCTCTCTAATTATTCCCTTGGGTTGAGAGAAAAAAGAGAAATATCTGTGAAATGGGTGTAGCTAAGGAGGAAAGCAAGGACTAAGTACCTGATGACTTTTAAAAGTCAGTTATTTTGCTTTATGCATTTTAGAAAGGGAAAGCTAAAGAAAAAGTCAGTGAAGACAATGAAAATGACAATACATAGAAGGGAGTTGTATGGATAAGACCCCTTTCCCTGAGCCTTCTCTCTGGTGATTATTTCTTATTTGCCCTGTATATGGCTTACTTTGTTGACTTATTTCCATATTGTCCCCCCATTGGATTATAAACACCTAGAGGACAGGGACTTCCTTTTCCCTTTTGTTTTTGTAACCCCAGGGTATAACACATTTCCTGGCCTGTAGTAGCAGGTTAATAAATGTGTATTGATTTGAGTTTTATTTAATTTGGAGTGCATGTTGTATATTTGGAATGGTACAGTGAGTTTCTTTTATTTCAAGAAATGTAGCAGGTAGAAAGTTTACTTGTTAACAATGATCTTTTCAAGAAGCAAATTGCAGTTTTAATTCTGAGGTGAACTTTTCTTTTTTCTACTGACTCATAATGTAGATTGTGAGTCAATTTGAAATATGTAGAAGGAGACTTCTTAAAAGCTAATATATAAGTAATACCTAAAATATAAACTAACATA
>CM053580.1:259495685-259524545 GCA_028627135.1 Pseudochirops cupreus | reverse complement strand
GCTTTTAAGAGTCAGAAGAAAACCATAAAAAAAAATTTAAGTATTTAAACCAACACTAAAATTTAAAAAAATTCTGCATTAGGTCTCTAAGAATCTGTAGAAATGGACTGTCTGATACGATATATTCTCATGTATAGGTTGCATACTGTCCCTTTTGCTCATAGAATGAGGAAACAATATGTTTTTTAATTAGTATTTTATTTTAATTAGTTTTCACAGCTTCTCTATTTCAAAACAGTTTAGATTGTTAACTAAAATGAAGGCATTACTATTAAGAAATGGGAATATGAACTCTAACATGCAGTTCTTGCGTAACAACAGGGATTACAGGTGGATAACAATAACTATGATAAAAAAAAATGAAGCATTTATAGAGCAGTATTTGTGTTCAAAACAATTCATTCTCATTAGTCATTTGTCCAGTGTTGTGTGGGTTTTTTTAAAGCATAATTTAGTTAAAATAATACAATACTTATGGACATTTTTCATAATATAATTTTTAGAATATATCGAGGAAAATAATTCTCCCATTAGGGCTTAATTGTTTCCCTACAAGTTTTCCGGTTCAGAAATTACTATCTTATCCATGAGAGTTAGAAAGTCAAAGTAGAATAAAAATAATGTAGAAGCAGCCTTCTTTTCATTTTTTTAGACAAATGCTAAAGGATAGACAAATTGCACAATTGAGAAATTTAGTACAATAGTAGGTAAAGTGTAGAAAGATTGTTTGGCAAGTTTCCTAGTCAGAGATCCTATTTCTTTAATAAATGGAAATTGAGCAACAAAGCATCAGCAACAGTTTAGGATTGGCTAGACATGGCCCCAGGCCAACAGCTATGAGAAGTAGTTGTTGCTGTTGTGTGAGTTGTCTGTTTGTACTCTGGGAATTTAGCTAGAATGAGATCCAGGGGTAAACTAGAGCGTGCTATTTATTCAATTGGTGACTTCCCATAGCTGTTAGGAACTATTTGGCTGATCTCTTAGGATAACCCATTGAGTACCTGGCAACCTCTTAAAGTAAGGAATATATCCACATTGATAAGCTTACAGATTCATGAAGTTATTGTAACATATGTCTTGATTTGATACCATAATTCATTTGCTATACACTGGCCAGAAAAAAATCCTAGAGATTATGTTCCTTGCATCCAAAGGATTTATAATATGAAGTCCTTGCTTCATGAGATTTCATAAAAATAATTTAATTATATATATTATATGTTTAAATTAACTATATAATAGTTAAATATAGGGGCGTGTATATATGCATAAGTATGTAATGTTATATGGGAGTATATATGTGTGTGTATGTACATGGATAAAATATTTCAACACCTTAAGAATCATTAGCCAACACTCCTTTCAATAAGTTAATAAACAAGCATTACTAAATACTTACTATGGTGAGTCACTATGCAAGATATTAGGGATACAAACATAAAAATGACACAACCTTTACCTTCAGAGAACTTACATTCTATCAGAACTTATACTTTACACTTATACTTTAACTAACCGTAATTTAGCAGCTTTTAAGAGTTGCTTGTAAACCAAACTAGTGCTAAAACCTTTCCAAATTTAACTTTGTAGAACTTTAGGCAACAGACATACATAATCCATCACTGAGCTCATATTTGAAGGCTTTCTAGCTTGATGAGATTTGTCAGAGGCAGCATTCCATTGATATACCCTTCACTTGCACGTAACTATTAGGCAGCAAAATAGGACTTTACTGGAGAATATAATGATAATAACAAGTAATATAATAACATGAGGATATTAAATTATATAGTATTACATTAGATATATAACAATATATCAGGTTTAATTACTATTTTAATCTGTCGAAATTAATGAAATTTCACATTTATTTCAATCTTTTTAATACCATTGTTAGAAAAAAGAAAAAGTAATCTATAGTCCTTATTTTGTTATTATTCATCCTTTGTTCTCAAAGAGGCCCAAAGATATCACAGAGATTATTTCTTTACTTTCATGTAAATTAGATTCAAATGAGGCAGAGTTGTGCAAATCGTCAACCTCATTCTCTCCTCCAGAGGCAAGACAAAAGTCAAAATGACTGGCTACGGTCTTGGATGCAGTAGATGACCTTCACCTTTCTAAATTAAAGTCTTTCATAGGTTTTAGTTTGTCTAAGGTAATGCCCATTTGATGACTAACAGCTGGGTAAAAATTAAGACAAAAAATATTGAAATGAACAGATTTAAAATGATTTATCCAAAGTCACATAATAGCAAAATTGATACTGGAATCTAGTCTCTTGACTCTTTGTCCAGTGTTCTTTCACTAGACCAGACTACGTAATAGGGGCTAAAATATTGTCACCAGCCCATTAAATTTTCACTAGGTCAATCACCCCTTTCTGCTTTTAATATAACATTGACTGTTGGTTAAAAGAATCTTGATGTATCTTCTCAGTAATATATACTTCGTCAATCACGAGGACCATTAAAAAAATCTCAGAAATAAATACCTGAAAGAGGATCAGAGCTTTTCTTCTAATCTTTAGTCATCAGAAATATCTCCAGTTTTCCCTTTCTCTTTTCATTTTCTCTTAGTACAAATCTCATGGTTATAATACTGCAAAATCAAGCCCAACTTTAATCTCTCTTCATTTACATTATCTACAGGTGCTAGAATAGTCTTACTAGAATGAATAAATAAAAACAAGACATTCTTTTCTTCTACTTTGTCTCTCCCTCATCTATGAAATGACTTAACAACAACAACAAAAACCCATGTAAAAAACCTATAGTGGCCCTGTTTTCAAATTACATTGTGTTGATTATATCCAAGTTTGAAAACAGAGCAGGGACCCAAATCACTCAGGAGAATTTGACCTTGCCATTCACACAAAAGCCAAATGGATGAAGAATTCATATGACCTACTAGAATATGCAATAAGATTAAGAAGCTATTGAACTAGTCTACCAGTCAACACATCTTGGTCTAAAACTACAGATGCACAGTGATCTGGATAAAGCATTTAAAAGGAGAAACTAATCAGGATTGTTGTATTTAGGAAACTAAGTGCCACTTTTAATAACCACAAACCTCTCTGTGAAATGAAAACTCATTTTTAATGTCATTTTTCATCTAGTGATGGCATATTGCAGAATCATAGTATCACAGTTACTCTGTTTAGACATCAGAGGGCATATAGTACAACTAGCATTTGAACAAGAATCCCCTCTAAAGCATATCCAACTTTTTGTCCAATCTTTGCTTGAAGACTTCTAGTGAGAGAAATACCAAACAAGCTCATTTCACTCTCTGATTGCTCCAATCCTACTGATATAGGATGTTTTCTTTACATCAAACCTGTATATGTTTCTTCAATGCTCTTTCTCATTGCTTCTAGTTCTGTTCTCTCAGTCCAGTAGAGTAAGTCTAATGTTTCTTTTTTATAGTAGCCCTCCAAACATTTGTAGATGGCTACCATATTCTCACAAATTCTTCTCTTTCCCGTGCTGAGCATTTCCATTTCTTTCAGCTGATCTTCATGTTATATAATTATGAAACTTTCACCACACTGGTCACCTTTCTCTGCACACTCTCCACTTGTCTTCTCTGAAACATGTGTCTTGGATCTGAACATATTACCAGGAAGGTGATCCAATTCAACAGAATAAAATGAGACTACCCTCTTCGCTAAAAACATCTATTCTTTTTCAGATGACCTATTGTCTAGAAAAACTGCTCCCATTTTTTACTCATGGAGTTGATTTTTTAAACAAATGAATTCAGACTTTACAATCCTTTCTATCAAATTTCATCTTAGATTTAATATAATATTCTAATCAGTTAAGGCCTCTTTGAATTCTGACTCTGACATTCAATATACTAGTCATCTTTCTTAACTTTGTGTCATCTATATATTTATGAACATACTATCAATATCTTTAGCTAATTCTCTGATTAATTTTTTTTTAATGTCTGGCTAATTACACTACAGATTTTTTTTCCTTAAAAAAAGAAACTCTTAAAGTACTTTATTACTATTCCTTCAATCACATACAACATTAATAAAGATGTTGAATAGCACAGGTCAAAACAAAGATTCCTGGGAAACTCCGCTAGATACCTTGCAAGTTGACTTCAAATCATTAATGGGAACTCCCATTAATGGGTCTAGTCACTCAACCAGTTCTGACTCTATCCAAATATATGATAATTTAAAATATCTTCCACAATTATTATTAGATTCATCAGGATCTTCAGAAGTACCTTAAGATAGTTTTATATATTTATTTTGTATATTTTCTGCATGACTTTGTGTGTGTAGACAGCTATATAGATAGATATATAGATATAAATATGTAGTCATTCTTGATATAACATAAGCATCTTGAGGGCAAGGTCTGTTTCATATTTGCCTTTGTATTCTGAGTGCCTAGAACATAGTAAGCACTTCATTCTTCTACTCAATAAACTCATTATCCAGGGTTAGGTTTCCTTATGTGCTGGCACAGTTGAATAAAGCTCTGTGCATAACTATGATTTAGGATCAAACATAAACTGTTTTGTAATGCATTTAAAGACCTGGTTTTAACCTATTTATCCAGCCTCATTACACATTATTCCCCTTCCTGAACTCTCCAATTTAACCCAATTCTTCTTCTTAGTGCTCCTCAAAGAAGACATTCCATCCCTTTTCACTGGCCCATGCTTGGGATATACTCTTCTCATTTCTGCCTTTTAGAAATCTTTGGTTTAGACCCAGTTAAGGTAGCACTTGTTCTATGAAACCCTTCCTTATAGTAGCGCCTTCTTTCCCCCACAAAATTGTCTCATATTTATCCATAGTTAGGTGGCCTTGTGGATAGAGGATTAGATTTGGAATCAGGATGATTTAAGTTCATAAGCTTAACTGTGTGACCCTGGGCAAGTCTGTGATCCTTTCTCAACCTCAATTCCCTTATTTATAAAAATAGAGATAATAATAACACCTACTTCACAGGACTATTAGGAGGATCAATTGAGATAACTTATTTAAACTGCTTTATAAACTTAAAGTATTATAAATGCTAGCTATTCTATATGTATCTATGTCTACATACAAATATAGATGACACGCATATGAGTACATACATGCAGACGTATGAATAGACTTATGCAAATATGTGTGTAATATACATGTTTAAGTATATACAAGAGATATATTTATTTATTTGACTACCATCTATCTATCCATCTGTCTATCTACCTACCTATCTATCCCTGTAATCTTCCCCAATACAAAGATAAAATGGAACTCCTTGAGAATAGGGATGATTTTTTGTTCATCTTTTGTCTACACTAGCTAAAACAGTATTTGGAAGTGGAATACACCTGATAAATGTTTATTGGTTGATGGTTTATTAATTGAACTTGTGACCACTAATTGACGCATCAACAGCTTCACTTTTTGTAGCACTTTACAGTCTACAAACCACTTTCTCTCTAAAAACTTCCTGAAGCAGGTAGTGCTAGCATTATTATCTCCCTTTTACATATAAGGAAATTAAGGCTAAGAGAGGACATTACCCCGGGATAGCAAGTGGAGAATATAATGGAGCCCTACACTATCTGTATTGATATATTCTGTTCTTACAATACTCTAAAGTGCTGATCAGAGAGGGGTGATAAGTCTCAGTTGTTCTTTGCACTTATATTTCCCATGACGAGTATATAGTTCTTAGTAAATATCTGATAATTGATTGAGTTCTTGAAGGGTAGGCTGGCAAAGCCAAGCTTTAGCAAGTTCTTCCAAGCTGGAAATGCTTTAAGCCTGGGCAAGATAATGGTCTTTAAGTTGGTTATATGAGGACTAGATAATTTAGAGAGACTCATCACCAGGCAGACTACAGAATGAGTAACGATTCAGTCACAACACCTCCTGAAGTGCATCTAAGTCTTAGAGGTTTCACTGCTGCATTGGCAAAGGGAGCACCCACTTTTCAGTCATAGATCCTTGAAGCATGCACATTCACCATTGATCTAGACAAATATGTGTGTGTATGTGGTAAATAAAGGTGTGGAAGGGGAGCTATTTATGATCACATAGAATTCATCTTTGAAGGGCTTATACTGTGAGGTGACAAAGTATCCTCTTATTGTCTTCAGAGTCAGAAGAGCTAAAGCTTCAATGGATGTAGAAAAAAAAAGGCAAAACAATCCCCCTCACTCTTTCAATTATTTCCAAAGGTATACTGAGACACTATCAAGTCACTTCACATGCAGGGTAGATAAAAGACTGTCCTGTTCTCCCTGAGCCCCATAGGATAGGCAGCATGAGCCTTCTAAAAGCATATGTCCTGCCTAGGCAAGCCTGAGCCTAGCTTTGGGCTGCCTCTTTTTCGTATTTCTTCTGTTCTGATGTTGAGCAAACTAGACCTGATCCTGAGTTGAATGTGTCAATGATTTGAGATGACCTTGTGAATTTGGAAGGTGCAGAAGTTCTGGGTCTCATTGGGTTGGAGTCAGCTCATGGTTTCTTTCCAATATATCTGCTTACTCTTCCAACTCTACAACTACTAAGGGGATGCTTAACCATCTGACATTACAAATAGCTCAGCAATAAGTCATGGATGGCTTGAAATCCCCTCTCCCCCAAAACAAAACAAAACATCCAGTTTACTTGTCCAGTTGCCCAGATATAGGAATGATGATCTGAGCATGCTCCATGATGGGGGTAGGAATGGGTCAAGTAGAGATGACCCTTACCACATAGGTACTGGGTAGAGGGCAAAGAATATTGGTTATAGATTAAAAAGAATACCTTGGTTTGAGTCCTTTACTACTTGTGTCACTTAACAAGCCTCTAAAACAAGTCACTTAACCCTTCTAGACCTCAGTTTACTCATCTTTTGAATGAGAGTCTGACCTAAATGATCTTCAAATTCCTCTGAGTTCTAAATCCTATGAGCCTATGAATTGTTGCTCTGTAAAAGATGCTCTTCATTGACTGCATATATATTTTGTCTTCCCAATTAGGTTGTAAATCTTCTTAATGGCATACAGTGTCTCTTCAATTTCTGCTCTATTTCCTGCTCTGCACACAAGAAAGGTTGGTCCCAGAATCATAGGATCATAGATTTTGAGCTTGAAGGGAACTTAGAGGCCATCTCATCCAGCCCCTTCATTTTATTGATAAGGAAACTGAAGCCAAGAGAAAGAGAGAGAGAGAGAGAGAGAGGGAGAGAGAGACAGAGAGAGAGAGAATCAATGACTTGCTCAAGGTCACATAGGTAGTAACAGAAGTTGAATCTGAACCCAATGAGAGTGAAGGAGAACCAATGGATAGTAAGTGTGGTATTTTGGGACATTTGTGACGTCAAGAGAAAGTAAGGAAGGCCCACGCAGCACAGTGGGTAGACCTCCTCATGGTACTTATTGAAAGACATGAATGGCCAAGGTTCATGGGGACTGGGCAGACAGAAATGGTTTGTGATGAACATCAAAGATTATCTATACCAATGAGATTACAGATCATTCGAGAGCTAGTCTGATTACAATAGGAAAAAAAAATATTGTGATCAATTTCCTAATAGCAATACCTACTGGATTTGTTTTATTTTCAATTCTGCTTCATTTCTGCCTTGGAGATCCTCAGTATGTTTGTTCTTGCTAATTAGCTCCATGGCCATACAGACCTTGACCTTCATCCCTCTACTGTCATCCTGTTACCTCCCCCCCCACCAAAAAAAAAATTTAAAAAGATCATTCCTTTTGAATTTGAATTTGAATACATGACAATTTAAATCATTTCCTGCAAATATCTCTTGTTGGCTAGGCAATGGTGACTCCCATTTTTACACAACTTGATATGCATTGGCCCTGTTTCTAAGTATGTGGAACTTAGATATGGTCTTCTAATGAGAAAAAGGCACTCTGGTGCACATTTGGAATGTAAAATCTCAGTCTTATAATGGAAAACAATGTATGTGTTTGAAAGGAAAAAGAAGAAATGAACATATCCCTTGCTTATGGGTTTCTGTGTATATTGGGAAGTCTTTAAAATCTGAAAGGGCCTTATTGTACCTTAGGAGCCCTCGGTGCAGGCAATTTCCATGAAACTAAGAAAAAGCAGTCCCAGTCAACAATTCATGTTCTTCATAAGCTTGTATAAGAGTTTACTTTTCATGAACAGACCTTCTCCTTCCCCCACCCTCAGAATTCATCTAAAGCATGAGAGGCAGAGCTTTCATATTATTTAAAAGAAGCTAATAAGAAAAGACACTTATAAAGCATTTAAATTCCAAAGCCAAATATCTATGGTTCCTTGTCAGTGTATCATTGGTAAGTTGCTTTTTAATCACTCTATTTGATATTTGAGATGCGGCAGTAAAATGTTTATATTAAGAATTGTACAGTAAACCTGCAGTTTAGAAGCAAATTAATAGTCTGGAACCGTGAGAATCTGACTATATCTGAATATTGATGATCTCACTTTCAGAGTCTCTCTGGGATTGGGGGTGTGAGGTGTTGATCATTGCTCCTTACTGATAAGCAAAATATTTCCAGAGCGTGAAGAATTCTGTGGTGTGTGAGAAGGATAAACCTTAATCTGCATCAACACACTAACTTCTCCTCTGCCATTTGCATTGAAAATCAGGGAGAAGTTATGCTAAGCTCTCTATTATAGCCTCATGTATGTGAAAGGTCTTCCCCTTCATTTGAATAAGGCCTCTTCTGCATGTGAAAAAAGCACATTTAAAAGGAACTGTTCCTTTAATTAGGATGGCATTTAGAAGCAGAATCCTTCAATGTTCACTTTTTGTGATGCTAAATGGTGGAGCATTTTCCAGGGTATTGTAGAAGTCACTTTCATTAAGCAGTTTTATTTTTATTTATTTTTTAAAAGGAAAGGACATGCCTTACAACTGAGAGCGGGAGGAGCAGATTAATATGACTATCTAGATTATGGAAAATTTAAATCAGCGTGTTTGATGAAATGGGGGAAAATGTTTAAATATAGGATTAGACTTACAATATAGGAAGCAGTCAAGGAGATCAAAAGAAGTCTGTCCAGAAAGTCAGACTAAAAAGGGAGGAAAAATCTATTGAGTGAATTCTTATAGCTAAATGATTAAAGAGTGTTTTTAATATAGTACATCCAATCTGACTTTAAAATAAAAGTAAACACTACAGACAGTGCATGAATTAGAGATTGTATTCATTTCTGATGAAAGCCAAGTGGCTGTGACTGAGGCTGAGCCAGAGTCGAGTACTTAACTGCTTTGAGCTCACTCGGGAAGCAGGGCCATAGCTCTTGAAAGGGGTACCCTGAAGAAGAATCCTAAATCTAGCGTGCAGCATTCTGCACGAAACCCAAGATAGCTGATTGACATCTATATGAATATGGATTTCCTAAATCCATATTTAATTCCCTCCCCCTTAAAAAATTGAGTTAAACCCACAAGTTTAAAGCAAACCTTGGGAAGCTAGAGCATATTTAATCTTGTGGTCTGTTAGTTGTTCAGTCTCAAGATCAAAAAGGCCCCCAACATCCAAAGTGAGGCAGTTCAGCCAAGGCCCTGTGATGGGTTTCTTTCAGTGTTCAGTGAAATCACGTACAGTATCTCAGCAGCAGAGCCAAACTTGGGGCCTTCCGGAGATGTTGCTGTGGCAGAGGGGTTTTTGCCAGTTTACAACCTGGCTGGCTCATTTAGTATTTTCAAAGTGCTGGAGAAACAATATTTGTTTCTTGGAAATTGTTGAAGTTGGCCAGAAGTAAGGTGAAGGACTCAAAGCTCCTCAGTGCTTGAGCCATTGAGAGAAACCACGGTTTTTTCGTTTCTGTAAGTAATCTTCTGACTTCTAGTATTTGATTTGCTTATTAATAGAACCATTTGAAGCCTCTTTTTCCTTCTGATAACCACAATGTAAATGAAAGGTCTATGATTAGAATTCTTTGTCTATATTGTAATTTAGGAAAATTTTTTGTCACTTTTATCTTATTTCACCATCATCATTGTTTTACTCAAATAAAGTTGGTTTCATTTGCTACAAATCACAGTGCTTAGGAAATATTTTTATTTTTTTCAAGCTGTTATAACCATCTTCATATTTACTGCCTTTTTATATAGAGTTTTTGAAAATGCTGCTTCAAAGTATCTGCCACTAAAATCATCTCAAGTTTTAGAGACCAACCATATTAGATTTTAAATGCATACAAATTTTAGAAGGAATTAGATAGTTAGTTTTTCTTAGAAAATATTTAGGTTGCATAGCATGTTGAATGTAGGTTATCTGGGAAGAAGACTGGACAGGTGTTAGGATGCCTCTGTTTGCTTCTACAGATGATTTATTGTGGACCTTGGCAATCTGCATAAGCATCCTTTCAATTACTTTATTTCTTCAACTAAGATGTGAAAATAATTATCCTAAGCAAATGCATGCCATATACAGAGATGGTACAAGGAGCAGATCAGTGAGATGGCATTTCATAACCTGTTTTGTCTCTCTTCTGAAGAATGCTAGATGAAATATTTTAAATCATTTTTACTTTTTTATTCCATAGATATTTAATGAACCTACTACTGTGATAATGGGTATATAATTGTATTTGTAAAAATGTATGGAAGAGGGTCCTTTCAATGTTGATGTATATGTTTTTGTTTTGGGAAATTGAGGTAGCATTCCTCTCCTCTCATTCTTTGATTTCCCTCTCCATCTTTCTCTCTCTCTCTTAGTGTCTTTCTGTGTTTCTGTGTGTCTCTCTATCTCTGTTTCTGTGTGTCTCTGTCTCTCTATTTCTCTGTATGTCTCTGTCTCTGTCTGTCTCTCTGTCTGTCTCTCTCTCTCTCTTTTATTCTTTACCTTTCCTTCACTGTCTGTCCATAGGACCTTGTTCCTTTCATGAGTCTTGTACCCCTTAGAGACTGAAGGGAAAACTTGTTGGGATTAATATTTAAACTATGTTTTAAGGGAAAAAAATTCAATGATGCTCTACTATTTGGTTTAAATTTAATAGTCTCCTACTCAATGGCAGTGTCAGAAGAGTAGGGAAGAGCAGAAATAAAAGAACCAATCCAATTTGAATTCTGTCTTCTTTTCTTCCAGATATTTCTTACTAAGTTCTATCCATAAGGCTTACTACCCATCTCCTACTGAAGGTATTCTTTTCATTATATGTTTTTTTCTTTTAGAATTTCCAGAGATAGACCTGATGATCCCATCCTGTTTGAAGAATCCAGAATACTGTCCTTAGGTTATTGAAATCACCAAATCTTGGTCATTATGCCATTACCTTTTTGAGAATGATTGGAATGCTTTTAAGTTACCGATTTACATGTCACTTAAAAGACATAAGAATTTTAGTAGGCATGTTTTGAACACAAAGTTTTATTTGTCTTATATGTCTTCCCTTAATTGTTTAGTTTCCTAATGAACTTGTTTCCTGATTACATCATCTGAAGTGTATGGAGATGTCATTCATGAACATTACTGTACCAGATAGCGCAGGTTTTCCCCTTATCCTGTCTTTTACTCAGGGAGAAAACTCTTAATGTTGAAGGGCATGTTGGTTGATTTGTAGCTCTAATTGTATCATGATGATGATTTCCTAGAGACACTTAAGTTTTTATTACCCAGAAAGACAAGTGCTATGCTCATATTCATTTCTTTTTGGCTTTTTTGCCTATCTAGGTGCTTTTTTTTTTTTTTGCCATCTCTCTTGTCCCAAGAAAAAATTCCTATCTCTAAGGATCTACAGAATTGTTCCATGAGGCCCATTTGGAGGTGAAACAAAGGGTTTCTGACTCAAATAGTTCAATAGCTAAAGTTTTTTTCTTCTTTTTTCAGAAATTCATTTTCACTACAACACCTCTTTTTAAAGTCTCTCAAATATTATTTTCATTTTTCTTTAATGAAATCTATTTAGTTTTCCTCACTTGTTTTAAATTTTTAGTATTATATAGGAAGTATAAGAGAAGAAATAATGGTGATACATAGAAGATGAAAAAAGTGAAGGGGAAAATCTCTCTTAAGGAGCAAAACAAGTATATCTGAGTTCACAGTATCATCTGTTATGGAGCTGAAGCAAAGTGATTAGAAAATGATGAGTAGCTGGTAGCATGGTGAACAGAAAGGAACCTACACAGAACTTGAAGGTGATTTGTTATTCATCTGAATAATTAGAAATGAATGGTGGTGCTTCTGTTTCTTCGTCAGTAAAATGAGTAGTTGGACCAAGTGAAAGTTAGCAAAAAAGCATTTTAATGGGCTTGAAAGGTAAGGAAAACCCTCCTAACCATAACAGTTGTCCAAAAGTGTAATTGGCTTCTTTAGGAGGGAGTGGATTCCTTCCCACCATAAATCATCAAGAAGAGACTGTAAAGCTACTTGCCGGGTAGGTTAAAGTATAGGTTAAGCTAGGTGGTCATTGAGTTCCCTTCCAAATCTTGAATTCTATGACCAATGCCTTATTAAGTTTTAAAGCAGTAGTTTTCTTTGGTCTATGAATCATTGTAATGAGACAAAATGATAATGTGGACAATTTTAAGTGTCTCCAACAAATATGGGTCTATAAGTATACCTGAATCTTCGCTTCATAGATATACAAGTGAATTACCACCATGCCATTTTCCTATTTTGTCTTCCCTCCCTGCCCTCCCTCCTCAGAGTTTGTTGAATTCTTAACAGGGAGCAGAACATAGATGGCCTTTGTATTTCTTTACACAGTGACTCATGTCCTGGACCATTAATAATAACTATTCTCCTATCTAGGTGACCTAAAAGGAAAAAAAGTTATTCTTTTGCAAAATGATTATGGATACTTCATCTACTCTGTCAACCTTTACTTTCTATTATAAAGAAAAAAAATATCCTATTAGATGAGAATAACCATGATTCCAAAGAACTCATGATGAAACATGATACCCACCTGCACTCATAGTACAGATGGAGACTTTTTTTTTGACATGGTTAATGCAAGAATTTGTTCTGCTTGACTATACATTTTTTATAGTTGGGTTGGGGAGAAGATGGGAGGTAGAAAAAGTAGATTTTCATTAATTGAAAAAAATTTAATTAAAAAATAAATGAGAATGGTGTGTTGTTTTTTTTTTTTTTATTGAGTTGCTAATTAGACTGTTTCTGGTTTCTATTCATTATCGGAGGTGAATTATTAAATCCAACCAGAAACAAGAGTCTTATCATTGTAATACCAACAACTCATTTATCTTGTATTTTCCTCACAACATTTCTGTGAAGTAAGTAGGTTATGGACATTAATTCAATGATATCTCATTCTAGGAAGTGGGAAGGTGCAAGTGTAGTAACTAAACTATAATCTGAAAACTACTGAGCTATCGGCCTAAGTTATATCTACACTGCCAAATAAAAGCATAAAATCAAGTGAGCCCTGAGTGAATTAATCCAATACTGGTAAAATAATTCACCACAAAAACAAGGGAAAGAAAATCAGGAAAGGTTAGCAATTGGGTGATATTCATAGACAATGCAAGAATGAGAAAAGGCCATTGAAAATGGCAGTGAGTGAGAAATTGGCATTGAAGAAAATAATTGCAAATTAAGACAATACCTTGAAAATCAAAATTTAGAGAGGATTTGAATGAGGAGAAAGTCATTCATTGTGTCTAAGAAATATGAAAATTTGACTAGAATAAGAAACGCAATCGGCTCTTTGCCCAAATTCACACCATAGATTCAAACAAACATTTATGAAGGTACTTCTATGTACAAGGCAGCATGGTATTGTGGAGAGAAAGCTGTCCTCCAACCAGCTCAGAAATGTCTGGGTGATATGCCTACCTCTGATGGATATTAGCTGTATGACTAGGCAAGTCACTTAACCTCTCATTCTCCCTCAGGCATCTTTCTAAGAACACAAATAGCAGAGCAGGTGTCGAGCTGCATTGGCAGAGTGTGTTTTCTTCATATGGAGTTCTCTGTACCGATGAATCATGGTTTTAGTCCAAAATAATGTAAGGTGCTTTAAGGCACAGAAAGTATCAAGACAGATATGGGAAACCCTGCTGCTCTCATGGTGCTCATAATCTAACAACCATGAAAAGGAGAAGAATTGGGTCTTCCCAGCAGACTGGAATTCAGAGGTACCTGAAACTCTGGGGTTAAAGAAGTTTGGTGTTTGATGAAAAGAAATTTAGTGCTTCATGATGACACCCAAGGAATGAGTTCAGGGGAGGGAACATTCAGTGTAAATTTCTTATCCACAGTGCCTGAAGGGAAAGCAACATTGGCCAAGGGGTTGCTATAATTTCTAATGGAAAGGGCTCTAACTTTGTCAATTAGCTTTCATACAGATTGCCTCCTTTCAGTGTACTTGCAAATGTTTCTGAAGTCAATCTAGATAAGCCTCAGGGAAATCAAACACCTACCTTACCTAAATATTGCCTTATTATTTGTCTTCCCTTAGTTGTGCACATGTTACAGATTCACAATACAGGGTTCTTTTAGGATGTTAGAAAGGATGTTAATTCCAGAGCTGAGTGTTCATCACAAAAAATGACAACCCCTGTCCTTTGAAGCTACAAACTGGAGCTCATTACTAGGAGAATAAGCTAATTGCAAATGATTCGAGGCTGCACTGATTGAAATTTGTATTATCATAGAATCAGATACAAAGAGGAAGTCAGAATGGGATGGGGAGGCTAAAAAAGATTTCATGGGGAAATTGGCTTTGAACTTGACCTTACTGAATGAGCAGGATCTCATAGTCATAAGGTAACATATTTGAGGAAACTTAAGAGAAATTATGAAGAGGGAGAATGCATGCATGTTGTAGTCTGGATGGATGAAGAGTTTTCATATTGGAAAATAAAGTTGGTTAATTGGATTGCCCATGTATTGGCAAAAGCCTGCCTTAGGATGGTGGTAGGGATTAGAGGAACAGTATCTGTGATCTTCCCATGAGCTGCTGTGAGAAAAGAGAGAATACACAGCAACTGACCTTGAATATCAAGCTTTACCACTTTTGTGACCAAATGACATCTTTTTTCGAGCCAATTTTTCGAGCTAGAAAGCCCTCATGACATCTCACACAAAATGCCTTGTCTTTGTTCTTTAGGAGATTAGCACTGCCTCCTTTGACAATCATCTAGAGTTGTTTGCTCTAAGTGAGAGGTTAGCAGTTTCAAGGAAGAGGTGTTGATTGTCACAAGCAGAAGAGATTTTCTCATACTATACCAGATTTTTGACAGACAGCTTGTTGTAGTAGCTGGGGATCCAGATTCTGAGTCAGATAGAGTTGGGTTCAAATCCTGTGTCTGATGTGTATGTGTGTGTATGATCTTTTTAAAATAACTTTAACCTCTTCCTGACTACTCAGATATGCAGGGGGTACAAGAAATTTGTCAAGGGGTTATGGGAAATACTTACTAAATAACTATATAATTCCATTGAAATATAACAAAATCAATTCTATTTATTGAAAAACTTTGTGAATTGGAGAGAATAAGTTTATGATGCTAAAATGTTACTGTGTGCTCAATAGTTTTTCTTTATGAAAAATGAACCTCTTACTTTTGTTTTATTTCCTCCATGTATATATGATAAACTCTAGAATTATTTCCTTTCTCATTGAATAGAAGTAAAGGAAGGTTTTCTGTAAACTAATGGGATAGAGGCAGAAAATGTTGGAGAATCTCAGCTCTAAAACTCTAAATTACAGAGTTGACAGTAATCTGTACCACTAGAGGGAATTTTTAAACTGGGAGTTCCATATAGTATTGACATCACAGGTCTGGTACAAAATCCCAAAGTCAATGTGATTTTAAAGTATATGGTAACATGGGACGTAGTCAGAAGACCTGGATTCGAATCTCATCTTCACCACTTAATAACCTTGTGACTTTAGGCAATTTGCTTGTAAATATTTCTTTTTGTCAAATCTGTAACATCATAAGATCCAGAGGATTCCTACTGGGTCTGAGATATCAATTATTCTGGGCCCCTTATTTTGCAAATGAGAAGACAAGCACAGAAAGAGTTAAGAGAAATGATCCCATCAAGACTCAGATCTGCACCCTGTTGGTCTAGGGCTTTTCACTCAAAAGTACAGTAACATGATTGGGGGTGGGGGGTCAATAAATTCTTACATTGGCTGCCTCATAGAGGCTATTGTCAAGATGATATGGCATTTGCTGTTGTTATTTGGTCATTTCAGTCATGTCTGACTCTTCATGACCGTGTTTGGGGTTTTCTTGGTAGAGATACTGGAGTGGTTTGCCATTTCCTTCTCCAGTTCATTTGATAAATAAGGAACTGAGGCAAAGAGGGCTAAGTGACTTGCCCAGGGTCACACAGTAAGTGTCTAAGGCCAGATTTGAACTCAGGAAGATGAGTCTTCCCGACTTCAGGCCCTCCGTTCTATGCACCATGGTGCCACCTAGCTGCCCTATGATGTGGTATACTTAATGTGAAATTATTTTGTGAACTGAAAGGTACTATCCAACTGAGAAATACTCTAATTAAAAAAACTAGAAGTTGGGGAAAATATTCTAAAATAAATTAAGAGATCTTTATTTTTCTAACCTCACATAGCACTTTCTTTCTGCACTTTTAATATTCTGTTCTGTCTAAATGTCATTTACGTGGGTGCTGTATTAGACTGTCAGTTCGATGAGGGCAGGAATCATGTTCTGTTGATCTTTGTATGTTCTTCAGTGCCAAATATAGTAGTATGGATTATGTGCAGTTGTCTATTTGTTTTCTGTTTTATTTTGTTTTGGTCTTGCTTCACGCACATAGGGAGCTTCTTGGGAGGAAATTCCCTTTACGGATATTGAATGACAACTGTTCTGCAATTTATAATCTTAAGAATCTTTTTAAAAAATTTTTTTGGCAGGAGAGGCTAAATAGCATCATCATGGATACAGTTCCAGGACTGGGGTCAGGAAGACTTTAGCTTCCTGAATTCAAATCTGGCCTCAGACACTTACTAGTTGTGTGACCCCAGGCAAGTCACATAACCCTGCTGGCCTCAGTTTCTTTATCTATAAAATGAACTAGAGAAGGAAATGGAAAACCATTCTAGTGTCTTTGCTAAGAAAATCCCAAATGGAATCACAAAGAACCAGACCCAACTGAATACCAACCAACAAAGGGATTTTTCTGGGGCACTGAGAGGATAAGTGACTTTCTTGCGGCCCTACAATCACTAAATGTCAGAGGCTTTGCATCTATTTTATATATAATAGGAATTTAATTAATTTTGTTGCACTAAATTGCAATAAAATAAAATTATGAAATCATTGGAATAGTTCTTAGTGTTCATATAAAGATATATGTTATTTAAAGCATCTATTCCAACATCTCATTTATAGATGAGGAAACCAAGGCCCAGAAAAAGTATAGTTAGTTAGTGGAAGAGCCAGGATTTCAACCCAGTTCTTCTAACTACAAATCTAGGCCTCTTCAAAATCCATTGGTTGTTTTTATTGATCATTCCTAAAGCTGTGGCAGTGGTAATGAAATCTGAAATTGATGCATTTTGTAGTACAAAGTATACGCCAAATCCTGCTGATTTCTCCTAACTCACCAAGGCACACATACATGGGCACATTTCAAACTCTATCAAAAATACTAGGGAGGAACTTCATATATAGATGTCTCCTGGACTTATAACAAGGGTATTTAGTATTAGCAAATGATTTCCTTTACAATCAGGTTGTCTTTTATTAAATCATCCATTAAAACTAATAAATTAAAACCAAAAGCCAAACCTTGCCTTTGATAAGAAAGTCACCTCTAGGTACTTCAATGATTAAAAAGAAAAACGTACATCCTAGGGTTTTCTTTGAAGGAAAGAAGACCTAGGCTTAACACATCTTGAATGGTCTTACCTTTCAACTCAAAAGAAAAAAGAAACAAAAAGAAAAAGAAAAGAAAAGACAAAGGCATCAGATACAAAAGACCTAAAACAATTTTGGAAAGGAAGAAAAAAAATGGAGAAGCCTATACATCTTTTAATGAATTTCAAACAAAAAGTTCAACTCTTTTAGATTAGGGTATTCCAAGTTTTCAGAAATCTATCCCCATGAGAGATTTTTGTTTTGTTTTCTGATTATCGTTCATTCATTCACTCACTCACTCATTCACTCAATAAACATATATGTAGTTCCTACTCCACGCAAGATCATATAAGAGATACTTTTAGATAAGTTTAGCTCAGACATGGTCTCTACTATCATGGAACGTATCGTCTTCTAAGGGTTGAAGCACAGAAACAGTTGACTGTAGCACAAACTTTTCCATGAAAAGTGCCTTAGTGCACGACAAAGTAGTAGGAGAGGTCTGAAGGGGAGGTCATTGTTAAGAGACATAGCAAGGGATTTTTTTTAAGTAGGAGGAAGCATTTCATTTGGTAAGGAGGGGAAGGAAGATATTCTAGACCACGTGTGAGCAAACTAATAAAAGGAGAACTGTATGACTTGTTCAAGGCCTAGGTTAGATGGAAAGTACAGAACCTTAAAGAGTGTTTATCTGTGAGATAAGAGTGGAAAGATAGCATGGTATCAGGCTGTGATTGCATATGGCTTGGACTGAGTGATTGCTGGTGTCCTTTCCAACACTCCAATTCTACCCATGATTGTGGAGGATTGTCATTCTGTGCTCGAATGGAAAACAATGATGTTACATTAATGGACTATACTTAGTGCTGAGAGGGAAATTTTATAAATAAAGGTTGAGGCTCAGAGTGGTTAGGTGACTTGTCCAAGGTCACATAGAAATCAGGTGGCAGAGTTAGAATTTGAACCCAGGCCTGGTTCCTCCAAAAACCAATTCTCTTTCTACTACCAATGAAATAATATTAAAGATTTGAAATAACATTGCTCTAGGAGATATTACTTGTTTAGAATGGTGGAGTTATTTTGTTTTTTCGAGAAGAGTAACTGGAATTGTGATTTCACTGGCATGGGAAGATCCCAGTGAGGAAATTCCCTCTGTTGTTGCAGATGAGTATCTGCTCTGTTATATATATTCTTAGGGAATTTCCCGGAGTGCTGAGACTTCCAGTATATGGCATAGGCGGGACTCAACACAGATTTTCCTGACTCCAAGGCTGACTTTTTATTTCCCACTAAAATATGCTTTCTATTATAGGTCACATGCCATTGAATTACATTTAAAATATATATAGTAAAGATGTTTTAAACTTCGATGGGAGTATCCCATGACTGAGGTTGTAAAAGTTGTGATGGTTTAGCCCATGTATTACTATTGGCCTAAGATTATGTTTTGTTTTGTTTTGGGGGGGAAGGGAAGGCAATTGGGATTAAGCGACTTGTCCAAGGTCACGCAGCTGGTAAGTGTGTCAGGTGTCTGGAGCTGGATTTGAACTCAGGTCCTCCTGACTCCAGGGCTAGTGCTCTTCGCCACCTAGTTACCCTGGAACAGGATAGGTTTTTTTGGGGGGGAGGAGTAAGATTTTGTTAACATAGAATGGGAGAATCTAACACAGGATGACTATCTAATTCCCCAGAGGCCATATTTGCATATTCATGATGCCCATATAGTTATTGTGGTTGAGGTGTTTCAGTTGGTCCAACTCTTTGTGACCTTCATTTGAGGTTTTCTTGACAGAGATACTGGAGTTCTTTGCCATTGTCTTCTTTAGCCCATTTTACAGAAGAGGAAACTGAGGCCAACAGGGTGAAGCGACTTGCCCAGGGTCACACAGCTAGTAAGCATCTGAGGCCAGATTTGGACTCAGGAAGATGGGTCTTCTTGATTCCAAGCCTATTGCTCTGTCCACTGTACCCCTTAGCTGCCAAACCACAATCAATAAGATAAGACAAACATCTGGCGTGTGTCTTGCTTGTATAATTATGACTTAAATGGGATGTAGCAGAAGAACTCTGAGGTGATTGGCTGGGGTGCTAAAAAAAGACCCAATTCTAGAATTTACTGTAATTTGGGATTAAATTTTCTGAGCCTCAATTTAAAATAGAGATGATGGGACTTGCACTATTAGTAATGTAAAAAAAATGTGGAGACAGCACTTTGAAAACCATAAAGCCATAATAAATGACATCATTTCTAATATGGCATAGTAGATGGAGAATCGGCCTCTGAACCTGTTTTTTGATGCATACATAATGCATGGCCACCAACAAGTTTCTCAGACTCTCTGTGTTGTTGGCAAGTATCTGATCACTCCAAGTTTCAGGAGTAGAGGAAATTTTCTCAGTCAACTGTTAGTTCTACTAACTAAATTCCAAATCCAGTTTCTAATCCTAGTTTTATCTGTCAAGGAAATGTTAAAACACACACACACACACACACACACACACACACACACACACACACACACACCTTCCAAATGAATTTTGAGTGAATTTTGAAAAAAACCTTTCAAATGTATCATAATTTCAACCAGTAGTCCTAAGAAACATAACCAAGTTAAATCTTTACCAAGTGTTACCACAAATTGTTAAAAGTAGTCTGTTTTCTCAGGCTTCATTAATAAAACAAAAGGAGGTATTTACCTTTGACTATTACAAATAAGAAGTAAATCTGCACCAAATCCAGGCTCTGACACTTATTACATGACTGACTTGGGAGAGACACGACTTCCCTTACCTGAAACTCAGTTTCCTTTTGCGCCAGAAGGAGAGGAGAAAACTGTATAATCGTTAAGGCCTCTTCTGTCTCTAAGGCTCTAAATCATCTGATCCTTGGCTATCAAAGGAATTCAATTAAAAAGGAGAAAAGAAAAGACAAGAAAGAAAGAAAAATGTGATAAGAAGGCAGAGTTCTCTCTGTTATGTTTACTCCTCTCAGCTCCTGTGGGTGATACATCATGGAAAGTCCATGCAGCTGTCATAGGGGCATCACTAAGAGGATGTACACAGCATCCTCCATTCAAATTACCTTTCAAATCAATCACCCCCATCAGGCTGCTATCTGCACTTGATGGCTGTAGGACAAATGTTTTGGCTCATAGGTAGGAAATGTTAGCATTTGAAAGAGCCCTGACTGGGAAGGTTCAATGGACAACTTTGATAAATTGTGTTCAAGGTGGGAAGAACAGTAAATACTCTTGTTGAAATACAGTTCTTAGAGCAATTTGTGCACTCCACCCCAGTTTTTTGAAACCAGAGATTCCTTTTGAGCAAATAGTTTTCCCTATATCTCTTTCCAAAACATGGTACTGAACCCCAACCATTAATTTAATTTGATTTCACTGCAAAACATCAATGTTTGGGCATGAGGAGTTTTCTTAAAACCTGTCTCTTTCTAAGAGTCAACTTTAAGTTAAACCTCTTCTCCCAAGTACTTCTCCCACCTGCAAGAAATCCAAAGGAAAGAGCTGATGTGATGTTTTTCTGTTTCTTTGTTTTGTTTGAAGTGAACCATAAAGAACACTGAGGAAAATAAAGTGGGTGGTAGGCAAAGGCGTGTTTTAGGAAGACCCCTGAGGAAGCGGGATGCTTACAAGCATCACAATGACCATGCATTTTCTAGGTTTAAAATCATCAAGTTCAAATACTCCTTTTACACAGACTTTTCACCTCATTTTGTTAGTATAATAAACTCTTTGCATTTTGCAGCCCTTGGTAAATACTGCATACATATTAACATACACTTTAGATTTTCTAATCTTTTCTTAGCACATATAGTGTTATCAATTACTTTCAGTATTTCAAAATAACATAGTATTTCCTTTAAATGACATGATTCTGACTGGATATTATTTATTCCTCGATTACCATGCTACATCTTTATATGTTTAAGAGGTAATCTATTACTTTGTAAAATACGTTTTTGTTATTCCTATGTAATTGAAAATAATGACACAAAATCATCTAATATTATACAGCAATGGTACGATGTACTAGGCTAGTACATAGTATACTATATGAAACCAGACTGTGGAGCCCTGCCTTTGAAATATGATTTAAAACAGAATTTATAATGTCACAGAATTACATAAAACTGTGTGAAATTGTGCAGATAATCATTTAAATCTCCCTACATGAAAAGATAATTGCTCCAGAAATTAACTGTACCTGGGGTTCATTCATTTGGTCATGGCTAGTTTCTTATATAGTGATGATTTGATATTAGAGCTAATTAAGATCAGGTCAGAGTTGCTGAAGGTCAGACATTAATGCACGGGATCATTGAAATGATAATTATAAACAGATTAGGAAGCTACGGTCTTTTATAAGGGGTTATTAGATAATTACTGTGAGAGTGTACGGCTTACTGTAATAATGGATTATCGACTACTTACAGCGTTTTAAGGGTGAGAGTGTATTACTTCCTCAAGGACTAAAGAATACTGTTGTTGAAATTCAGTTCTCAGTAAATAAAGCAAAATAATAACTGCAACCACCTCCTTGCTGCCCACCGCTTCCCCTAAGGACTTTGATTTGGAGTGGAGGCTCTTGATTGACTTATGTTATAGATGATGCTCTGATTACCATTCTAGATAAAGGAATGTGGGTTTTGAGAAGGGAAGAAAAGGCCAACAAACGAGAGTTAGATTTCCTTATTCCCAATAGAAGAAAATCCTGAATTAAAAACAAAAAATTCTGAATTTTGTGTGGCTGTTGTTATGGTTGCTTTCCCGGCTAGTAATCTGTCAATTCTTCCAAATGTCAAAATCCACCATGGAACAAGAGAATAGGGTGTACTGGGAGGATTTGAAGAACTGAATGTAGCACTTTATATCATTCCAACTGGGTCTTTATCTGGCTTCTCCATTGCTTTCTACTCATTAAGGGAATGAAAATGTCTTTAAAAGTGCTTATGTTCTGTGAACCCAACAGTTACCTCTTTTTAAGGAAATCTAAGTCTATGGGGTTGTATGGGGACAAAAATATTTTTAATAAAGTGGTGATCTGCATGGGTTTGCCCCAGGAAATTCTCCAGAAGCAAATACTACTACTACTACTACTACTACTACTACAACTGCTATTACTACTACTACTACTACTACTACAACTGCTATTACTACTACTACTACTACTGCTACTACTGCTATTACTACTACTATTACTACTACTACTACTATTACTACTACTAATAGCATTTATATAGCACTTTAAGGTTTGCAAAGCACTTAACAAATATCTTATTTGATCCTCATCAGAACTCTGGGAGGCAGGGGCTACTATTATTTTACTTATTTTACATATGGGGAAACTGAGGCAAATAAAGTGTTTTTGTTATTGTTGTTGTTTTGGTGGTTTCCCCTAGGACACACAGGGTAGTTTTAGCATGCATCTCAATCTACTGTCCTTTTAAAAAAAGAGTAGAGATTTTTCTAGAGAAGAGGAATCAATAAAAGTTTCTTTGTCTTTTTCTGCTGACAGAACCTTTAATAATCTGAGTAGTATGTTATGGACCAGGTACAGATAATTAAAGGCATCATTTTAGTGCCACTTTCTGGAAGACCCGCCTAGTTTTCTGGAGTGGTAGGCAGAATTTTGATCCTCATAGAAGTGCCTAGTGTTGGCTGAGGTCAAAGCAGAGAACTCAAAAGCCTGGACCAGAGCTTGTCAAGGAGCTGATGTTATTGATGGATGGGGCACCTTGCCATTGTAAAGCAGCCTGGTAGATTGAGTCAATTAGCAGTGGTTCCTGTCTGGGGGAAGGGAATTCTATGTGAATACCCTGGTCAAAGTAAGCATTGAGATTTAAACTGGGACCTTGAGGGTCCACAAAAAACAAACAACTGCCTGAAGTCTTGCCTTTTCTGTTGGGCCAAGAGCAGTGAGCTTGGCTAGCTGGAAATCACTTTGGTGTGTCATTGGTTCTTAAATGTCAAAAAAAGATAATCCTTGGTCCTTTTTCTTTATTTCCTTCATAGTCAAGAACCTATTTCCCTGTCAGCAACTGGAATGTCCTGAAAATGGAGCAGAAGCAGGAATATTTTGTGATCATAAAAACCTATTCTCTTCCATGCTATAAGCTTAGGAAAGGAGATCTTGAATTGTAATGAAAAAGCAATAGAATCCAACCTAGTCCAATCCAAGTCAACCCAATCTAACAAACATTTATGAAGTATCCATTAGGTTCGAGGAGCAGTGTTAGATGCTAGGTATACAGAGACAAAAAAGAAAACAATCAAGAAAACTTCAAGAAGCTTATATTTTTCTTGAGGGTGAAGAGAGACGATAAAATATGTAAATGGAGAAATACATGTATGACAATTTGTAGATGAAAGATTGAGTATTTATATCTAAAGAGATCAGGAAAAGCAGCGCACATGAGCTGACCCTTGAAAGAAGCTAAGGATTTTAAAAGGTAGAGATGAGAAGGGAGAATATTCCAAGCAAGGGAGGAGGGAGAATGAGTAAGGCCTCAGAAGGAGGCAGGCCCAGAGGTCAGAGATGGATTACTTAAGATTTGGACCACCATGTAGACCTGTTTGTCTGTAATGGAGAGTGTATGAAGGGGGTCAATAACCAAGAAGCAAGAACAGAACATCTCTCAAAGTCTTCTTGCTCCCCCATGCACTTCCTTAGGGATGTTAATAAATGCACCAGAGATTTGGGGACATTTACTCAATATTTTTCACTAATACTAAAACTTTCTTTGTTTATGGTCTACTTGTCAGACTTTTGTATGTGCTGATTTTTATTTAGTTCTGTAATTGAAACAATTTCCTGCTTATGTATAAAAAAACGACTGGTCATTTTTTTCTGGATACTACTATTCTACAAGTTACCACAGCTATCAGTTCTTCTGTAAAACACGCACACACACATACACACAATTGACTGTATTTACGTAAGACTACAGTTTGCAAGGAGCTTAACGTGTTTTCTTATTTTATCCTCACTATGACTGTCTAAAGGAGTTCTATCTGTTTAAGGCTTTCTTAATGCTTTGATAGTTAATGATATTCAACAGAAGACTTTGAAAATGTCACCTGTTTCCCCATCCCCCACTTCCCAGCTACAAGTAAATTGTTTAGCCCACACTTAAATTTCTTTCTGCATCGTGAATAACGACAGAGAGGGATATAATGATGGATGGATTCATGACACCAACAAAACTTGTTTCTGTGTGCAATTATTTGCAATGAGTGTGTGTGTGTGTGTGTGTGTGTGTGTGTGTGTGTGTGTGTGTGTGTGTTTTGTAGTGGAATCATAGAGTTTATACTCTCTCAATCAAGCACTCTAAATCCTTAAAGAAATGCTCTACAGCTGGCTGGGAATATAATCCCTTTTGAGCAAAGTTTTTGGGCATTCTTCCAACCACAGTTTAAAGCAAACACATAGCTCGCTAAAGGAGAGATTTCTTCATAGAAAACACTTTGCATGAAGCTTTCATGTTCCTGTGAGTCACAGAAAAGGTGAGCCGATCTTGGTGTTTGTGACTTGGGGGGTTGGAGAGTCACCATTTCCACAATGGAGGCCCTGAAAGAAGAGCTGCTCAGTCATAATGTTGTCCTGTCTCTTTGGGCTTTTGTGGAAGACAATGGCTTGCTTCTCATCAGTACTAGCCAGATTAAATCTATAGTTTAAACATGTCATTTAAACCCAGCTTTCAAAACAGCATTCCATAATTAGTGTACCTGGCTGTGTGGTCCCAGGTGAACTGAGGTGTCTGGCAATGCTTCCTCCCCAAGCCCAAGAACTGATTTTCATCTAAAGTATGTAAATAATAGGGCTTTGATATTGTGGTTCTTGGATTACAAGAGGCCCATTCAGATGTGTCCATTTTTGACAGTCACACAGGTCAGAGAGAATTCTTCTCCGTGGCTGAAAAGTGGCAGCCCTTCGGAACAGCATTACTGTCTGTCAAAGAGGGGGAGAAAATCCAGGGCATTCAGATCTCACCTGTCTCTCTTGCCTTGCATGAATGATACTAAGAAGGCTATGGAGAAACAGAAAAAAACAACTCTGTTTAAAGTTTGTGTGGGGAGGGGGCAGGAAAGCAGAAACAGGAGTTGGATTTTGACTGCGAATTAAAGTCTCTAGTAAAGATACTGACCCCTGTGGTCGTTTTATCTTTTCAAATGCAGTACAAACTATGGAAAGGTAGACCTCTCTATTTGGGATGATTTTGTAGGTTTTCCTTTGGCAAGGGATTGAAGGAACTGCTTTGTTGTAGTCCAGTTGTCTCTTAGAAGATTGTCATTCTGTCGATGAAATTGCTACAATATGGGGTGGCGTCATCTAGGAGTTTGTAGGTGTGACCCTTCAAGCGATGAGTTTGGTAATGGGTTTTTTTCTTCCTTTGTGATATAGTGTGATCATGGTAGCTTCTCTCCAACCAGCTGGGGTGAAAAAAAAGACACATACACATATGTAAATACTTCTCTGTGTGTTCATAGGATAATAAATATTTGAAACCAGAAGGAACTTCATAAGCTATCTCATCCATTCTCCCTACCTTCAATCTTTTTTTTTTGGAGGGCAATTGAGGTTAAGTGACTTGCCCAAAGTCACATGGCTAGTTTTTGTGTTAAGTGTCTGAGGCTGGATTTGAACACAGGTCCTCTTGACTCTAGGGTTGGTACTCTATTCACTGTGCCACCTAGCCACCCCCATACCTTTAATCTTATAATCAAAAACCTAAGGCCTAGGGAAATTAAGTGATTTGTTCAAGGTCACACAGGTAATAAGCACCTCAGTTAGCATTTTTCTACTTCAGATGAGAGAGAATGAGATCAATGATGTGTCTGGGCCATCCACTCATCTACATATAACCCATACTAGCTGTGGGTTACATATTCTTGAGCTTAGTCATCTAGGTCATAAAAGGTTATTAAGTAAGTACTACAGGCAAGAAAACTGGGCAAAGCCAAGTAGAAGGACAAGGGGGAACAGGCAGATCTCTTGATCTTTCATTAATGTCTAAGGCAGCATCAGAGAATCAGGATTAAGAATACGGCATCTTATCTCATGTCTTTAACATTGTGATGAAAGCTCATAGAGCTGAAAAGGATCTTAAGAGGGTTTCCAATCCAATTCATTTTACAATTGAGGAAACAAAGGCCCAGAGAGGTTAACTGACTTACTAAGAACACATTGCTTGTGAGATTTTGAGCAGGGATTGCAACCCCTGTGTTCTCACTCTGGAGTATTAGTGTCTTCCTATGAACCCCACTGCCTATAGAGAACTTTTGTGACCTACAAGTTAAAGAAATTTTAAGACGTGGCTGTCTGCATAGTGTCAGTAAAGAATGGACACATTGGCCATGGAAATTCGAATAATGTCTGTGTTTCTTCCTTTTCTCATTTGGAAAATAGTGAAAACAACAAATGCACCAAAGGGTGATGAGGTAAGGTCCTTTAGTAACAGGTGCTGCATGGTAGGTACAATTATATGTAGGCGGTATTAACTGGACTGTGAAGATGTATGAATGTTTCATCATTGCGTTTGCAACTGTGGACAAGGGAAGAACCTGAGGGAGTGGAAAAGATGGAGTCATGATAAAACTCTGTGCCAAGGTTTAGTTTTCTTTGAACTCCTCCTATGCTCAGAGGGAAGATAGAAGGAACTTGATTGCTCCAGACGTTCAGTTTTTGCAATTTGCAGACACACATAAGTGTGTTATGACAAGTCATCCTCCAACAAGTGAAGATAATTGTGGTTTAGATAATAGCATTAATAAAAATGAAAAAAAAATAGTCTATCAGTCAAAATACTGATTGTATATAAAGGATCATAATAAAAGAGAGATGAGTCACAAGTTGTTGAAAGAAATCTATCTCAATGCATCATCAGGCATTTACTTCCCTACTATATCTGTGCAATGAGAAAAATAGGATTAATCAGAGATACTTATCAATTCTGGGTATGTCTTGTATCTATCACAATGTTGCATTACAATAGTGCTGATAATAATTTACTTTCTACCTTTCCCTCAAAGGATCTCAAAGTACTTCAGAAACATGTAAACTAAGAATGCAAGGCATATATATATTATATATACACATATATGTTTATATATATACATTTGCACATGTATATACATTACATACACATATATACACGCATATGTGTATGTGTGTGTGTATATATATATATATATGTATATACATATATTGAAAGAGAGAGAGAGACAGAGACAGAGAGAGAGCGCATTATTTCCCTCCTTCCTTAACTGTAGCTGCTTCTGCAGAAATATAGAAGTCCATCAGTTTGGTCTTTTTGTGGTCTTTAAAACCCATTAGACTCAGACTGGGTGTAGTTCAGAAAATTACTGACTGAAGAAGCTCACTGATTAGAGTATATATTTTTATAGATTTTTTTTCTACTGATAGTAACTCCATATAGCATTAAATGTCTTTCTATGCTCCCATTACCAAGCAATTAATTTCCCTTTTATATGCTGATTTGCTTCATTTCTACTTCATTGCCTGGCTCACTCTCTGGACTTCTCTACCTATCTCCCACAGGCTTCCTACCCCGAAGATGCCTACACCCTGAGATCTACTCTCTAGACTGGTGAGTCCCAGGCCTCAAGCACCATTTCATGAGGGTCCCCGACTAGGCTCACTTCACTCCTGACTGATTTCACCCTCTGGACTTCTCCAGATCCTGGCCAGGCCAGTAGCCTTGCCCTTGGAGGGTACCCTCTCTTGCCTGGTCCCTCTCTTTCCCCCGTTGCAATGTAAGCTCCTTGGGGATAAGGTCTTTCTTGTTCGCTTGTATTTGTATCCCCAGCATTTAGAATAATGCCTAGGGCACAGTAAGTTCTTAATTAAAGCTTGTTCTATGTTTATCTATCTATACATCTGCTGGGTTCTCTGTCTGTCTGCAAATATGTCTAGCATCCATCTTACTTTCTTTCTCGAAATATAATTACAGATAAATACATATTCAAATGAAACTTTTTTCTTAAAAACAAAACACTCAATCCTTTTGCTACTTATTGAGACAATAATGGTAAAGAGAAATAAT
>CM053580.1:259481077-259495585 GCA_028627135.1 Pseudochirops cupreus | reverse complement strand
ATGAGATAATCTTTAGTGAAGGGGAACCCGCTAAATACTGAGTCAGTTCATTCTGCTCTTGTCCTGTTCTAAAGAAGGCACTGTGGTGTTGAGTTATTGGGGCCTCAGGAAGATTTTATGCTAATTTTATGAAATGTTAAAACTAATGAAACAATGAAGTATGTTAGAACCCTGAACTTTCAGGCATGGAACCCGGATTCTAGTCCTAAATTAACTCTGTAGCCATGGACTTGTGTGACTGCTTAAGTCAGTGGTTCTCAATCTTCCTAATGCCGTGACCCTTTAATACTCATGTGTGGGCGTATCTGCATGTGGGCAGACCCGCCTGGAGATGGATAGAGGAGCAGTGTCTTGGTTCCTAAGACTATTGGAAATATGTGTTTTCCAGTGGTCTTAGGCGACCCCTGTGAACCTTGTGAAAGAGTCGTTCAACCCCCAAAGGGGTCGTGACCCACAGGTTGAGAACTGCTGACTTAAGTGGTTGAGTGGTACTTAAACTTTCAGGGTTTCCATTCCTTCATTTTTGAAATGATGTGATTGGAAAGTTGAATGCTAATGTCCCTTCTTACTCTGTGATTCTAGGCTGTGTGTTGTCCATATGCTCAATCAAATTTCAAATGGTATATTTTAGCTTAACTTGGATTTGGAATTTGCAAAATGGGGTTATGTTACACGATGTCTTCTAGCTCCCTTCTAAAAGACAAAAAAAAAAAAGAATGTGTATGTTTCAATCAACAATACTTAGCTTATTAATTGCATACCTTTCAAAATCAGAAGTATAGATTAAAAGATAATACACACAGACACACACATGCATACATACTACCACCATCATCACCACCACTCCAACACACACACACACACACACGGGAAGAATGCTTTTGTGTAATTCGTAAATTTATTTATTTATTTATTTTGATTTTTGGAGTGTAGGGCAGGGCAATTAGGGTTAAATGAGTTGCCCAAGGTCACATGGCTAGTAAGTGTGTCAAGTGTCTGAGGCTGCATTTGAACTCAGGTCCTCCTGACTCCAGGCTGATACTCTATTCACTATGCCACCTTGCTGCCCCTATAATTTGTAAATTTAATAAATGATTTTCTTTTGCACTTATTCTACTCTTAGTTATACTTGCTATACTCTTCTTCTTATATTCCTATTTTCTCTTAGTGATGGATTTTTCCTAACTTATGGGGCATCTCTGTCTCTCTGTCTCTCTGTCTCTGTCTCTGTCTCTCTCTCTCTTTTGAGTTACATCAAGCTTTTACAAGGACTGCATTCTGGGATTGTGGAATGAACATCAGATTAGGAGCCAAGGAAACCTGAGTCCACATCATAGCTTTGCCAGTGCATATGATATTTAGCAAATGACTTCTGGTTTCCATACCACCATCTATAAAACAGGAAGATGAGATGATTTCAGGATGATAGAGTGGAAAGAGTGCAGAAATGAGAGTCACAGAGGGTGAGCTCAAGATGGGGCTATGAACAAACAAATCATCTGATTTCACGGGGCTTCAGTTTCCTCATCTATAGCATAAATGAATTTCTGAGATCCTATCTAGCTCTGGATTTATGATCTTTAAGGTTCTTTCTTTCATCAGAATCTTATATCTCTAAGGCTTGGTCTTTTAGGATATAAAAGTCACCATGTATTTCTGCCAAGTCCTCCTTGAAATAAACTGACATTCTGACCTCATATTCCTACTTTTCAGTTCCTCCTGTGAGGACATTTGCCTGTGTGAGTATCAGTTCTCTTTGTCTTACAAATCTTTGCTCAAAAAAATGGATTCTTGATATAAATAATCAGGGTGGACCAAGCAGGAAAATAGATTACAGCTCTACCTACATGGGGCTCCTAGATCAAATCAGACCTGAGAGTTTCTATTTAGCCTGGATATTGGACCATTTGGACATCAATTGGAAATTTTACCAGTCCATCAACACTGTGATTGAAACTTTCAACTCACATCAAAAGTAATTGGAAGAGTTTTGTTCTTGATGTCTAAAGGCCAATAGAACTTCTGATTTACATCAGACTGACCACTTCTTTGAATCTCAGCTCAGGATTTTCATTTAATACAGTAGCTCTGTGCTGAGACAGCCTTTACGCAGTGGTGCAACTGGGCTGTCTAGAACATATTAAGCAATCTAGCAAGCTTCAAGATCACATTCTTTTTTTAAAAAAAATTCATATTTCTTTTTGTAATTAAAAAAAATTTACTCTTAAATGCAAAACAAGTAAAGAAAAACAAACAGACAAACAACCATTGCCATGTACTGAACAGGCCATATGGCAGGATTCAACATAGAGCAGTAAATTTCCATTTCAAGAAAACTATATAATAAACACTACATGTTGCTTTCAAAGCTTCCCAGCTTTTCTTTGCTTCCTCGTTTGTTTCCTTTTGCTCTCTGCTGTGCACTTTTTAATTTTTCCCTCTCCCTCCTCCCATACCCTAATGAAGGCTACAATGCAGTGTTGATACATACATATATACATATATGCATGTGTGTATGGATATATACATACACACATATATACACACAGATCTCTTTAAACATACACATATGTACACATATACACTCACACACATATGTATATATGACTGTACTATGCTTATTTCCTCCTGTTACCTGTTTCTCTGAAGGTGAAATCTTCCTTTGTAAGTCCAAGTCTTCCCATGTTTTTTCTAAATCAACCAGCTCATCATTTTCTACACCACAGCAATACCCCTTTCTGGATTCAAACAGCATCTTCCTTCATAGGATCTTTGAGGTTAATTTGGGTATTTATCATAGTCAGAATGACTTGGTTGCACAAAGTTGCTCTTAAAACAATACTGCTGTTACTGTATATAATCTTCTCTTGGTTTTGCTCATTTTGCTCTTCATTATTTCATGGAGGTCTTTCCAAGCTTTTCTAAAGTCATTGAGTTCATCATTTCTTATAGTAGAGCAATATTCCATCATCAACATATACCACAGTTTGTTTAGCCATTCCCCAACTGATAGATACCCTGCAATTTCCAACTTTTTGCCACCACAAAGAGAACTGCTATAAATATCGCTTTCCAGATGCAGAATAATTAGTTTCTTAAGTCAAGATATTAAGGCAGAGTGGGTCAGTGAAAAGAGCACCTAGTTTTAGCATTTACTAGTTTTGTGACCCTGGGTAAATCATTTTAGTTCTAGGTTCTTCAATTTCTGTATTTGAAAATGGGACATCATAATCTTGTTAGTTTTTTTCCAGGCATTTTGTAAAATTTAACACAGTGCAGAATTTTTTTAAACACTTTAATTTTTAATTAAAATCTATTTTTTTTTCTTCCTAGTAACTCTCTCCCTTGGGGTGAGTGGGGGTAAGGGGGCAGAGATCTCATCTTATGATTTCATTATTATGTGGGACATATGTTATGGAAATATCTTCTTCCAATATAGATATATATTTTATCTTTAATTAATAGACATAGAAAGTTGCATTAGTCACTGAGTGTCTGTAAGACTTATCCATGGTCACATAGTCTATGTGGGAGATAGGACTTAAACCTAAGTCTTTCTGACTTCTTGGTAGGCTCTTTGAGACATAACAGTCTCTATTTATTACCACTATTAAGGTATAATTGAAGATGAATTTATATAAAGCATCCAGATAACTATTTTTTTCTTTTTCATTGTAAATCACAATATGTTTGGGCTCAATCTCTCCTGACAACGGTTATTCATTAATCACCAAATAATTTATCTAGCAATAATATAAAAATACATTATATTAAGCAAGTTAGGATTTTTCAATGACTATAAAAACAAAATAAAAAACCATTTAAATGTCAGCTAAGTTGAAGATGCCTTCCTCATGCTCATTCATTCAGAATAATTCATTAGTAAACACTTACTTTCAGCTACAGGTAAATCCCAGTGTCAAGTCTATTTTCTTGTCTGGATGGATTATTGTCATTGCTCTCTCGTTATTTGCTGGGACAAGGTGACCTTGGAATCAGTTCAGATTAATCATGAGAAAAGCTGGTCAGTCTTAGCAACAGTCAAAGAATAGCATATATTAGACTGTATAAAGAATAAAAATAAAGAAAACAAGGAAATTCCTTTTGGGGAGGCCCAAAGAGAGACCATTGTCTATAGTGGCACTTCTATTTACAGTAGAAAAGTAGCATGTGATTTGCAAAGTATTGAATTTTGGTCAAATCCTGGCTAGAGTCGGTTATCTCAAGATGAGTTAGTGTCATTTATTATTATTGCTGTTATTACTATTACTACTACCACTATTGTCATTATTTTGCCCAATGCTTTAACATAGTGGATTGCTTAATAATTGTTTGTTGGGGAAGTGAATTGAATAGAGAGAATTCCAGCAAAGTGGATACTTTTTCTATATTATTGAGAGCTAATGGTAGGTAGACTTTCCTGAAACAAACAAAAAATTGTAAAACATACACGAACTTTGAAGAGAAAATTGTCATCTGGGAAATCAGACTGAAATTGAGATATTAGGATTATAGAATTTAGAGCTAGAAGGAACCCATTAATACAGCCCTTTCATTTTACAAGTAAGAAAACTGGTGACTGGAAAGGTCAATTAACTCACTTAGAGCCACTCAGCTGAGAGGTAGCACAGTAGAAACTTGAACCCAGGTCAACTGATTCTGATTCCAGTGCTCTTATTTCTCCCCACTTCCTACAGAGCAGGACTTTTAAAACTTTCTCTACTCATGACCCCTTTTTGCCTGAGAAATTTTTATGCAACCCTGGGTATATAGGTATATAAAATAGGTGTACAAATCAAAATTTACTGATAAAAAATCATATAGAAATTTATTTTAAAACAATTCTTTGGTATACATATAATTTTACCATTTATTAACGATGAAAGCAAATTTGCATACTAGTGAGATGGATGTGCTTGTTTATTTTTACATAAAGAATTAAATCTTGGAGGAATATTTGGCACTGCATGACATAGAATATCTTGGTTTTTCAGAGTTGGTTGATATTTTGATTTTATAATCGTCAATGCTGAGAATGCTGCTTTGCATAAATAGATAGTACAAATGGCAGAAGTATGTTTAAGATCATTTTAGAAATTGTTGGAAATTCTGTCCTATTCCCAAGCCAAAATTTATTTAATGATTTTGTATGTACTGTAAAAACACTGCAACTTGTAACATACAATAGTCTCAAATCTGAGCCAACAGCTTTCTGGCAGCGTTCACTGGTGTTGTGTGGTGTGACAGCATGCACGGTGCAAAGTGTGTATTTTGTGTGTTCAGAACCAAGGACAGTAGAGTCACACGATGCAGAAACACTGTGGATTCATTGCATGTTTGATTTTGAATTAATTTTTGGTCATTGTGTGTCCAGAAACCTATTACTGTTGCCATATTTTTCTGGATCCCCACATTCAGTTACCGATCCTAAAAGTTTAAGTGTTAGGAAGAGGACAAAAAGCTTCTTTGGTCATTGTTGTTACTGCTGCTGTTGATGCATTGCCTTATGGTCATGAAGTCTCCTTGTAGCGATAGGATGTTCATTTCCATGTTGATCTGCTATGACCCAATGCTAAAACTAACTGGCTATTTAGATTCTGACTTCACTGAAGCCTGAGGTGAATATAGTCATTGAGTTTTAAAAAAAAAGATTGTAAGACTGTAAGAGGTTTTCATTGAGAGAAAAGGGAGAGGCTCTCTTTTCTAAGAGAGTTAGGTGGCACAGGACATAGAGTCCTGGATTTGAGAGAGTTTGGAGTTAGGAAGACTTATCTATGTGATTTTAAATCTGGCTTCAGACACTTACTATCTGCCTGACCCTAGGCAACTCACTTAATTCTGCCTCACTTTCCTCATCTGTAAAATGAACTGGAGAAGGAAATGGCAAGCCAGGATCCTAAAAAAAATAAAGTGTCATGAAGAGTCAGACAAGACCAAAATGACTCAACCAAAACTCTTTGCTGAAGTTTCATCCCAACTTCTTGTCTTAACTTTTTCAGTCTGTAGATCACTTCAGAACAACCAAGAATCTCTCTGCAATCTCAAAAAGAAACTTTACCAGACTTAATGGGAAGACTGAGACTGCTTTTGGTGAGCCAACAGTGATGTGGTTTGCTTCTAAATAAATAAATACATAAACATCATACGCCATTAATTGATTGATTGGTTGAGTTTAGAACTGAAATTACATTGGTGTGGGGAGGTTCTAAATTAGAAACTCTCTCCATTGATATAAATCTGCAATTTATTTGTAATATGTAATCCTAAATAGTTGCCTGGGAACACAGAAAGATTGTTTTTCCCCTAGTGTCCCAAAGCCAGTGTGGGTCAAAGAGAGGCCACAAACTCAGGTTATTCTGATACAATATAGGCCTTCCATCTGGAATGATTACTTTGGGGATCATTTTGTTTTCTTATCTGTTTAGTTCAATTCAATTCAACAAACATTTATTAAGCACCTACATGCAAGGCATTGTACTAGGTGTTGAGGATGAAAACAAGTGTCTTGCCCTCAATGATAGGCAGCATGGCTAACAGTAATATAGATAGAACTTTAAGGTTTATAAAATGCTTTACATATGCTGCCATATCTGGCCCTCAAAACAACCCCGTGAGGTAGATTCTATTATTATCCTCACTTTACAGATGAGGAAATGGAGGCAGATAGAGATTAAGTGACTTACCTAGGATCACACAACTAATAAGTATCTGAGTTAGAATTTGAATTCAGATCTTGATGACTCTAAATCAAGCAGTCGATATACTATGCCACCTAGTGGCTTCAGGGGTTTTACATTCTATTGGGGGAATACAATATGCACCTAATCATATTCAACACAGTATTTTGATGAGGGAGAGAGCTTCAATAACCAAGGAGAATTGGTAAGGATCCACATAAAAGTTGGTCTTTTAGCTAGATCTTTAAGGAAGCTAAGCATCCAAAGGAGTAGAGGGCATAGGAGGTCCTATACAAAAAGACAGAGACAGGAAATGGAATGCTGAGTTTAGGGAATGGATAACAGTCCAGGCAGGCTCAAAAGGAGGGTGCATAAAGTGGGATTATATAAAGTAAATCTGGAAAAGTGCATCTGGGACCAGAATATAGACAGATTTAAATGCCAGGCTGAGGAGTTGGTAATTCATTGTGGGGACAAACACGAGGGACTGGTAATTTTTTAAGAAGGAGAGGATGCTTTAGGAAGATTATTTAGACACCTTTGTGGAGGATGGATTGGAGACTGGAAGAAATGGAAATGATAGACAAATGAAGAGATGATCACAATAGTCCGTATGAGAAGTGAAGAGGGTTTGAACTAATGAGAGACATGCTAGTGGAAAGAAGAGGAAAGAAGTTAAAGGTGGAGTGGAGGTAGAATTAATAAGATTTCCCAAGTATTTGGAATGAGCAGAGGGCAAGAGATGACTCAAGAATAAGTCCAAATTTATGAGTCTGGGTAATTTCAATTTGAGATTTCTAGGAGACGAAGGAAATGCCCTTCTGAGGGCAAGAGGAAATGGCCAGCAGTCAGAAGACCCAATGCCTAGAATCCAGAGATTGCTTCAGACTAGATTTGTTGATTTAGTGGAAGTTCAGATGCCAGCTTTCATGTGGATCCTTCCTGTTTCTCCACAGTTATTGAAACTCTCTCCCTCTGTGAAATACTTTGTTTTTAACATATTTATGTGCATATTGGATTCCCCCAATAGAATGTAAACTCTTTAAAGACACTAGATGGCACAATGGATTGAGTGCTTGACTTGGAGTCGTAAGACCTGAATTCAAATCCTGACTTAGATACTTATTAGCAGTATGACTGAGAAAAAAAGGTAGGGGAAAAATGAGAAGAGGAACCTAGGATAGAGTCTTGGTTAAGGATAAAAGATGGATAGTGTACAAAGCTATAGAAAGTTGTTACCATAACAGCTAGAAAAAGGCTGTTGCATTTAGGAGATCATTGTTCACCTTAACATTTTAATTAGATGGTGGGATCAGAAGAAAGATTTCAAGTAGGTGAATGGAAGTGAGGAAGCTGAAGAAACAAATGTGGAAAAGAGATGAATGATGATTACTTAAGAAGATCACAAGGTCATATAATTTTTTTTAAGGGAAGGGGAGACTTGTAGGTAGAAGAGAAGAGTCATAAACTGAAATTAAACTTAAGAGATAGGGAAAACTCCAGATGGAGGGGGAGGGAGTAGGATCAAGGACATAGGTATAGGTGTTTGGATTGACAAAGAGAAGGGCCTCCTCTTCATTAAAGGCTGGAGCAAAGACTACAAAAGAATGCACTGCGGTTTTGAAGTGTGGAATAGGGGAGAAAAATAATTCATGGATATTTGAGTCAACTTTCTCAATAAACAACAAGAAAAGAGGAGGGATTGAGTTGAAGGATTGAAGATAAGTAAAGGTTTGGAAAAGCTTTGTTTGATAGTCCATCAGGGAAGAAGAAAAGGATTACCATGAAGCATTGTATGCCCAATTGAAATTAGATCAAATAAATTTACATTTTATATACATTTATTTTTTCAGAGATATGTATTATCCTTCAGTAACATTCAGAGGTATTGGAGAAGTGTAGTGCCAATGAGATATTTACAGCACCCACGATCAAGATAAAGACCATGACTATAAATTTTCATATCCATGCATGGCACTCGATCACAAAATATAACAAACTCTCCATATAGAGGACAGAAGCAAACCATTTATTTAGACACCAGAAAACTAAATTCCAAAACCAGTAAGCTGATTCCATCATAATAGTAAAGAAATTAACAAGCTGTAACAACACAGAGAGTCATACCATCTCTTCCCCTTCTCACAAATCAATACAAGATCAATATTTACTCACAAATCTCTCTAACTCCTTGCCTGAACATCCTCTCTCTCTCACTGTCTCTCTGGCTCTGACTCCCATCTTCCTATGGGCTCTGCTTCCCTTTAGCAAACTCCTCCCCCCACAGGCTCCATGTGACTACATTCAGCCTATTAGGGGGCAGAGTTTACTTTCAAAGCAGCAAAGGTCTTCAAATTCCCCCCTAGGTCAATTAAGGGGCAGGAAGATCTTCAAATTCCCATTCCCATTACAAGAAGACACCAAGTGGGAAAGTACGGGGAAGCCAGGGCCTAGATTTATCAAGACAAAAGCATCAATAGGGCAAGGGAAAAGGGATTCATGGCTACAGGACAGTGTGTAGTAAAATCAACTGCATATTCAGGGCTATGAAAGGAAAAATGTCAAGCCAGATTAAGGGTGATGAACTGGAACAACAAGGAAGATGGAGGGAATGAAAGTCAAAGTGAAGACAAAGAATATGTTTGCAAGGAATGGGGAAGAGAAAGAGATGGCTGAATAGATGACTGGCTGGCTGGATGAATAGATGGATGGATGAATGAATGAATGAATGAATGAATGAAAGAATGAAGAAAAAAGGTACGTACCAGGCACTGTGCAAAGCACTGAGGATACAAATGTAGTAAACAGGATAAGTCTTACCCTCAAGGAGTTTAAATTCTAATAGGAAGAAATAGGAAGTCATGATGAAAGAAAAGGTTTTCAGAGTTACATATCATGACTATGAGTAATGGTGAGATGTAATATGTGACCACCTCCATGGGTGGCTGAGGTCATGGGAATTGCGGAAGTTAATGAAGGTATAGAACAAAGTACTGAAGAGACATCAAATTCTGAGGTCAGGGGTTGGGATGGGAAGGAAGACTGTGGACATAATATTAATCTCCTTGAAGAAGGAGAGCCTAAACCTAGAAACCAATAAAGGCTGTTCCACAGGATGATATATATGGATGAAATGAATGCTAAAAAGAGGAGATGCCAATGAGTGGAGACGAGAGGGAGAGTCTGGAAAGGACAAAGAGAAGTAAGGAATATTCCTCCTTCTCCCAATTCAGTATTGTAGAGGAGAAGAAGGATGGAAGCCACTGAAGACAGTGGCCCAGTATATAGCACCTCGTAAAGGAAGCTCCATTCCTGTGAGTCCCTCTTTCCCTCCCATCAAGAGATGAAAAGATTATTTGAGAAAGATGAATAGGATGAAGGGAAATTTGTTAATATAAGGTGGAGCATTCCAGAGGGCACAAGGGCATACCAAGACAGAAAAGAGAAGGGATAGGGCCTACATGATGAGGTTAATGTCTCTAGGTAGAAAAAGCAAGCAAACCATGATACCTTTGATTCCCACAAACATGCCTTAACCGAAGAGGTTTTCTTAGAAAATTCAATATCTGCTGAAATCATTACATTCTTTTTTGTATCTAGTAGGGATTTTTCTCTCATTCAAAATAATTGGTTAATGGTCATTGAAACTATTTCTGGAAATAGACTTGTCCTCATGTCTGGAGCCTGATTGGCTATTCATTGCTTTTCCCTTATTTTTTTTCCCCAATCAGTTCCCTGACTTCTACCAATTTTGTACCCCACATCCCTTTACTGCCAGAGTGAAATCCCCACCAAGTCCCTGGTCAAGTAGGAACCACTGTCTGCCAGAGGGGTAACTGTGAATCAATGTGGACAAATAGGAACTCCCTGTCAGACAATGGAACAGCTGGGAACCCATCCCTGCCCCCATCCATCACCAGATAAAGCTAAGCTGAATCAAGAGCCCCACCCATTCTTGCTTGTTGTCTCAGAAAGTAGGAGCTGCTCCTGCCCTTTCAGCTGAGAGGCCCCAGGGATTCCCCCACCCGCCTGTGTCTGTCAGATGTGCTGATGGGCATGAATGGTGGGGTGCAGGGGAGTCCCCTGCCTGCTTGCACCTGTCAACACAGCTGATGGGCATGAAAAGGTGGGGGAGTCTTTTCTGCCCACTCTGTCAACCCAGCTGACAGACAAGTGTGAGTGGGTAGGGCTCTTGGCCTCTCGGTAGTCAGATAGGGGAGTTGTTGTTTGACTGGGGAATGGATGGGGGTTTCCGCTTGCTTGGCAGACAGAGGGTCTGTAAGCTCGAGAGGCAGAATGGTCCATACAGCGGATTGTTCCCCAGGGTAGAGAGAAAGGCAGGGCTAATATGTGTGCCCTTGTGAATGTATTTTGATGTGAAGATGTGGCCCCATATCCAAACCGTGTGTTGACTCACTGAGCCATAACGTGTGTGTCGAGTATGTTGGGGGAGGACTAACATTTTGGACCAAAAATAAAGAGCCAGCTACTAATGGTTCTGTCATGTAGATGTGCTTTCAGACAGTGAGGGAGAGAGGTAGTGGAGGGAATATTGGTTAATTTCCAGACATATATTTATGTGAGAAGGTAGTTTGACATGCTTTTCTTCCTACTCCTCGTCAAAATTAGTAAGGTTTTTTTCTTTAGGTCTTGCAAGAATAAATCATGGACGTCTCATAAATCCTTCAGATTGTGATTTTAAAATCACTTCAGCTAGAATAGAGTTAAAAAGATATATTTTTTAAAGGAGAAATGAGATGTTGGAATAGATCTAATAAAGGAAAAAAGTATCTTGGCAAGAAATACTGTGGTCCTTGCATATAGCATCACTCAATAAATACGTGTTGCTCTGGTATGGCTTGTTGAAATATAGTGTAACATCCACATTCAATTTAATTAGACCAAACAAGCATTTATTCAGTACCTAGTGTGTGCAAATAACTGAGCTGGACACTGGAGGTACAAAAATAAAAATGAAACCTTTCCTACCCACAAAGAGCTTACATTCTACTGGGAGGAAACAACATGTATACAGATAAGTAAAATCAAAGTATATGCAAATATGTACACATTATCTGGGGATGTGAGGGGGAGACCTCTAATAATCTGAGGAATCAGGACAATCTTTGCATAGGAAGTGGCACCTGTGCTGAGCCAGGGAGGTCAAGAAAGGAGGGAAAATATTCTATCACAGAGACAGTCTGTGTAAAGAGACAGAAGTGGGGGATGGAGTATAATATATGGAGAACAGACAAGCAGACCTGTTTTACCAGAACATAGAAGCAGTGAAAGGGAGTACTGTAGAATTGTTCTAAATAGATTAAATTGAAACCAGAGTCTAAGAAACCATATTAAAGTTGAAAATACAATAATTCTATTCAACAGTTATTACGTATCTTTTGGATATAGGATACTGTGTGTGGTGCTTCAAGTGTTAAAGAGCCTTTGATAATGTCCAAGACAAAGTAATGATTATCTAACCCTGTGATACTGTTTAGAGTGTTGCCATGAGGCTTCCATGCCAATGCCTTGTTCAGTTAGGCTAAATTTCTGCAGTGGTTAAAGAGCCCAAAGGAACCATAGAGGTAATGCCAATAAAACTCCTTATTTATGAGAGAACTAATTTCCTTCAGTAGATTGATAACACTTGACTTGGTCAAGTTACTTTCTCAGCCCTTCAGCAAACTAAAGTGAGCTGCACAATAAATTGTATTTGTTGTTAAAGTAACTTAAATACCAGATGTGAAGTGGGAAGTAAAATTAACTTCTTTTCCCATTTTCCCATTTCCCACCGCCATAGTGAGGGTGCCACCAAATTAGGCTATTTGCTCCTATTCCTCACTCTTTATTCTTTGGAGGGCCGGTTTTGATGAAAGAGAAAAGTTCTTTGGAAATGTTATCAGTCCTCCAAGTCTCCTGGTCATGGTCCCCTAGAGTAGGGCAATGAAAATTATCAGAGGAAGCAGAGACTCTCTGGGTGATAAATGTGACTACCTCATCTCTGGGATATGAGACAATCTAGAATGTGGTCAATCAACTGAGTCCAAAATCAATCTATAGTTCAATGGTTACACCACTTTTCATTAGAGTTATGTTGAAAACTTAACCAGGAAGCACCAACAGACAATTCTGAATTTGTTGAACAGTAAAGACCTTTCCTTGAATTGTATTATTTTTTAAAAATGTTACCCCTGAAACAACCCTGCAACATCTTATTTTGTTTTCATGACACCTTTACATTTTTAGCTTCAATTATCTTTCAGAAGACAGGATCTTTGGCACATCTTTCAGTTACTTTCTCATTTTAAGGCTTCAGAGTGCTCTTTCTGCCTCAGTGGCAAAGATTCTGTCAGTCCTGTAGATGCACCATTGAGTATTTCATCACATGTGACAGTTCCTCATCGGTAATTCTATTACTGTTGAATTGAAGAAGTCCTATCTCCACTAGGCCAGTTGTGAAGAAACATGACTGGAAGTCAGCTACCCTTCTCATTTACAGTCACCTTAAATACCACATTGGCCTCAATATATGGTTTGAAATCTGAAAATGAAATCTCGTTAAGAGGAATTATACATGTATGTTTACACAGGAAAATAGTAATAATAGCAACAATCTACCAATTAAAGGATTCACTCGTGTTTTATTCACTTCAGACTTGGTTTAAAGAAAAAAGTATATCTGATATTCACACCAATAGTATTTTAGTGACTTGTAGTAATGAAAAATTCAAAGAATTTGTTGCTTTACTTTACTGATAGTCTTCTGTTTCTTTGTTACATTTGATGCTTCATATGTTCCACCTTTGGTCCAAATATAGCATCCAGAGCAAGAAAACTGATCATTGTTCTGAACCCTACTCTTAAATACCTTGTTCACTTTCATTTGTCACATCTTAAAAGTGACATCAACCAACATGAGAGACAGCCTGGTGTAGTGAATAAAGAGCCAAATTTGGAGTTAAGGAGAAGGAGTTAAATTTGGAGGAATTCGGCTTCAAATTTCACCTCTGACACATTTGGTTGTATGACCTTCAATGAGTCAATTAACCCCTCAGTATCCCCAGGTAATTCTTTAACACTACTAGTAATAGAGTAAATATGAACCTGCATTGGTAGAAGGAGTTTCTTTACTAGGAGTTCTAATGAATTCACAAATCCATTTAAAAAAAAAAGACAAATTTATTTTGAAGAAATTGCAGGGTATGGAAATGTTACACATGAGGAATAGTAAAAGGCATTGCTATTTAGCCTGGTAAAAGAGAAAACTTGAGGATAAGATAGTTAGGCATGAGGCATTACACTTTCTTCATTATTTTAAAAGGCTGTCACGTGTAGAAAACTTATTTTGAATAGTTCCAGGTAATAAACTCAGAACCAAGGCGATTTTTAAAAAAAGTTCCCCATTAGTAATGGGAAGGCAGATTTCATTCAATAAGATGAACTTTCTCACCACAGAACTATCCAACAACTATCCAACTATCCAACAAGGGAGTCAACTACTTTGCAAGGTAGTGGCCTCTCCATCATCAGAGGTTTTCAACAGTTACAATTGTCACTTTTCCATGTTGTCATGTAAATAGTTCATCTTTGATAGGTACCTTATGATTTCTTTTCCATGTCTTGTCTTCTTTGTTGTGTTGGAGTGTCAAACTTTCTTTTCAGTTCTGGTTTTTTCAGCAGGAATGTTTGAAAGTCCTCCACCTCATTGAATGACCATATTTTCCCCTGGAATACGATGCTCAATTTTGCTGGGTAGGTGATTCTTGGTTTTAATCCAAGCTCCCTTGATCTCCGGAATATCATATTCCAGGCCCTTCGATCCCTTAATGTA
>CM053580.1:259411940-259473342 GCA_028627135.1 Pseudochirops cupreus | reverse complement strand
CCTATATCTTCCTATGAAATCTCATTTATGCTAATTAAATAAATTGTTGAAAATTTCATTCATTTCATTTCTTGAAAACATGCATAGTTAATGAGATTTTCTATGTGTCCAGACTTTAGGAACACCTGTAGAATCCTTACAGTTCTCTTTGGGACCTAAGTATGTGGTTCAACTGGGTTCCTTTCTTCTCTGCTGCTAGAATTCATGCTTCTTTCTTCAGTTGTGTGTTGCTCTGTATATATGTCTACATATAGTTTGTCTCTGCTCCTTGTTGGATATATCTCCAACTGGTCCAACAGCTCCACTCTAGAACTACCAATTTGACGGGTAGGGGTGTTAAAACAAGAATTTCCCCCATCCCCCAGTGATCTCCTCCATGAACAACCCTGGATTCAAGAAATTTCCTGCTAGGACTGAAACTGTTGAAATTTATTCTCACCTTACTTATTTAAATCCTCTCTTCCTCCCAAGGTATGGCTGATTTGTTTGCTCAATGAATGGAACTGTTCTCTTTTGGTCAAAGAGGTGTTCTATTCTATGTATGAATCATGCAGAGAAAAGCTTGGACAACAGAAAAAAAATAAGATATTAGTTCCTTAACTATGTGCTACCTGTCAATGCTTAAATATTATCTATAATTCTACTGTAATTCTCTTTACAATACTTAAGTTTTATTATTATGATACTCCAAACTTAGCAACAGCAACATGAAAGGTGAAAACAGCATTTAGTCTGTAGTATGAATTTGGAACTTGCTCTCCAATAGTGTTATAAGGGATTTTCCTGTAGTTAAAGATGTGACTTCTTTAAAATTCTATCTATATCTACACTACACCTATAATATGTGTACATATATACCACATACATTATATTTTAAATATGTCCTACATACATTATGTATTAAACATAGAATATATTCTATATTAAAAGTATTATATACATGTGTATATATTTATATATATTATACGTGGATACACATACATGTATTAGGAAATCGGAGTATTAAGGGGCCAGTAACAATAGGTTAGTACAAAATGGAAGAACAAGGTCTAGGGTAAAAGCCAGGTAGAAATATCAGAGAAAGAAAACACAAAAAGTTCAGGCTACAGAATTCAGATGGTCATCAGGATGCAGGTACCAGGCAGAGATTCAAGAAACAAGGGGTTTAGATGTAGGAAATATAACAGATCTGGTGGAGACAAAGAGGCAGGCTGAGCAGCAAAGATTACAGGCAAGGAAAATTAATATCTTGGGGTTCAGAAATCCACACAGAGAAATTTGGCATCAGCAGCCTGAACAAATGTCTGGCTTACAGAGGGTGGTATTTCTTAGATAAGGAGCATAGGTAATTCATAACAAATCCATTAAATTTTCAGATGACCAAAAGTCAGGGTATAGAGTCAGGGTGCAAAAAGATCTTGACAGCCTAGAACACTGGAATGAATTTCCTAAGTTGAAATTCCATAGAATTAAATGTAAAGTCTTACACTTAGGTCCAAAAAACAATTTTATAAGTCGGAAGCCATACTTGAACATTTTTTTTGTTTATTTGTTTGTTTTCTGGGGAAAAAATCCGCATGTTTTAGTGGAATACAAGCTCAGTCTGAATCAGCAGTACAATATGAAACAAACAAACAAAAAGTTAATATGATCCAGAGCTGCAGTTAGAAGGGCACAGCTTCCAGGAATAGGGAGGCGATAGCCCCACTGTGTGCTGTGTTCTCATCAGACCTCCTCTGGTGTATTATTTTAAGTTCTAGGTATTGTGGTTTGAGAAGAATACTGATAAATTGGAGAGTGTCCAGAGGAAGGCAGCCAGGATAGTGAAGAGCCTGTAGTCCTATGTCATATTGTTGTTGGTCTTTCATTCTTGAAGAGGATCAATGACTTCACTATGGTGATGTTTTGACTTGCAAGTGAATTGGATTGAAGTGAGACAGAGCTATGCAAAGTCACCAGTCTCACTCTCTCCTCCAGAGTCATCTGGGTCCAGCGGCAAGACATAGGTCAAGGAGACCAGTGATGGACCTGGAGGCAGTGGGAGACCTTGGCCTTTTTAAGCTAAGATCTTCCCCAGGTCTCAGTTTGTCTGAGGCAACATCCATTCAGTAATCAAAAGCTAGGTAAGAATTGAAGCAAAAGAAGGCCTACTCCATCTTCACAAAAGAATCAGTCTCAGAGGTTCAGACCCTCAGAGTTTTTGGCCAGAACAGAAACAATTGCTATTTACACTCACTCTGAGACATCAGAACCCAAACAATGAACAAGTGAGGTTGAACTGGGGGCCTGTTATTAAATGATGGGGTGAGAGCCATGAGTAATTTGGATTTAAAGGTATAGTCAAGTTATTTCATTTGAATCCCAATAGGCTTTATCAAAATCTGGTTTTTGAGAGCTATATTTCAAGAAATCATAAATAAAACTTACATGAGACAAAAGAGTTAATTGCCCTAGTTAAAAACAAAACAATGATAGAATAAATAAATAGGGAAGAAAAAAAATCTATCACTCTAGCCCTAAGTGATCTAAATTTATATTCTTTTGGATAGAGCACCCAAATATAAAACTGGACACGTTTAGCTTGGAGAAGAGAAGACTCAGGGAGGATAAGGACTGTCTTCAAGCATTGAAAGCTGTCCCATAGAGGAAGGATTAGATTTGTTCTGCATGACCCCCAAAAGCAGAACCTGGAAAAATGTGTGGAAGGGTCAAAGAGGTCAATTTAGGTTAGATATCAGAAAAACAACAACAACTTCTGAATGATTAGAATTGAATAAAGTGGAATGGGCTACCTCAAGAGTGGTAGATGCTGCCTTCTTGGGATGTCTTTAGGCAAAGACTATATGACCCCTTCTCAGGGATATGATCATGGGGATTCCCTTTGGGTATGGTTGCTGCTCACAGAGGTTGATGCAAAGCTACAGGGAACTTATAAGCCATCTTAGATCATAAAAAGATCTATATAGAAGATGAATAGAAAGTCAATTAACTGAGGAATAATACAGAAGAGTGTTATGTTCACATAAGAATAGTCTCAATAACTTCAGGTTTGAAATTAGAAAGAGATAAGACACTCATAGACTACCTAAAAGTTAACAAAATGAGGTTCATTTAGCTAGGTGGTACAGTAGATAGAGAAGTAGCCTAGAACTCAGAAAGATCTTGTTAGGTATGTGACCCCGGGCAAGTCACTTAACCTCTGTTTACCTCAACTGTAAAATGGGGCTATTAATAGCACCTACCTCACATGGTTATTGTGAGGATCATTTTAAGATAATATTTGTAAGATGCTTAGTATGGTGCCTGGCACATAGTAGGTGCTATTTAAATGCTTTTTATTATTATTAAGCATTTAGCTCAGGTAGGCATGCCCCTCTCCTCTCCATACAAAAAGATGTCTGATGAGCAGGGGAAGGTATCATGATTTTCATGGCCTTGGGAAATCCACCGAATCTGAAAGGACCTGACCCATGTGAGCAAGCCTCTTTTATCTCCTTAGGTAACTAGGAAGCCACATCAAAGGCTGTAGATTTAGTTGACTGAGTCAATCAAATCCTGAGTTTAATTCAAATACCTTTTAAGGAAAAATGTGCCAAACCTTCATGGGGTATGGTCTTTGGAAAAGTTAGCATAGTCTCCATGATGGGGGATGCTGGTAGATAGTATGTCTCTTTCCCCTGAGGAACTAGAAACAATAATTTACTTTTAGAATACTTAAGGTTTACAAAATGCTTTTTATACACAATCTGATTTGATCTTCACTATCTATCTCTGCAAAATTGATAACGTGGGCATTGTTATCTCCATTGTACGGTTGAAGAATCTGAAACTGAAAACAGCTAAGTGACTTGTTCATGATCACCCAGCTTATAAGTTTTGGAGTCAAGATTTGAACTCAGTTCTTTCTGACTCTAGGTCCAGGACTCCACATCTATAAACAAATACATATATTTTTTCCTATGTGCCTATTATTTATATATGTAAATACAACATGGCATAGCATGGCATAATAAGTGATATGATATGATACATGGTATATGATATGATATTATATGATATACATAATCTATTGTCCCACATCCAGTGCCTTCTCAGACTGGGTGTGATTTGGGAAGCTTCTCAAAATTTACGCTCTCTGTCTATTTCACCCCCATCCTTGGAAATCTCTGAGTATAGTTTATATTTAGATTTCCACAGACATGAATAAAGTTATGCCTGCTCCCATGCAAACCCTGAAGTTATTAGTAATGGATATAGAACCATTTTTCTTTCAGCCTACCATTCAATATGCCTTCTTTCTTCCACAAGCCCCATCTTTCTTCCCTTCTCTTCCACCCCCAATTCCACCTATAAAATCATCTAGATTCATAGTTAGGGACTGAGACTCTCCCAGAATGGAATAAAGTATTTTGGGTCAATTAGAGGTCAACCCTTCATGCACTGGACCTGTACAGTTTTAATAAGATGATAGAAGTAGAGGCCATGTGGTAGAGCTAAGCAGGACCTTAGCAATCATTTAATCTGACCCCCTTTTTAAACAGATAACACTGAGACCCAGGAGGGTGAAATAGTCGACTTACCCAGCATCATTCAGACAATAAGCAGAAGGGAAGGGATCTGAGGCCACATCCTCTGGCTCCAAATATAGTGCTACTTCTTATTTACCAGTCTGTCTTCCTCTTAAATCATCATAGGAATGTCTAAATCCCATGCTAAAAAATATCCTCAGCTTCTTTGTTGGTAAAAAAAAAAGAGATTGAAGAAGATGATCTGTAATGTCCCTGTTAGCTTTAGATGCTGAGATTTTGTGATCTTTGTAATACCTCACTATTCTACTTTAGTCTATCAATAAACATTTATTTAATGCCTTTTATGTGCTGAGCATGATGCTAACTTCTTGACCCTGGACAAGTCACTTAACCATGTTTACCTCAGTTTCCTCATGTGTAAAATGAGTTGGAGAAAGAAAGAGCAAACCACTCCAGTATCTTTGCCAAGAAAACCCCCAATGGGGTCACAAAGAGTCAAATGACTGAAAAATAGAGTACTGGACCAGGAATCTGGAAAGCCTGAGTTCAAATCCAGCCTCACACGTTTACTAGCTGTGTGACCCTGGGCACTTAACTTCTCAGTACTTCAGTTTCTCATCTGTAAAGTGTGGATAATAAAGGCACTGATCTTCCAGTGCTGTGAGGACCGAATAAAATAGTATTTGTAAAATATTTTGTATACTTTAAATGCTAGCTATATCACTCATATTTCTCTATTTCATGAAATTGATGGTGGTGGTGGTGGTGGGGCAGTATTACTTAAGATCTACTTGATTCATCTAACATGATTATTTAAATATAAGGTAAGACATAACTTATTTAATCCAATAGATATGTGCTTTAAAATTTTCATGTAAGTAAGATGCACTTGGGGAACTCGCTAGTTTAAAGACATACATGATAACTGCTTTTGTAAAGCAAACACACACATACACTTCCCATTTTTTTGTAATGTGGATATGTGAATGTTTACTCTCATTCTGTCTATTTAGAAGTTCCAATTTCTATAACCTGAGTCTTAGAATGAGACTCACTGGACATCAAAGAGGAGAAATGAGAAATTCATTGATATATATGACATATAGAATACATAGAGAGAAAGATAAGTCATCTAAAAATACATAAACATTTACATCTAGTCTATATTTATAATGTTTGTATATATATAAATATATATATATATACACATATATATGTACACATACATAACTTCTGTTCATCTGTATGTAATCTCTTCTTTACATCATACTGGGGCTCTCAGCAAAGTCTCCTAAGCCCTTCTGCGCCGCATTGCCCCTCCAGAGCTCCCTCACTCTCATGAGGATCCACAGCTTCCATTTCTCACAAATGTCTTCAAGGTGAAAGCTGACCCTTTGGGGCTTCGGTAGGTGCCCTTTGCTTTTTTGCAGTCAAGAAAATCACAACCGCTGTAATAATTTGCTTCTAGCAGTAGTCTAGCAGCTGTCTAAATTTACAAGGTCATTCTTTGCACAGCCTAAGCCAAACTTTTTAGAGACCTCGGGGTCAGGTTTCAAATAACTGCACATTCCTCTCCTAACCAAAAGCAATCCCTGAGACTCAGCACACTTTAAAGATGAATGTTCATCTCTTCTCACATTGGAGACTTCAAAGGACCAATTACGAGGAGGCTGACATGGCCTGTTCCATGATACTTCCTGTGCAAAGTGCTGCCTCTCTGCCCTGGGTATTTCAGATGCTTATGTTATCACTGCTCAGTCTCTCCTTAGTGAGAGAAAATTCAATACCAGGTTTCCTCTCACCTCTCTCTTGCGCTTGTTAAAAGTCATCAGTGTTTGCATCTATATCTGAACTTGGATATCTGTTTCCAGAACAGACATGTTTATATTCCTCACGATGGCTACATAAATCATACATTATTAAGTTACCTCACATTACATTGTTTTTAAGTGTTGGAAACACCTGGCTTAAAACAGTGGAACAATTATCAAGACTGCCATGCCTGGAGTTCAGAGGACATGGCCTGTTCTAGCAAACAACTGGTTGAAAAAGAGGTTACTTGCTGCTTCCTTCTTCTTGTCTTAGGAGGTCCAAGACCCTCAAAGAAATCATTACATACATAATTAGGGGGACAACACCATTTCATCAGTTATTCTGCATAATGCATTTTTAGAGAACTGGTTTAATTCAATCCACTATGTGCGTGTACTGTGCTAGGTGCTAGGAATACAAAGGCAAGAACCAAACAGTCCCTGCTCGTAAGAGTTTATGTTCTTCTGTATCATACTCGGAAAAAAAAACCAAAACAAAATAAATCAAAAGCCTTTCAGAATGACTATTGAAAAATAAAATATATTCTCTCCCTTAAGGAGCTTATAATCTAACAGAACAAATGTAAATAAATGTATATACATATGATGAACACCAACCAACCAAAATAGCATAGGGATGTCTACACAACGGACCTCTGTGTGACAAAGGAATTTTCCTTGACTTTTAGCCCGCAGCATAGGAGAATGAGGGCTAACTGTCTCTGACGTCAGAAGGGCGGGGTTGGAGTCCTGGTTCCAGGGATTTCTAGGCATGTTATGTAATTTCTCAGAGCCCCAGTCTAGTCATCTGTAAAATAAAGATAACATTCAAACACTTATGATTTCATAGAATTTGTGGTGAAGAAAAATTCTCATAAATTTAAAACTCTAGAGAAATTGGAGCTATTGTTATGGTAATATTCTTTCTGAAACTACCCTCTAACTGAGCATTCACACTCATACTTCAGTCCCTAGGGGAGGTGATTATGCTCAGGTTCTGTGATATTCTGTGGATCCACACTCCTAAAACCCTCCCTCATGAGTCCCCATCAGTGTACTTCCTTTTAATAGTAACCCATTAGACACAATTAGCTAAAAACAAAAGGTTTTATTAAGATGGCGTAGTAAGAACAGTATCTATAAAACATTTCCTCCTCAAACCTCCACAAATATATCTACCATCAGTGGGAAGAGTGGGCACCACCTTAGACTACAATGTTAGAGAAGCAAATACCCAGGAAACATACATGCCGAAGACACCTCGTACTTTTGTTACTGAAGAACTCAGAGAGCTTTTCTCAATTCGTGGTGTCCTCATGCTTCTCCCCAGACATAGAGTCTCTGTTGGGCCAGTTGTTCAAACAGGCTCCCTACATGTGCTCTATTTCACAGCTCCTCAGGTCTCGAATACCAGGGTAAATTGTTCCTTCAGTTCGTGGTGGACTCTCTTTTCTGCTGTCAAGTCATGCTGATGCCTCTTCTGACTAGTGCTCTCCCTTAATATCCAGAGCTGCATATGGTGTTTTCTCCTGGGTGAGTAGTTCTTCTGCAAAGTCCCAAGGGCAATGGTCATGGGTTATGTTGTTTGTCCTTTGTTCTTGAAGAAGACTATGATATCAGGGAGATGATGACCTGACTTGCAATTGGCTTTGATTTGAGTGAGGGAGGGCTGTGCAAAGTCACCAGCCTCACTTTCTTCTACAAAGTCCTCTTGGTCTAGCAGCCAGATATCAATCAGGGCAACTGGAGATGACCCAGGATTCAGTGGGAGACAATGGTCCTTTTAAGCTAAGGTCTTTTCAGGTTCTTACTTACTCAGGTTACCTACTTACTCAACACTCATTCAGTGAATAGGTAGGTCTCTTTAAGAAAGAGTCAAGGGATGGTCCCTTTAGCAAAAAAAAAAAAATCAAACTGGGAAGACCCTCAGGGTTGCTGATTAAAAGAGAAACAATTACTATTTACATTCAGTCTGAGCCAGCAGGGCCCAAAAAATAACCATTTAGTGGTGCTTGGGCAGGGACCTACTATTGTCCAATCCATGAGATCCAGAATGAATCAGGTTTAAGGTTTGATCTTCAAGAAAGAAATCTAGCTTATAAACCCCAAGTTAACTAGGTAGCTAAAGGGTGGGGAGAGGGGTTGGAAGGGGTAGAAGAGAAAACTCTCCTTTCTCCATGATACTTTCAGATTGGGATACAAAGGTTAAAATCTACAAAGTTACTTCCTACATATTTCCACTGCTGGCAAATTTAGATCTTTAAAGACCACCAGGGTCATGAACAATCCTCTCTGAGCCAAAGACAAGTTGCCCCATCAGGAAAATTGCTTCACACTTCCTAAAAGGAAAACAGATCATGGTTCTATCTTTGTACTTAGTTTAATACATTAACACCTAATTCCCTGGTATCTTTCCCCCTAACTTTCTGTGATTGCTGTCAGTTGGTCTGGGGCAGGGAAGGGGGTCAGTTCCTCCCTATTATATTATTATTTTCTTTATTACCTGACCCATCCCCTACTTCAATAAGGATAGAAAAATCTCAATTTCTTAATCATTTGGATGATCTGAAGTCTAAACACAATTTATCAGAGAATGGAATTTCTAAGAAAACAACAGAAGAATAGAGAACATCATTTGAACTCTTATCTTTGCGATAAGTTTTAAGAGTTTTATTTTCAGATTGGACACATAGTAGGGACAGAGTCAGGGAATGTGAATCACCACACTTGATCTTTCTGGGATTTGGACAATTGTCTCCTGACTCTGAGCACTCTCCCTAACAAACAAGGTAGTCATCTTGTGTGTGTATGTTATGTATAACATATTATAACATAACATACAACATGTTATGTATAACATCTCTGATATTTATCACTATTGTATGGATAAAGGAATTTGGTTTTTTAAAGTTCAAACATTTCTGTGTATACATAAAGAGAATGTAGAAAGTGAAGTTTCCAAAGTTATAGTTTGCGTTGTATAAAGACCTGAAACAGAAATAAAGCATAATCGCATTTCCTGACTACATAAACACACATGGAAAAGACACAGAAAGCAGTAAATGTGTGTAAGTTGGGAGAGATAAATAGCCTATGCTAAATCATATTTTTAGTTCATTTTTATTGGATGGCTTTGAAAGTTTGTTATGAAGACTGAAATGCATGTTCATGTGTTCATGCTTACTGACACACTCTGAACTGGTGTAGCAGAGTATCTAGAAAGCTGGACTTGGGCTCTTAAGCACTAATAAAGTTTTTTAAACCTTCAGAGCCTCAGTTTCCTCATTTGTAAAATAGAAATTATAACACTATGCATAGAGTTTACTTCACAGAGTAGTCATGAGGAGTCAATGAGATAATGGATACCAAATAATTTACAAACCTTGAAGTGCTATTTAATGTCAGCTATTTTCTTCTTGCATAGGGATCCCTTTTCACTTATAAATTTGCACCTATACCTAGGTACTCATATACTTCATAATACACCTATGAGGATTTTATATGCATGTGTACTCAAGCAGTTTTGTAAAACAAATTTCCAGTGAAACAAAATGTCAGATTAAAAAGCATCCAGGTCTGTCATATAATTAGGACACTGGTATAATTTTTAAAGTTTTATCCATTTTTAATATTTCAATCATTTTTCCTACAGTTTTTATATAGTTTGGATTGCCCAAGGGGGAAAAAAAAGTGATGGGTGAAATCATTCCCAGTAACTTAATACTTCTAAATGGTTTATACTAAAATGGTTTGCTCTCTTTTCAGGGATTTACCTTTAATGATATCATTCCAGAGGAGTCTGGTTTAGATCAAACTAGGTTAAAGATCATGACTGTCAAAAGATGATGTCATTAGATTCCATTACTAATAGAGTCAGGGGTCATTGGGAGTACAGAAGCAGCTGGAATCCATGCTTTGTTTACCCAGAAGACCTGCCCCCATACTTAAAAATCAAAATATAACTTGGACTATAATGACCTGATCTCCCTGCAATTGCCTAGAAAGCATTGCCTTTTATAAAACCCAGTTTAATATGTCTATTTCTTTTGGAAATGTTTTGTATCATCAAATTAAATGAGTCAGAGGAGCACATCTCATTCCTATTGTAGACATTTTACTACATACAATATATTATTGAAAATAAGCCAAACAAAACCCAGATTCATTATTGAGGAAAGATTTTGCTCTTTTCTTAATAAAAGATCATCTTCAAAAGGCTACACTTTTGAGTTATGTACAACTGGCTGTGCCATGAACACCACTAGACTCTCAGGATCATAAATATAAAGCTGGAAGGCTTTATGGAGGCCATTTTAGAAGCAAGATTTGAACCCAAGCCTTCTTAATTCCAAATCCAGAGTCTATCTATTCACCATGGCATGAAGGGACATCAGTGATCATTTGATGCAACCTCCCCACTCTCTTCCCACACTTACATTGCAGTTTGGGAAACAGTCCCAGAGAAGTGACAAACTAAAATTCTTTAGAGTCACACACCAATTTCAAATCATTGTTCTGGTCCTTCCTACATCAATTTTAGCTACAGATAGAATTAGAGACCAAACTGAAAGCTCTTCTTATAACATCAGAATGATTACAATGATAATAATTCAATGAACTCAAGTTGTAGATTTAGTTTGGGTTGCTTGGAGATCTTCAGCTTTAGAGAGTTACCTAAGGCATTGGCAGGTTAAACAAATAGTCAGTATCACACAGGCAATATTGTGGGCCTTGAAACAGTCTTCCTGACTGAGGCCAACTCTCTATCTACAACATCCTGACAGACTTCATGAATTGACATCATTTCCTTCTTAATGAGAATCTTCATTCTGTGGCCATGGAGAGAGAACCAATGTGTTTCCTCTCCTCTTCCTTCTCTTCACCTAGGCTATTGCCCTAGAGAAAGGGAGATCTTCCTGCCCTTCCTGTAGAAGGAGGTAGGTCCATGTGTGTACTTTGGACAGCCACAAGTAGCTCTAGGATAGCAATTGCCAATCTTTTTTTTTTGGTAGAGTACCCTAGTTATTAAAACTTATTTTAGTATACATCTCTAATAAATGTGTACTTATTTCTTTGCTTATTTTATGTATTTAAAAATTATTTTCATAGAACCAATGTGTGACTCACATAATGTGAGTTGTGTGGTTGGGTCTCCTATTCATCATTCAACTCACCCGCTAAGAAGCGCCCATTTCAGGTATGAAATGATGGAGGAATATGGCCTTTCCTATTATGAAGTTGGGTTGGGGGAGAATTTTCCTTATGGCACATATGTAGGCTGCTGTGGTAGGTGCCTGGGTAGGGAGAGGCCAAGGCAGTAGACTGGGGGTGGAGAATAGAGAAGTCTTAGTGGGGTAATGAGTGAAGGTTAGTTATGGTTATCTTGGATTTAAGCTCCATGATTATCTATGGGGAGGGTATGTTGGGAGGGATTTGGTTGCCCTTCCCCGTCTCTGATTTGTTGACTACCTTCTTCTTGGGGTCATACCACGCCCCCCAATGGACTCTACCTCTTACACTGGTAACTATTGCTCTAGAACAACAAGGACTAGGGTACCGGGAAAGGAAGGAGCAAAGTCCACCTCCCTTTCATATGAGATACTGTCTCTTCTATGAGAATCTTGTCCTTTCATGGAAAATACTGAGGGAAGAATACTCAATATCCACTAATAAACCTTCCCTTCTGAATGTATGAATGACAACTGTGAATGTCCAACTCAGATGGGTGCTTAGAATTGTTGTGAACCAACTAAAATTACAATAGTAATTTAAAACAGTATTTAAGATAATGCAAATGTAAATATATGTCTGATCTGAAAACAAAATCAGACTATTAATACATTAGAAAGTATTAGAAATAATTAAGAGTGAGATACTTTGCTTTAATGACTTTAAGCAGCAGTAGAGAGTTCCTGCTTTGGAAGGGATTAGCTCATTCTATGTAGATCAGGGTGGAGTTAATAGTCTAATGTTTTAATGAGCCTTGTTGTTCCTCTTTCATTTTCAAAGAAGACTGATGACATCCCTTGGTGATGTCTTGACTTCTTCAGGAAATGGATTTAAGTGAGGCAGAATTGCATAAAGCCATTAGCTTCCCTCTCTCCCAGAGTCAATGAAGTCCAATGACAAGACAAAAGTCAGGACAACTGGTAATGGCCAGGGATACAGTGGATGACCTTGATGCTCTAAGCACTCCATAGCCCCTGTTTCAGTTGCCTCCATGGCCATTAGAACAAATTGTGCTTCTTCAACCATTCTGCCATGGGAAGTCTTCATATGCTTAGGGCAGACATACTCCTACCTTGAAGCTTCTTGGTTACCCTCGATGAGCTCTAATGTATTTTTAAATGTGGTCAGGTTTGATCTGATCATTCATAGATTTATAAAGATGGGTGTCCCATAACATGACTTAGTTTGGCAGTTACCCTTGCTTACCTTAATGGCCATGAAGCACTCCCTTAATATCTAATTTCAAAATTGCAATTGAAAGACAATGTATGTTTACCTGATTTTATTAAAGAGATGTGATCCTGAAAAGTTTCATATCTACTGCATTTTTGGAAATTAGTACGTTTTAATTGCAAGAAACTTGCTATTTTGAAGAAAAGAACAAGGAAGAGTTAGCCTTTAGAAATGAAAGCCATAAGCATTAATATGAAGAGGAAGAAGAAAGATGAAGACAGTGTGGATACTCATGGCAGTGGCTACAATTTCCTCTGAAGCCCATTGCAAGTCATCTCTAAGAAACCTGCCTATGGCTCAGTAAGTCCTTAAGCCACGACTAGTGGGTGTCAAAGGCATGGGAACCAGTGTTCACTGCATGTTAACTCCTATATCTTGTTCAGTGCACCAAACCTCAGCAAACAGAATGGGACATTAGTAATGGTTCAGGGGCTCAGATTAGGAACTCTAAGTTGTTTATGCCTAATATGAGATGGAAGTCTAGGTTTTGAATTCACAGAAGTCAAAGAATTGATAGGGAGAAAGGATTAAATGTCCTGGATGTCTCTAAATAGAGGAAGAGAAAGAAATGGAAAGTCTATTTTACACATACCAACAGAGTCCTTACCACTCACTAATGAGTTCCAGGGACAACTAGGTGGCTCATTGGATAGAGTACCAAGCCTAGAGTCAGCAGAATCCGAGTTCAAATGTGACCTCAGACACTAATTAGTTGTGTGACCCTGGATAAGTTACTTAAACCCTATTTGCCTCAGTTTCTCATCTGTAAAGTGGGGACAGCACTGGAGAAGGAAATGCAAACCACTTTAGTATCTGTCAAGAAAACCCCATGGAGTCCCATGGAGTGAGATACAATTGAACAACAAGGGAGTTCTAACACATAAGTTAGGAAAGATTGTCTTTGAGAAATATACTAGGACTTACATTCCAAAACTCTTTTTCAGAATTTGCCACAAGTTCAACTATACCTACTAACTTGAACAGGTCAGTAAAATTTTCATGATCAGACAAATAAAAATAATTATATTTGTCTCTGTAATGTGTTACAATATTAATGGAACATATTTGGAGCCTCAGGGAAGTGGTTTAGAATCACCATGGAGGCAGGGGAGGGGGTAGGTAGAGTGATGAGCAGGCGTTAATATATTATGAAGGAAGAGTTATGCAGAAAAAGTAATATAAATGATGTCATCAGAGACATGTATTACTGGGAAGCATAAGGAACAGTTGGTTGTGTTATAAGAGAGGGGTCTTATTGAAGGATCAGTGTCAAACTCTGTTGGTATCTGTTTTAAGTTCAAGAAAATGAGAAGGGCCTCTGTACAAAGTAGGGGGTTGGGGGAGATGACCTCTTAGGAAAGACCGGTAAGAGGAAATTAATGAGAGTTACAAAAGGCAAGCTGCTATCTGCCTCACTGGAGGGAATATCTACATCACCAAGTTCACTATCCACATGAGTATTAGAATATCTGACAGTATTAGAATATCTAACGTACATCTGCAGGCAAAGTGTCCTATAAATATGGGTTTTAAACTATAAATGAAACTTCATCCAGCCTTGTGAGAGTAAATTATGGCATCTTCCATAAAATATAGAGCAGAATTCCTAACAATATGCTACTATGTAGAAAATAGAAGTACAATATCAGATGGCCTAAATAAAGTGTCCCTGTCTCCATATAAGTTTTAAGGAAGAAAGAGTAGCCTACTTAGAAAGGGACATTCAATTCAAAATTCAGAGCAGTAGGGAATTTTCACAGTGAAAATAAATGGTGATAGTATAATGTATATTACAGGGAAAATATTTGCATAAGACACGGAAATTAATATACCATGGGCAGAAGTTGACACAGTTCATTCTAAAGGAGACAAATCATTCATAGGAAAAAAAATAAACAACAAGTAAGGAGAAATAGATCACTGGTTAAGTCAGATATATCAAGAATGGAATGAGATGCATTACCTGTTGACACAACGTGAATTTTCTGCTGAATCAGATTCTTAATGTACTAAATCAAAGTTAATATCAACTGAGCCAAGCATGTCACCTAGTTAGAGCTATCAATGCAGAATCAAATGCAGTCAGGTGGATTACATATATTTCAGGTCGGGGGGGAGGGGGAGAGGCTAAATACACAATACGTTAGATCTCATATTCACTAAGACATGCACATCAAGAAGGTCAATGTATTAGCTACTAAATCGGATATATCAACTACATCTGTTATTGAACTCAGTGTGCAGGCAACTTTCGAGAAAACATTTATCAAGCATCTTCAGCAGAGTGACTGTCAGGAGACATTTAGGATGAGAATATTTTCAAAATAGAAGCCTTATAATAATTGAAGCCACGGCACAATGAGATTCAGATATTTCGAGGGGAGAGTTCTCAAGTTTTTAAATCTCCATGACTAGATTAACAACTATGTATCTGGAACTAGTAAATTACATCCGTGAATGCTGCTATTCACTTCTGAATGGTGAATATTATTCTTAGTGTAGAAGCAATATAGTGATCCCAGAGTCAGAAAGAGCTGAGTCCAAATTCTGCCTCTGATAATCTGCAGGCTGTGTGACACGGGGCACGTCATTTAGCCTCTAAATACCCAAGACAATTCTCTAAGATGAGTAGTTGTGGGGCAAATGATGCGCTGGTATGCAGAGTTTCCTCATTAGGATTTCCCTGCACTAATGAAATTGAAGGTCTACTCTTCACATGCCCTCACCCCCAAATCATTCCTGATCATTGCTTTATGCAACATGGGAAAGTAATTAGACAGCCCTTTTCTATTTGTTATTCTTTACAGTGATATGTGAAGAACATTAAGCTCCCTTTTGCAGACAGTGAAATTGAATCACTACCAGGTTTATCCAAAGAAATACTCCACAGAAGTAATAGTAAAGATTACATCAATGTACTTTGCTCCCATCACAGTTTTTTCCCTTTACTGGGTCAATGCATTTACCCAATGGTACAAACAATAGTACTATTGTAAGGCTACTGGTAGTTGCTTAATTTGTTGGTTTTTGATTATTAAGGCTTTTGATCTTTCCTCTGGAAAAGGACTTAGGTGAACAGCTTCAAAGCCAAAGAGGACATATGATGTCGAGATTCAGTTTCCAAAAGTACCAACACATAATTTTTGGCCCTATGTTATATCTAAGAATGAAATAGAAATATCCACCCTAACTTTATCCAACAAAATCAATAAATATTTAGTGAGCACAGACCTTGATTAAGGTATCCTGTCGACTCGATATATTTATCCACATTCACTGAGTCTAGCCTTCTCCTTCACACAGTTTACATTTGGCACCTAGTGCCTGCCTTAGTATAGTTGGACTGTCTATATCAGATAACTGTGACAAACTGGGTAAAGCAGAAGATAAAAGTAAAACAAACAAAACCATTATCGACATAAACAAGAATATCATTTGTCTACAATGGAACAAAACTTGATTCTAATCATTTATTGTGGAGCAATAGCAGTTCGTTCTTACCTAATACTTTTTTTTTTCACTTGGATCTTTGAATATATTGATACAGATGCAAGGTAGTGAAGTGGATAGAGTGTTGGACCTGGAGTCAGGAAGACCTGATTTCAGATCTGGCTTTGAAATGTACTTAGCTGTATGAGCCTGGACAAGTCATTTAACCTCTATCTGCCTCATTTTTCACATCTGTAAATAAGGGTCCCCCAGGTTTGTTGTGAGGATACAATAAAATATTTGTAAATAGCTTTGCAAACCTTAAGGCAGTACATACATTCTGGCTATTACTATTGGAAACTCCAAGTGAGGAGATTCCTTCTACCAAAGCAGATTGACATGTAGTATCTAATTTATAGTCTTGGAGATATATTTGGATAGCTGAGACATTTTGTGACTAGCCCAGCATCACACAGTCAGTAAATATTTGAGACCAAATTTAAACTTAGGTTTTCCTGATTCAAAACACAGCTCTCTAAGCACCTCAGACACTTACTAGCTTTGTGACCCTGGGCAAATCTCTTAGCTTCTCTCAGGCTCAATTTCCCCTTCTATAAAGTGGGGATGTGAATAGTATCTAGCTCACAAGGTTGTTATCCAGTTCCAATAAAATAGTATATGTAAAGTACTTCACAAACCTTATAGCTCTGTAAATCCTAGCTATAATTCATTATTATATTATTATTATACCAAGATGTAATGGTAATTAATTTAAATTTGAAGACCCGTTTTTGTTATGTCAAGTAAGCAGGTACTTAGCCCTTAGTTAAACCTCTGTGAAAGAAACAGAAGGTGTGAACTCTGTCTCCTGTTGCTGACATAATGGGGTTGGCTGAAACAGGAAGCCAGTGCTGTGTGTGTATATATAAGAAAAGCCCCAGAGACAGACAGTCAGAATTTTCTTCTGATAAGATACTGGTAGAAGAAGCTGTTCTGCTGGAGAGAGAGAGAGAATTTCTCTCAGTGAGCATCTGGAAGCTGGGCTGCTGCTGCTGGACTGAGAACTGAGTCAGAATTTTCCTTGGATAAGAATAGTGGAAACTGAAGCTGCTACCACCAGGAAGGCTGAAGAGGAAAGCCCCCCTAGGCTGGAGAAAACAATTTTGGTTTTGAAAACCTGGTAGGAGTGATTTTGATTCTGGTAGCCAGCTGAGATTTCTTCTGGGTCCTAGGGCCAGCTGAACTGCCAAAGGACTGAAGAAGCATGGCTGTGATGCTGGTATTCTGCCTGTCTGTTTTGGTGTTGTTTTGCCAGACTCATCTATCTACTGGTGAAGGACAGTACTGTTGTTGCAGAGGTCCTGGAACCTTGCTGTTGGCTCAGAAGCCTTGAAGGTTTTCTTCTTGTATGTTTACAGAAATCCTGGAAGAGGGTCTTGCTGATGCTTTCTGGAGTCCTAAGACTGTTCTGCAGGCAGAGAGTGAATTGATGAGGACACTGGCAATGTATATTGTGGATTTGTTAAGCTTTGTCTCCCCAGGAACAGAGATTGCTGAGAACTTGCCTAGGGTCAAGATGGAGAAAAGATCTCTCCTTGTGTACTGAATGCTGTGATGAAATTGAAGTTTACTAGAGACCTAGGGGTGGAGGGTTTTTGTATTTTCTAATGATTGTACTTAGTGATTAATGATACTTAGTAATTGTGAATCTGAATAAGTGACTGATTGAATTAACTGGTGGAGGGTTTGTATATTTTCTAATGATTTGTATTTTGTGATTAATGATACTTAGTAACTGATTGTTAGATAAGTGACCGATTAAGTTAATCTAGTTGCTCCATAAGTGGAAGACTGACTATTGTATTTTGAGATGACTGAATGACTGAGTAAGGAGGCAAACCTCCTTAGGGATATTAGATGATTGTTCTTTTGTTCTTTGTTCTAAATACTGTGACCACTTTGGTGAAAACTATGTGACCATTTTAATGATAAGCTATTGTGAACACTATATTGTGATTTTCTGAGAATGTTTTTCTTTGATTTGTTGTGGAATAAATAGAGTGTTCACTATACTGTGTAATCAGAACCTTAAACACTGTTCACAATAGCATTCTTCTGGAAAGCTGCTTGTGCATGGTGTTACACAAGATAAACATTCCTAGGGATTCATTGAACTAATCTGTGAAACTTCCCTTTTAGTTTAACAGAAGACAGTTAGTGATGAGAAGGTCATGAGATACACAAGTCTTCAGTAGTAAGTGACCATTGCTGTTGCTGTTTCCAACTCCCTTCCTCCCTAGGACTCCCTGCCAAATTTGGTAGTCTGAGCCCAACCTAACATTAGAGTCACCCAGAATTATAAGCTTGTCCTCTTTTGGCAAATTGATGCTCAGGGTCTCAAGGTCTTCATAAAATTTTTCTTTGACCTCATCAGGGTTTGTCATGGTGGGAGCATGGGCACTGATGATGGTGGTATGACCTTTTTCTCTTAGGGGCAATGACATTGTCATGAACCTGCTGTCACTCATTCTGAAGGCATACCAGCTTGTTGAGTAGATTAGTTTTGATTACAAAACCTACACCAACTTCACAGAGCTCCCCTTCTCTGTGGCTATCCCAGAAAAAAGTGTATCCAGCTCTAACTTGAGTAAACTGGCCTTAATGTACAGTCTCATTTCACTCAGGGTTGCTATTTGGATGTGATACCTGCTGAGTTGTCTTGCAATAAGAGCTATTATTCTACTGGATTTTGTGTTGTCTATAAGTGCGCACACATTCCACGTGCCAATGGTGAGTGGAATTGTCTCTCTAGACATTTTTGTACATTTTGTGTGTGTGTGTATTTTGACCACTGAATGAGATTCCCGGCCTGCCGCAGTAATTAGGCCAGACAATTTTTAGGGCACCTTTTCTAGCCCCTTCCTCACACCAGGAAGTGAGCAGTGTGATCCTTAATAAGCTGCTCAGGCCCCCCAGGGGCCTGCCAAATCCCACTGCTGCTTCCAGTGAGAAATGACCCTGTGGCCTGGGTACAGATTTTTGACCACAGCTCCCAGTGTATCTACACCTGCTGCATCATTACTTGCCTGTCACCCCAGGACTTTGAGATAGGTAAAATGGTACGGGTAAAGTCTTTTGATTCATGAGTAAATTGGCTTTAAGTGAAGCAGAGTTGCACAAAGTCGCTGGCCTTAGTCTCTCCCCCAGAGTCATCACAGTTCAGTGGCAGGACAGAATCAACTGTTGATGGCTCAAGATGCAGTGGATGACCTTGATGCCTTCAGTATCTAAGTGCTCTAAAGTGCTCTAAGTGCTCCACAGTGCCTGCATCAGCTGCTTTCATGGCCATTGGAACAAATTTTTCTCATCTGCCCATTCCACCAGGGGAAGTCTTTACATGCTGGATGTAGCCACCCTGCTACCTTACCAATGAGTTTAAGACTCCTTGGTTACCTTCAACCTGGTTAAGCCCATATGCCAAAATGGTTTACTAGGGTATGGCCCCTGCATGTGCTATAGCTTCTTGGAGCTGAGACTTGGGTGGAACAGGTGGACAGCAAAGGTGTAAAGCAGCCCTAAAAAGGGCTCGGCAGCCATCTCACCAGAAGTACTAGTCTTCCCTGAACACGTCCTTTCTCGAACTAAACTGCCAAACATTAAAACTCTGTTTCAGGGAGCACAACTCTGCTGGACTGGCCATGTTGTTCAAATGCAAAACACATGCTTGCCAAAAAGCCTGTTTTATGGAGAATTCACACAGAGTAAGGGCTCACTTGGTGGTCAGAAGAAGCAATACAAGAACACTCTCAAGGTCTCTCTGAAGAACTTTGGAATTGATTGTGTGACATGGGAGACACTGGCACAGGACCTCTCAGCATGGCATGCCCACATCAGAGAAGGTGCCGACGAGCAAAGCAGAAGTTAAACAGCTCAGAGGAAACATAGGATGTGCAAAGTTAGAGAATCCACCCCAAATGTTCACAGGGACTATTTGTGTCCCACCTGTGGTAGAACATTCTTAGCTCGTACTGGTCTGATCAGCCACAGTCGTACACACTGAAACTTGACTCTAGCATAGTGATGTCATTTTGGTCCTCTTTGAGAACAAAGGACAACAACCAACCCCAACCAAACTGAACCGAAACTTCACTTTATCAAACACACTGAAGTTACTCCTTACTTATTTTAGCACTGGATATGAAATTGAAAGGAAAAAATTGGCAAAATTGCCATGTATTTTCTGGACCAAAACTTGTTAGGTAAGTATGATAGTTACCTTCAAATATTTGAAAGGCTTTCACAAGGAAGAAGGATTAGTATTGTTCTACTTGGTCCCTGAGGGTAGAACTAGGAACAGTAGGGAGGAGTTATAGAAAGACAAGTTTAGGTTAAAGTAAAGAAAAACTTCCTAATATTTAGAATGACTGCAAAGTGGAAATGGCTGCCCTGGGAGGGAATCTAGTTCCCTTTGCTAGGGGTCTTCAGGCAGAGGCTGGAGAATGCTTCGAATGCTTGTTCTAGAAGGGGCCCTCTTGCTTGATCATTGTTGAGATTAGATGGCTTCTGAGATCCTCTCCAATTCTGAAATTCTGAAACGCTATGGTGCTAAGTCCTCCAGTGTAGAGGGAAGAATGAACTAATTTGGGGCTAGACTAAATACAATCTTTGTGGGAAAGGTAGCCCTGCCTTCTTTCTCTCACTTGAGCTGTTGCTTTGCTTTTCTTACTCTGCTCACTGACTGTTCTTTTCTAACTAGGATTCTGGGAATGCCAACTTTCAGAGATCAGAATGAACAGATCCTACTGCCTTAATATGCCGCCCCCACCCCCACCCCCAATCAACTCTTGAAAGATTTGCGTACAGACCAGGATGACCAAATTCTGTATGTAATATAGTTTCACCAGAAAATTAAATTTAAAACTACCTTAAATAAATAGCTAAGTAAAAATGCTGATTGGTTCTTCCCCTACAAACTTACAGTCTTAGAGAGTTGTCTAAATCACTGAGAGGTTAAACTAAGTGGCAAGTAGGATTTGTCAGAGGTATATCTTGAATCCAGTCATTCCAGGTTTCGAGGCTGACTTTCTATTCCTTACTCCGCCTGAGATAACCAACTTCATACTGAGAATAATTTGAAATATTTTAAACAAACATTAATTTAAAACAACGAATGAACAAAAAAAATGAAGTTGTGCAGTCTAGTTATTCTGACACAAGGTTGCTGTGTTGATTAGTGATCAACCAAATTTTAAAGTTTAAATAATGGTCCTATTGTTCTTAATATTTTGTCATAACATTCATTTGATTTATTATGCACAATGGGCCTCAAAACTCCAAAGCTAGCTTTGGCATATTCTTATAGTATAAAAATAATTATGATCATACTTGCCACCCACCTACTTCCCAGGGTTGTTGTCAGACTGAATGAGATAATGTCTGAAAATTGTTTTAAAAGGTTCCTAGAAGACAGGTACCGTATACATAGAGGACTTTAATAAGTCAATCCAATTTCATGGGAAAAATGAAAATTCCTCAGTGTTTGAAGACCCTTCTCCCTACACTGTCTGTAGGGCTACTGCACCCTTTTAATCTCTGCTATCAAGATGTAGAATTTCAAGGAGCACAAGATGTGCCTGCTGACCTGAGTCTGAGGCTTGAAGACCTTGAAGCAATAGGATTGACCCCATGTGCAGTCTCAGCCATGAAAGTGCTGATTCAATGGGAACATGCTTTTTATGCTTCAATTTCTTTATCTATAAAATGGAGAGAAAAGCAGTTAACACTGTTTTAGTAAACAGAATTGATAGAATTGTATCTCATAGATAAGATGTACTCCCTTCTCCTGTCCTGTCCTACCCTCTCTTTTCTTCTTCTCTCTCCTCCCTCCCCTCCTTAATACTCCCTTCCCCCCTTCTTTCTTCTCTCTTCTCCTCTCATCTTCTCTCATCTCCTCTCTTCTTCTCTCCTTGTTCCTTCTTTCTCTCTCTCTCCCCTTCTTTCTCCCTCCTCACTCCTCTCTGGTTTTATTTCTCCTCTCTCTTGCTTTTTTCTCTCTTCTCTCTGTCTCTCTCTCTCCCATACACACACACACACACACACACACACAGACACACACACACACACACACACACACACACACAATTATATATAAATTTATACTGCTAGTCTTAGCCTACATCTGATTGATTTACAAGCTATTTATATCTATGGAGAAAGAGAGAAAGAGAGACAGACAGATATCTGTATATTTAAAATTCACACATACACATATCCAAGTATGTGATTTCCTTGGTACAAGAAGCTCTCTCTCTACCAAAATAGATTGGTAGCTCTTCTGCAGTGTGTCTTAGAGGATTTCCTAGGGCACTGAAGAGTTGAGATAAAACTTGGACCAATGTCTTCCTGACTTTAGGAGCTGGATCTCTCTCCATGATGCTGCACTTCTTTGCTGAATACTGTAAACTCATGCAATTAACTAATTGCTAAAGAAGTCTACTCTGTTTTAATGTCTCCCAGGAAAGTCATTTTGTTGTAAGTGAATGGGCATTCCAATAGCTGAGGTGACTCATGCATCTTCCTATGTTTAGTTCAGTATTTCCTCATTTAACCAAATATCTTTTTGGTGGCTGTTATCTGCCCAGCATTATTCTTCTAATCATAATGAGAAATGCCTAGAAAAATAAGGCACAACTCCTTCCCTCAACGAACTTATAGTTTAGTTGAAAAGGGAAAACATGACTATATGAAAAGGCGGCATATAAAAACAGCAAAATGTAATCTGTGGTGAATGGCTAGACAACAGTATCACAGAATTTCAGTGAAAATGGTTTTATATATTTTTCTAGATGATTAGTTCTCTAAGAGCAATTTGTACCCCTTCCACATGGACTGCAGGCTGTTCCTAGATACCTTTATTTCTGACCTGAATTAATCATTTTTGATCACTTTATGGGCATCTCATGAAATACAATGTAATGCTTCCCAGTAATTCTGGAACACTTTTCTAGACCTTTCTCTCTTGTGTGATCATAAGGCCTATGAGGGACCTACAGTTTTGATCTATTCCCAAACAGAATCTTTATACACACACACACACACACACACACACACACACACATATATGTCTTTTTAATGGAAGGATTTAGAAGCTTGTAAAATGTTGAAATAGCAAATCCTATAACAAAGAAATCTTTGTATACTGTAATTGTTTCCATTAGAAATAACATCATAATTATAAAACTACCCCCAAGATGAAGAATTAAAAAATTAAATGCTCATGGTTGAACCATGCTAATTTAGTATCTCTTGGTACTCCATAAACTTGCATTCAAGCTCTTGGGTTGAGTCCTCAAAGTGTGGTTGCTACCACATTCCTTTTTCTTTGTTTGTTTGTTTAGGTCAGGGACCAGGGTATCACAGGAGGATGACCAGGAGAATTGCTCCTTTAGGCCATGAACCTCTCAAATAACAACAGCAGTGAAGAGAAAACTAAAGTCACTTCCAGCTTCCATAGCACTTTGAAACTTACAGATAACTTTTCCTAAGACGCTGTGATGTCAGGAATACCATCTTAATTATTCTAGCTTTATGGATGAGAACACTGAGGCTAAGAGTGTTGCCAGGTTCCCACAGTTAATTCCTGTAGGCTCTGTGACGAAATCATTACATTGTGAGCTCTTTGAGAGTAGAAACTATCTTTTTTTTTTGTATCCCTAGCACTTAGCATAATAGCTGGCATACATCAGGTGCTTAATAAATGTTTGTCGTTTTTTTTTTACAGGTTGAATGACAAGTAATTGCTCCTAATGTTATTTCTCACAGAGCTATTGATGTGCCTATCGATAATCTGATAGCAGACTCAGCCCTTCAAAAATTAATGGTATAGTAAAAACAAAAAACAAAAAAAAGAAAAACCAATAAAACATGGATGTTATAGTGAAAACAATAGCTACAAGCAATTCCTCCCCCCATTCCATACTCCAGGGGATATATTCTCCCACAAGTATAAACAACATTCATGGGAAGAATGAATAAAAACTCTGATCACAGTGATAATGAAGTGTATACAGGGAACATATCACAGAATTTCAGCTAAAACAGACCAAGTAAGCGTCAGAGACAAGACCCAATTCGTTGTCTTTGTGGTTTCAAACCATCTCCCTATCCATCCATCTCTTCTACATGATTATGTGTGTATCGTACACAAAGGAGAGGGGAAGGAAATAACTTTCTTCTTATAAGTGGGAGAAAATTCTTTTTTTTTTTTGAGGGGGGAAAGCAAGGCAATTCAGGTTAAGTGACTTGCCCAAGGTCACACAGCTAGTAAGTATCAAGTGTCCGAGACCAGATTTCAACTCAGGTTCTCCTGACTCCAGGGACCATTCATTGCACCACCTACCTGCCCCTAAAATTCTTAACTAAACTAATGACAAAAATATGTCGCAGTGTATAGAGTGCAGGAAGACCTGCATTCAAATCCAGCCTCTGACACATAGTACCTCAGTGGCCCAATGCAGGTCACGGCTTTATTTTCCACCACTGTAAACTGAGGATAATAATAGTGCCTACCCTGCCCCCTACGGTTATCATGAAGATCAAACGAGGCGATATTTATAAATTACTCAGCACAATGCCTGCCATAAAGGAGGTGCTTAATAAATGACTGCTTTCCTGCTTCCTAAACAGATAGAATCATAAAAGGTCAAATAGAAATTTCGATCATATGAAGTTGAAAAGCTTCTGAACAAGCAAAATCAGTGCAGTTAAAATCAGATGAGAAAGTTAACTGAGAAGAGAATTTACAGACCCAGTGTCTATGGGTAGTTAGGTGATGCAATGCTAGGCCTGGAGTCAGGAAGAGTCATCTTCTTGAGTTCAAATTTGACTTCAGCTGTGTGATCCTGGGCAAGTCACTTGACCCTGTTTGTCTCAGTTTCTTTATCTGTAAAATGAACTGGAAAAGGAAATGGCAAACCATTTCAGTATCTTTGCCAAGAGGACCCCAAATGGGGTCACAAAGAGTTGTACATGACTGAAATAACTGAACAACAACCAGCCTAAATGTATAGAAAAGAGTAAGGACCAAATATTTCCTCATCCAGCAAGCCTGAACCTTCTCTATGCCAATTATTTCAGAAGTTACTGTTACTGAGAAGAGGTCATTCATTACCTGTTGAGCAGCCTTCTAAAAATGGGCCTTCCCCAAGTCTAGCTAGGCAAGACTATCAGGACCTATCTGCTCAATGCTTTCCCACCTTGAAAGGAACATCCAGAACTCACTCTTTGCTAGAATTGGTGGCATGAAGAGGAGATGCCTTCATTTTCCCTTGCTCAACATCATCAGCTCTATTGATAATTAACCTCCAATTCAGTGTGTCTTGCTGGTCAGGTCCACCACTTTTACCTTCTTCTACACCTTTTCTTCCACAAGCCTAACAAAAAGATAAATAGAGTTCATTCCGTCTTAGACTGCCAGGCAAATGACACAGCAGCAGATTTCGAAGTCCCTGTTTTCTCCCCTACAATATACCAAACTGCCCCGAAGGCCAAGGGCTGATAGGGGTTATGAACACAGGATTTGCTTTAAATGGCTCATGTTAAGAAGCCTGATTGTCTCATAGTCCTCTAAGTACTAAGCAATGCTACTCCATGCCAAGGTTTATATCTATGGATGAAATAAAGCTTTTTGCTGGCTTGTACCCTAAATTGTGGCAGCTATGTAGCACGGTAGAAAGAGTTCCAGACCAGAGGTCAGGAAGACTCATCTTCCTGGGTTCAAATCTAGACACTTACTAGCTGTGTGACCCTGGGCAAGTCACTTAACCTTGTTAGCCCCAATTTCTTCATCTACAAAATGAGCTGAAAAAGAAAATGGCAAAACACTCCAGTATCACTACTGAAAAAACTTCAAATGGGGTCATGGGGAGTTGGATGTAACTGAAAACAACTGAATAGCAATAGCACCCTAAACTGCAAGCACTGTATTAACTTTCTGTGACACCTTGGAGAACCCAGCCGGGGTTACAGGTCATGATGATACAGTGAAACAGAACTTTAATGGAAGTCAGTTTATTCATTAAAACAGACTATCTTTAAACATTTTTTTCCAACCTAGACTGAGTCATTGTGTGTATTTGAAAATAATAGTGTTTCCTTAAAAAATATCTGTAATTCTAGAATTTCAGTTGCTTTGATTTTCCCTTCCCACTTGAAATGTTTCCCCTCTCTCATTCTACCTCCACCATCCCATTCCAGGTCATCATCACCTCATGTCTGGATCCAATAACTTTTAGCTGACTCCAGGATCTTTTCCCTCCAGGCCATCAAGATTCTGTTGGAAGAGACCTCTGATGTTATCAGTGTAGGGAGCTCTCAATCCGGAAGCTTCCTTTATGGAGATAAGTACCTGCTCTGCCACTTCTAATCTTAGCAACTTGCCTACAGTAGTAAAAGGTTGAGTGACTTGCTCAGTCATATGGTCCATTGTATAGATCAGAGAATGGCCATGAATCCAGACTTTCTGACTCTGAGGCTATCACCCAACCACACGTCCTCTCAGGTTAATATTCCTAAAACACCTATTTTACTCTATCACTCTTGGTATGGTGAAGAAAGAACTGAATTTGCAAGGAGAGGACCGACATTTGTAGCTTGATCTTGCTACTTACTACTTGTGTGAGCTAGGATTTAACCTCTGGGCCTCAGTTTCTTCATCTATAAAGAGAAGGAGATGAATTAGATAAGTCCTGAGGCCCCTTCCACCTCTCAATTTATGATCTTGTGTTTGTCCTAATTACTATCTATGGCTGAGGTTTTGTTGTTTGAACTATATCCAAGTGAATAGCATTAATACCAGAGAGGCTTAGGAATGAAGTTAACAAACTTATTGGATGGGTGGTCTTTTAAAATCCATTAACATGTGGGCATGGTAGCACATGCCTGTTATCCCAGCCTCCAGTGAGGCTGGTGGATTCATTGAGCTCAGGGGTTCTAAGTTATAGAAGGGCAATGCTAATTAAGATCTGATGTCTACACTAAGTCCAGCACCAATATAGTGACACCCAGTTGGTGGGCTATTAGGCTGCTTAAGGAGGGACAAACTGACTCAAGAAATGAATGGAACCTGTCAAAAATTACCGTGCTGATCAGTAGTAAATTTGATTCTGTCAGTGTCTGCCAGACTTCCAGCCTGGGCAAGATAGGGAAACTAGTCTAAAAAGAAAAAAAAAAGCATTAATATGTATTAACTTTGATTTTTGATAGACCAAGTAATAGATAGCTTTTTACTTGAATTTTCCACTAAAGGCATTTTTTTTCTCTTTTTAATTTTTTTTTTAATTTTATTTGTTCTTTTGTTTATTTAGTTTTTGTCTTTGGTGTTCACTTTTATAAGATTTTGAGTTCTAAATTTTCCCCCTCCCCAAGATGGCATGCAATCTGATAAAGGCTACACATGTGCAATCATATTAAACATATGTTCACATTAGTCATGTTATGAAAGAAGAATCAGAACAAAAGGGAAAAATCCTGAGAAAGAGAGGAAAAAAAAGAGAGAGAGAAAATAGTATACTTCTATCTGCATTCAGACGTCAAAGTTCTTTCTCTGGTTATGGATAGCATTTTCCATCATGAATCTTTTGGAATTATCTTAGATTATTGTATTGCTGAGAAGACCTAAGTCTATCAAAGTTGGTCATCACACAATGTTGCTGTTCTATTCATTTCACTTAATATCAGTTCATGTAACTCCAGTTTTCCTGAAATCTGCCCGCTCATCATTTCTTATAGAACAATAGTATTCCATTACATTCATATACCACAACTTGTTTAGCCATTCCCCAGTTGGTGGGAATCCCCTCATTTTCCAATTCTTTACTACCACAAAAAGAGTTGCTGTAAATATTTGTGTACATGTGGGTCCTTTTCCCTTTTTTGTGATCTCTTTGGAGATCATACAGACTGAGTAGTGCTATTAAAGAATATTCAGTTTTATTGCCCGTTGTGTATAGTTCCAAATTGCTCTTCAGAATGGCTGGATCAGTTCACAACTCCACCAATAATGCATTAGTGTTCTGATATTTATCATTTTCCTTTTTTTTTGTCATATTAGTCAATCTGATAGGTGTGAGGTAGTACTTCAGAGTTGTTTTAATTTACGTTTCTCTAATCAATAATAATATAGAGCATTTTTTCATATGACTACATATGAAAACTGCCTGTTCATATCCTTTGACCATTAATCAATTGGGGAATAGCATACAGTTTTGAGGAACAGATTAGTAGATAATGATTTTATCATGTTTATGAAATAATTCTTTTTTCCAGCTCCAAATTCTCTAAAACATTATTCAATCATGTCTGACTCTACATAACCCTGTATGGGGTTTTCTTGGCAGATACATTATAGTGTTTTGCCATTTCCTTCTCCAGCCCATTTTACAAGTGAGGAAATGGAGACAAATAGGATTGAGTGATTTGCTCAGGGTCACACAGTTAGTGTCTGAGACCAGATTTGAACTCAGGAAGATAAGTCTTCATGACTCCAGAAGTGGGGCTCTACGCACTGTACCACCTATCTCTTTTAAAATATTTATAACTGCTCTCTTGGTGGTGGCAAAGAACTAGAAATTGAGGGGATATCCAACAATTGGGGAATGGCTATAAAAGTTGTAATACACGATACATGATTGTGATGGCATATGACTATGCTGTAAGAAATGATCCATTGATGTTAGAAAAACCTGGAAGGACTTGCATGCAATAATGAAAAATGAAATGAGCAGGACCAAGAGAACGCTGGATACAGAAATAGCAGTGTTGTTTGAAGAATAACTATGAACAACTAGGCTATTCTGAGTATTTCAAATCTACAGATCAATCCACCCCCCAAAGAAAGAACTGATAAATAGATTTAGAGTATTTCACACACACACACACACACACACACACACACACACACACACACACACACACGTGCATGTGTGTGTGTGTGTGTGTGTGTGCATGTGTTTGTGTGAAATGGTAATCTTCTCTAATACAGGGTGGGGAGGGAGGGAGGAAGACAGTTTGGAACTTAAAATGTAACTAAAAAATGAATTAAATTTCTAAAAATGTAATGGAGTGGAAAGAGCCCTAAATTTGGAGATGGAAGACTTGAATATGTGTCCTGATTTGGCCACTTAGTAAGGATAAGAATTTAAGCAAGTTCTTATTCTCCCTGGGTTTCAATTTCCTCCTCTATAAAAATGGGAGAACTGAACTAGATACCCTATAAGATCGTTTTCAACTCTAAAGTTATAATTCTAAGAATGCCCTACAATTACAATGGTCTCTTATGCGTAATGAGAGAATGCATACATTTCTACCTTCCATTTGATTGGTTAAGAAAGAACAGGTTGAATTCATTTAAAGTTGTCTGTGATTTGAGTCATTCATTTTTCCTAAGTGTCTCCAAGCTTATTTAAATGATTCATTTGGTGGCTTATGAATGATAAACATCTCATACCTCTTCATAATTTGCATAAATATCTTGGCTCCACTTCAGCTCAAACACCTGTTCAGTACTTAACCTGGTAATTTCATCTCCGATCAGCCTAATTAGCACTGTCTACTCCCCAAACGTAGACCTTTAACAATGGCAACAGTGCGACTCCAGGGTGTGCATTCTCTGGTCTTTATTATAATTAAAAAACTTTGTGAAATAACTTTCCAAATAAAGCCTGTGATACTCATGGGGTCGGATAAATTGAATTCCATAACATAAAAAGGCCAGCAGAAAGAAGAAAGAGTCAGACAAGGAGGTAAACCAATTTTTGGATTATGAGTAATACCATAGGCATTGTAAAACCAAATCTGCTCTTTTGAGGTGAGAGGGAGGGGTGAAGGGAAGGATCAGTGAATTGTTCTGGTTGCCAAAGGGAAAGTAAAAAATCAAACAGTCTTAACATTAGAATTAATTTGTTCTCTGGAGTATTTTAGAATTTTCCCTTATCAGAGGTCACTTTGGTTCCGGATGAATGTCTTTTCCTTGGTATCTGACATTAATTTCATTTACTTTAATATTAATTCATTTTCACACAAAAACAAGGTCTCCTTAGACTTCTTTTAAAATTACTCTGCCATCTAGATAAATATAATGTAATCATTTCTTGGCATCAAAACAGATCCTCCAAGACTTGAAATCATCTTGCCTACATAATCTAACTTCATAAACATATCATCATTGCCACGTCAAGAGTCTCCAGAGATGTGCATTAGTTTTATAGAAATATCACAGTGAAATACTGACCAAGCGAAAAACAGAGTTGAGCTAACTAGTTCAATTAAGATTTGAACCCTATGTCTTACCTCAGGATATTAAACGATCCCTTGCAATGAATCTGGGTCTTATATAAAATGATTAACATTATTTAATAAAATTTAACCTAAATCCTTACCATCTTCTTTCTTTTCTCTCTTTTTCTTTCTATTGGATCATGAATGGTAGCGCAGAGATGTTTAGTGGAAAGAAGAGTAGATTTGAAGACAGAGCATCGAAATTCAAGTTACAGCTCTGGCACTTACTAGCTCTGTGGCTTTGGGAAGTTCCCCCTGAAACGTGTTTTCTCATAGGTAAAGTAGGGATCATAGCACTTACTACCAGTTACCTCGCAGAGTTGTGATGCTCAGAAGGGATAATGCATTTAAAGTACTTTGTAACTATATAACCCTATGTGAAAAATTCAAAATTATTATTATTACTATCCTTATTATTATGTTGGTTTTTTTCCATCTTTTTTGATGGAGTTCAAAAAGAAATGTTCCCAGGATAATTACTATCCTGTTATCTATTGCTTCTTTGTAATCAGCTTTCTGTAGTCTTTGTGGAGATGGATATTTGATGATTCTTTGTTTGCCTGTGATCAAATAAGAATACTGAATATAAACTATGTAGATTCAATTTACTATCTTTGAGAAAACTTCAGGAGCATGCAACATGCCAATGATGACATGTACCTTGTTTTGTTTCTGTTATTTCTCTATATTCCATTTTATTTTTTTCAGGAACCAAACAAGTTTAATTTTTTTTTCCCCATAGGATTGTATTTTATTTTTCCAGTTACATGTAAAGATAGTTTTCAACATTTACTCTTATAAAATTTTGGGTTGCATTTTTTCTCCCTCTCCCCCAGACAGCAAGCAATCTAATGTTAGTTATACATGTACAATCATATTACACATATTTCCACATTAGTCATGTTGTGAAAGAAGAATCAGAACAAAAGGGAAAAACCACAAGAAGGAAAAAACAAAAAAGTGAAAATAGTATGCTTTGATTTGCATTCAGACTCCATAGCTCTTTCTCTGGATGTGGATAGCACTTTCTATCTTGAGATTTTTGGAATTGTCTTAGATCATGGTATTGCTAAGAAGAGCTAAGTCTATGAAAGTTGGTCATCATGAAATGTTACTAGTTCTTTATATTTTAAAAGCTTTGTTCTATGTAGTTGAGAGATTAATAAGATTACATATGATAATATCTATTAAAACACTGTGCTCACATTCTTATGGATCACCATTATGACTAGACGGTTGTGGGCAACAGTTGTATCTATAATGATAATCCAATCCTACTATATCTCATTCTTCAAATTTTCAAAGACATTGTTAGATTTGCATTCATAGCAAATTCATTGCACATACAACTATTAAGGAGAGAGTTGGATGCTTAATGTTAAGTGAGTGACTGGAATCCTAAAGTCAAAGCTTGACGGGAAAAACACAATTAGAACAATTAACATCTAAAATACCAGCCTTAATGTCTACTTTTTGGCATGGTAAAAATAAATGGCAATAGATGTAGAATGTATCCAAACAAAAATCTGTATATTATTAATAAAACTCAGGACTCATCACTCTGAGACAGCAATAAAAAATTAAATTTTCTTGTGATGTATATTCATAGTAATAAGAATTATCATACCAGATTATAAAGAACAGCAAGTTTCTTGTGTATCACTCTTAAGGTGATCATGTGCTTCTAAGTATCTGTGATGATTCTTTGCATAATTTTCATCATTATGATCATTTTCATCAATATGTGTAATATATTATATATCACTGTAATTGTATATCATTGTACAATTTGTATCAATCAATAAATCTGGACTCCTTATGGCTAACCCTTCTGCAATTTCTGGTCGAGATGGCCTGATCTTGATTCACTACCAAAGACCTGTCCATTTCTCTTGTGTCAATGTATTGTTGCTTGATTTTATGTGGATGTTACCCAGGTAGCATTCTGATTCCACTCTTGTACCTCTGCCATGTTATGGGTTGTGTAATATGAAGGTTAGACACCTTCATCTGCATTTAACAAATACAGAGTCACAAACCTTTTGTCAGCCTTTACTATTCCTTTGTGAAATGAGTTCTATTTGTTCCCAAAGCATTTATAAATATATAAACCTGTTTATTTTTACTGTTCACTATTTATTTTTCCTTTCTGAGGAGAAAATGTTATTTTTTTTTCCCATTTCTTGCTGCCTTAGGGTTGCAAGCCCTGTGTTTCATTGATGTCATACAGGTTTTTGTTTAGATGCTTCTTAGATCTACGGCCATCCACTTTACCATGCCAAATAGTCAACATAATTTATATCATAAATTTATTAATTGCTTTAAATGTATTTTTTCATCAAGCATTGACTTTAGGACACCATTGCTTCAACAAGTTGTCCATCCCCCTTACTGCCTGTGGGCTGAGAGCTCCAGAAGCCACTGCTATTGATTTAGTCAATTCCCCCTCCCCCAAGGCCTATTGCAGGCTTGCACCTGGTGTGGCCTGCTACTGGGTACCTGGTTCAGGGGTCCAGGGCCTCTGCTGGCTTGCACAGGGGTGCAGGGGTTTGCTGCTAGCTTTTTCTGGGGCTCAGGGTCTCCCTGCTGGCTTGTCAGTGTCAGCCTGTGCTGGACTCTCTGGTGCTCTACTCTCACCGCAGTGAGATGGACCTTTCCTGCTGACCTTCTAAGTTGTCTTGGGCTAGAAAATCATTTCACCGCACTTTTTGTTGGTTCTGTGATTCAAGAATTCAATTTGAGGCATTATTTTAAACTTGATTGGAAGGGAATTTGGGAGAACTCAAGTGAGTCCCTGACTTCATTCCACCATCTCGGCTCTTCCCAGGGCATATTAATTTCATGTATGTGTGTATGGATGTGCATGCATACACACATATGTACACACATAAACATATACACATGCATTTATGAAACTATGTTTTTGCTCTGTGTGTGTATGCATGTGTTATTTGTGTGTATCTCTTGTTAGAATATAAACTTATGGTTATTAGGGATCATTTTACCCCATCTGACATCTAGTAGGTACTTGAACAATGATGTCTTTCATGCTAAGATAATCATTCAAGTATAACCAACCTGTAGCCCCAAGACAATTATTTTGTTTCTTAGATTTACTGGAGGAGGCTTATCACACTAGCTGGGGAGCTCAGATGATAAGTAATATCTCCAAAGCCCAACTGTCCAACATTTCAGGGTTCATGTCAGGCCTTTGCAGCTATTATAGCAGGTTCAGATCACCCAGAATCTGTGCTATGGATCACCCTGGGTGGCATTCCAACCTCTTTAGTTTACAATCTCATCCCTTCCCACCTAGTCTATTTCAATGGCCTCCTAATTGGTCTTCCTGCCTCAAATCTTTCCTAGGTTCAATCCATCCTTCGTCTGGTGACCAAAGAACCTTGGGGATAGGATTCTGTTGCACTGCCCATCTGTGGTTCCAAGTCGCATTATATTCAATCAATTTGCTGAGAGAAGACCAAGGTATTTACAAGTATTTCCTTTATCCATTAGTTGAATTTATCTTCTGAATTCAGAGCCTTTGGTCTCTATTATTCTTTTTCACATATGAAGAATTTTAGAGTTATCAAACCTAAATGATATTTTTTATATCACTGGAGAAAATCCCACAGAACAAAGTAGATAAATAATGTAGTTTTCAGTGGAATCTCATAAATTAGTGTAACTGAAAGACATACTCAGTTCTATTCAGAAGTGATGATAATGTATATTAATGTAAGGTGGAACCATAAACAGTTTAAATGGTTTCCCTGGAAGATGCTGTGTTTATATCAATTGTTCTTCACATCATTTTGTTGTCGAATGTTTTAAATGCAGAAGTTTCCCCTGTCAGAATCAAATTAGCTAGAATTCTTACTATATTTAAATTTATTTTATATACTCATAGTATATAAATAAGGTATGAAAGAATAATTAAGTCAAAAAAGCTTTGTAATAACCAATTAAGACTGTATAAGTGTTACAGTTCTTTCAGATGGCTTATTCAATCATCCAAAATCAATTAAAATTTAAAAAATGTTTTTATTGTTTTTATAACCTTGTGACATATTGATCAACCTTTCTGCTTCTTAGATAATAAGTTATATATAAATATATATTTACTTATCTAATATATATATAAAATAAATATATATTTAATATATAAAAATATATTATACAAAATAAATATGTATGTTTATATATAAATCATATTTTTTTCTGGATCTTTTAAAAAAAATTCTCCCCCAATATAAGTTGTGATTGCTTTGTATAAAATTTGTAGGGGTCATTGGTGTTTTCATCTTTTGTTAATAAAACACATGATACCTTCTGTCAAGAAGTGGGATCAAACCTGCATCAGAGAGGAAGCTGATAAAGTATTCTATTGGTAATTCATGAACCCCTGTGAAACATTTAAGGAAATAATTATAAATTTTATCCAGACCTACTCTTTTCCACTTTGGTAGATGATCTAGACATTTAGTCACATCCCTTAATAGGACCATTCTGTCTTTCATTATTTTAACAATGTACAAGTTTTCAGTTTCATGTTTGATCCAATTTACCCTTTTATTTTTTTACACAGAAAAATAATGTCATCCATTATCTACTGGATATTTCAAAGTGGATATCCTAGAGACATCTTAAATTATTGCTCCATTTTTCCCAACTTTCCTATTTCTGTTGAAGGTCCCACTATCCTTCTAGTGCCTCAGGTTCATAATCTCAGTATTATCAATTTTGTTGCATAATCTTGCCATTTCTAATTCTGTAGTATCTTTGACATATGACCTCACCATTCATAAAGCTACCATCCTAGTTCAGATCTTCATTACCTCTAATTTAAATTTTTTAAACAGTCTTTTACTTGGTCTCCCTGACTTACATCTCTCACCACTCCAGTCCATTCAATACCATGCTGACAACATAATTTACCTTGAATATAGAGCGATCATTTGACTTCCCTACTCACCCAACTTCAGTAGTTTCCTATTGGCTTTAGAATAAAATATAAACTTTTTTGTTTAGTTGTTTTAACCCCTACTACAGTGACAAGGAAGATCAAAGTACACAAACTGAAAAGAAGACAACAGTCAAAACTGTTATATTTAAAGCCTCAAAGAAAAATGTGAGTTGATCTCAGGCCCAAAATGAATTAATAAAAGAGCTCAAAATTGTTTTTAAAAATCAAATAAGAGAGGTAGAGGAAATACTGGGAAAAGAAATGAGAGTGATGCAAGAAAATCATGAAAAAGAGTCAGTTTAGTGAAGGAGGCAAGAAAAAAATACTGAGGAAAATAATACTTAAAAACCAAAATAGGCCAAATGGTAAAAGAGGCACAAAAATCCACTGAAAAGAAGAACACCTTAAAAAGAAGAATTGGTCAAAAGGAAAACAAAAATTCCCTAAAGAAAATAACTCCTTAAAAAGTAGGTATGGCCAAAAGGAAAAGATGGTACAAAAGATCTCTGAAGAATTCCTTAAAAGTTAGAATTGGGCAAGTGGAAACTAATGGCTCCATGAGACATCAAAAATCAATCAAACAAAACGAAAAGTATGAAAAAAAATAAAAGAAAATGGGAAATATCTCATTAGAAAAACAACTGACCTAGAAAATAGATCAAGGAGGGATCATTTAAGAATTATTAGACTTCCTGAAAGCCATGATCAAAAAAAGAGCCTACACATCATACTTCAAGAAATTATCAAGGAAAAGAGATAACCTAGATATCCTAGAAGCAGAGGGTGAAACAGAAATTGAAAGAATCCACCAATCATTGCCCGAAAGAACCCAAAATGAAAACTCAAGAAAGTTATTTTCCTTAGGCATAGGTCTGTTTATGTCACTCCTCTACTCAATTGAGTGGCTTCCTATTCCCTCTAGGATAAAATGTAAGATCCTCCCATTGGCTTTTAAAGTTCTCAACAGGCCCCACCATATCTTTCAAACTTCATAGTAAGCTACTTCCCTTCCTTTACTCAGGTTCAGTCAAACTGGACTTTCCTTGGTTCTGCAATGTGGCTCTGCATCTTCTATCTTCATGCATTTACACTGGCTATCCCCCATATCTGGAATACACTCTTTTCTTACCTCTGCCTCATAGAATTTCTCTCTTCCTTCAAGGTACAATCTATCTTCTTCACAAAGCCTTATTTCTTTAGTCCTCAGTTCTATCATGTGTACAATAAAAGTGCTGTGTTATTGTCTTGGAGTTTACTTCCAGCATGCTCTCCAAATGCATATTAAGATAAGGAGTGACAACTAATATGATGTTATATTGTATTCTCTTGTTTTCCCTAGTTCCCTACAAGGCCCAGTTCAAATGTTACCTCCTTCAAGAGACCTTTCCTCGATTCCCTCGGTTGTTTTGCTTCCCTTCTAATCATTATATATTTTGAATATATCCTACTCTAGACATTTACTATTTTCTAATAGAATGTGGACAGGAATTATTTCCCTTCTGCATTGGTAGCCCCAGCACCCAGTACAAGGCCTGACATATAGTAGGTACCTAATAAATTCTTCCTGATTCATACATTGATCTACGTTTTCCCGTATTTCTTAAGCGTTTGATCTGATTTTAAAACTGTCAGTACAAGGGATTGTAAACAACCCAAGACTTTAGGGAAACTTAGTAGGATAATGTACCATTTTGTGCAGACTCAAGATGAGTAAAACAAAGCAAATGAAACTCATGACTGAGAAACACACAACTGGTCTCAGATTAATGAAGCACACACGGAATGGTTTGTCTTCCAGATTAGTTGTTAAGAAGGCTCTCTGGGGTTGGCTTAGCATAAGAAAGTTCTTTATAAGATTCAAGTAGAAATATCCCTTGGGGGAAGGACAAAATGCTATACAGGGACAGAAACTAATCCATTTTGGACCTTATACAAAAGAAAAAAAAATCACCAGCTGAGTAAGAGTAATGGTAGGAGTTAAATATCTAAGAGATATTTTTTTAAGTTCATTAACAAATGGAAAGAAAACCAGTTTTATTGTGTCCTTGAGTTGTGAGCTTTTGGAAAAGGAAGAAATGTGCAGAATTTTGTTAGTTTTTCTGATTGTACAAGGAAGAAAAATCATCTTCTATGAATGACTTACAATTTCATAGTAATGTATTAACAAGTTTAATAGAACTCATTTCTAGTTTGTTTTAGATTGTCTTTGAAATTACCCAGTTCCTTTGCTTTAGTGGAAAAAAAAAGATATAATATGTTCATTTTGCAAAAAAAAAAAATTAAATTAAATTAACTGTTAACCCCAATTTCAATGAGAGAAGATTGATTGCAGATTGAGGCTCTCTAAATAATTGTAGGGCCCAAATGATTTAAAGAAGAAAAATGACAAACTTAGTGGGGGTCTTCAACTCCAGGTGAAGATTACCAAAAAATGAAATTAAAGCCTAGACAAATCCACTGAATTCATTGCTTTTTTTTTTCTTCTGAGTGAAAGACTTGGGCAGAGGGCACAAGTTAAACCAGTTGAACTGCTTTTTTCATCTCTTATCTAGGTTCCTGTGCTTGCTGACTCACAGACTGGAAGCTGATATTAATTGACAAATAACTTAAACTTTCTGGGCCTCAGTTTCTTCATCTGTAAAATGAGGCAGTTCAACTGATTGCTCTTGAAATCTCCTTCACTTTTGTCTCTGTGAATGTGATGTAAACAGAGCCATGCATACTTCCCTACTTGTTCCAAATATCTTAAATATTTTCCTTCCTGATACCATAATGTGTGACTTGTCTTAACTACTTTTTTTCTGATGTCCATACCACATTTGGGATGATTCCTATCTAAAAGTATACATTTTATATTTTTAAAATGCAAATTGTTATTTTTTAAGCTACATAACCCCCTATATATATGCATATATACATATGTATATATATATATATATACATACATATATATATATATATATATATATTTAACACCCAAAGAAAGAGCAATATGTGAGTAATTGTAACAAAATATAGTGTAGACATGTGGCAAAGATAGCCACACTATTTTTCTTCCCAGTGCTACAATTAAAAAGGAAAATCAGTAAACCTTTCAACAAGATAAAATAATATCAGAAAATTATTTTATAAACCAAAAAAAGCACCTCACCTACATTGGGTCCACATTTAGTACTATATTTCACATTTACCAAAACAGACCCTGGGTATACCACCTATAATCTGTTCCATCACCTTCGTTTTACCCGAGTTCAATTAAAATTCACCAGATAATAAATAGCTGCCAAAGAACACACACTCTCTTTTCCTTTTTTTTTTTGAAGACAGATACTGCATTTACTTTTCCACTATACTAATGTCCTTTCAATTAACATTTTTTCTCACAACTTAACTCTATCTAATCATTTAGTATATTTCTTCTTAGCAATATCTCCTGTGGTGACCAACTTTCCTACAGAATTCTCCTTCCTACTAGGACATCCTCACAATACCCCAGTTCTGATCTCCTTCCCTGTTTCCACAGCACTAGTTCAAGCGCCGCTCTCCTATTGATTTCAAAAGAAGCTCCAAGCTTGGATCAGCTCTGTGGGAAACAAAGGCAATGAAGAAATGGGCTCCAGATTTCTTAGTTCCAGAAAATTTGCTTTACTAAGATCAAATGCCTTTGGAATGTGAAATCAGATAAACCCACTTAATATCCATGTTGAATTTAAGAATATTGTAGCGACCAGCCTTGAGGACTTCTCTCCTAGAGCAGGGTGCCATATTAATGGAATATGTAATTATCTGTCAATGTTCTGCTCTGAAGTCTTTAAACACACAGAATGGACCCTGAAAGTCAGTGGGAATTGCGTGTGGGGAAAGTTTACAGGCCAAGTATGAAGCAGTGGTAAGGCAGGAAATAGATCAGCATTTCTTTTAATGTGTCCCCAGTCACCCCTGATCTGGCAGAAAGTGCATCGTCAAATATTTAAAAAGAAAATAACGAACCTTATACTTTAGCATTTGGGGGAGGCGGGGGTGGGAAGAGGATTAAAAAAGCTGATCAGACAAAAAAAAGCAGTGAGCACAAAAAAAGAGAACTCCTAATTAGTTAATACAAAACATGCTGAATCCAATGATGAGGATAGTGCCGTTTTGATTCACTATTCTTTCTGAACAGACTAGAACAAATAAGCCTCTAAATCAATACTGCAGAACCTCGCCTTCGTGCTTTATCCAAACCATTTCCGAGGTTTGAAATGGGGCATAAAAAACACCAAATAGGAAAGTGCTGACTCTGGTTTCTCTGTGAGGTTTGCTGTTATAATTTCCTCAAATCCCCAAGAGATTGATAAGGAATTTGAGTAGTTCATTAGCATAAGACTGGGTAAAAATCTATTGATTTTTTAACTCCATAGAATATTCAGTTTTCATTAGAATCTGCTGAGTTATATCTATTATTGTTCCAAGCTTTCCTCATTCTAGTTAACCATGAATCTACATTCTAATGAGGATACACCTTGAAGAAAACAGGAGAAGACTTCTTCCTTTGCTGTCAGCTTATTGTCACAATATTCTCGGAATTTTCATTCTGAGTCCCAATTTTGATTTTTTTTTTTAAAGAAAGGAGCATGCTATTTAATCCACAGTAATTAGACTTTCCCCTGAAAGGACAAACTCATTTATATTGCTGCCAATTTAACTCAATCCCTTGTCTGTGGTTCTCAGTGTTTTACAGTAATATTTTAAACAACTGAGTAGGAATGAGACAATTAAGATAAAAATGTCAAAGCTACCTTTATCTGAATCTCCCAAGACTGCTCTAAATTTAGAAAGTGCCAGGTGTTAGCAGGAAGTCAGGTCTATATATATCAGGTAAGACATATACATATGGTCTACTATTTGGCTGTCTGATGGATATCCAAGACCCTCCTGTAAGGAAAGATCATCAGACCTTCCTTGTATGAATTCAAAGTCAGTGGATCTGGGTTTGAATCCCAACCTTGTCATGTGATCTTAGGCAACAGACTCAATATCATTTTCTTCAACCATCAAATGAGGTAGGGGTGGAGGTGGGAGTAGAAAAGGAACGAGCACTTCAGGACTGGCTACAGTTTTGAAGTTTATGCTAGAGTTGAAACTAGATACAACAGAGACATCCATCCCCGTGGCTGATTCCTTGGTTTACTAGGCTTACTTGTTGACAGAAAGAACTTTACTTTAAAGCAATAGCTCTAGTTGTGTGTACAAAGGTAGAGTTTTAAAGTAATAGCTCTTTATACATACAGCAGCAACAGCAAGAAGTGGGGAAAGGTAGAAGGGCATAACCTCCTGTTACTTTTTTCAGGGCCTGAAAGCATCCAATTGCATTCAATTTAACTCACAAATTCTTTTGGATACCGACCTCCACCAATGTTGGGTTACCAGCATCTAAGCATTCCAACCTCATGGGTTCTCTCTGGTCCCTTCCAAGCATCTCACCAAATTTGCCCAGCTCTTGTAGCTTCCTGGGCAGGGAGGCTGTGGTAAAGGAATGGCAGCCTCCTGTCTCCATGCATTATCTTTGCTGGGATCTCCTTCTTTCTCTCTGGAATAGAAGTATTCTTTATCTCTATTTCTAATGCAGCAGTCTATGGTGGCTGACAGCCCCTTAGTGGCCTTACATACCACTCTCTCATATGATTTCATTTCTTTTTTCTTCATTAAAGGTGAGAGGATAGAGAAATTAACTTTTTCCAGGGCAGTCACAACCAGTGGTCTTTGAATCCCCTCTAGGCATCCTCTCTCAAATGTAGTCTAACCTCCTGGTTTAAGAGAGCTTGCTGTTCAGTGATCTCAGTTGTGTCTGGCTCTTCGTGACCCTATTTGGGGTTTTCTGGCAAAGATACAGGAGTGGTTTGCCATTTCCTTCTCCAGCTCATTTTTACATATGGGGAAACTGAGGCAGAGTTAAGTAACTTGCCCAAGATAACACAGCTAGTCAATGTCTGAGGCCGGATTTGAACTCACAAAACTAGTCTTCCCAACTCTAGGCCTGGCTCTCTGTCCATTTCACCACAAAGAAGGTTATATTGAGACAAAATATAAACTTCTTTATTTGGCATTTAAAGTCATTCAGAAGCTGGCTTTATCCTGTCTTATATATTTCTCCCTTAACCACATTCTATGGTCCAGCCTTTTTTTTTTCTCTTCCTAGCACTGACACTCTTTCTCTGGATCTGCACTGATCATCAACCTGTGCCTACCATACACTTCCTCCTCTATTCTACTTTATGGATTTTTTTTCCTGTCATTTAAAACACTGAGCATAATCTAGCCTACTGAATTCCCAACTCCATTTGAGTTAGAATTAACAGAGGTCAGACATGTTGAATTGTAAAGGAGTGAAAATACTCAATGTCAACTGAAAGATGTAACTCCAGTGCTCGAAATTGGTGTTTTTCAACTAGTTTGTGAAGTACACTAATATGTTATGAAAACCTCATTCTTACTTTGGCATGCTGAATTTTGGCAACATTTTAAAAATATGAATGTTATTTGTTTAAACAGGTTCTGGATAAGAGTTGTAACTAGCAGAAGGCCATTGGAGCTTTGCCCTAGGGAGGAAACTTAGATGGTATAAAATCTAAACAGAACAAAAAGGTAACACACTACTTTATCAGAGCAGAAAGATGTAAGAAGAACATGAGGTTAAATGCTGGCCTGGAATAGGTTAAGGGACAGAGAGAGACATTGTTTGCTTCCTCTCTCTATCTTTCTTTCCTAGCAAGAAATCCCTTCCTACTCCTTTACTCCCCTTTCCTCTCTAATTTCTAAATGATCCGGCCTCTACTCCCCACTCCTTCTGCAAGCAGCAATACTTCCTAGTAATGGTTAATAATAACACCAATGGGGCAGCTAGGTGGCACAGTGAATAGAGCACCAGCCCTGGAGTCAGGAGGACCTGAGTTCAAATCCAACCTCAGACACTTAACACACACACACACACACACACACACACACACAAAACTAGCCTTGTGACCTTGGGCAAGTCACTTAACCCCAATTGCCCTACCTTGCTCCTTCCAAAAAGCAATAATAATAATAATAATAATAATAATAATAAATACCAATCCTTCCTTCCCTTTCTCATTATGAAGAACTTGTCTCAAGGAAGCTTCTGATGGAAGTTCTCCAAAAATTCCTTGTATTAAACTAAATAACCTCTGAAGTCCCTTCTGTCACCTGCCATAGGACTGAGGTCTCTGACCTCAAGCTATATGTTCCTAATTGGTGAGAATTCACCATATCTAGTTGGTCTCAGATCATATAAAATATCCTCAATAATACTAGCCCCTATATCACAGGGTTGTTTTGAGCATCAAATGAGAAAACATAAGGAAATAAATTTGTAAATCCTAAATTGATCAATTCTAGCTGTTGTTGTTATCAATCTTTCTCCCCTTCCTCCCCCCAGTTTAGGAATCTGACAGGGTACATTTACCAGTCAGGTTGTTATAGCAAGAGGAGAACTAAGCATGGAACCGTAAGACAAGAGTTTGTGCCCACGCTCTGCTGTGTGATTTTGTCCAATTCACTTAATCTCTCTGAGCCTCAGTTTCCTTATGAATAGAATTGGCCTAATGATACGTTCACTAGCTATCAAACAGGAGTGTTGTGAGGATAATGCTTTATAAACTTAAACTGTTATTTTACTTTTAGCTTTAGTAGGGGAAAAGGGCGTGTGAGAAACAAAGAATAAACCAGAGAAAGACTTGAGTTGAAGAAAGAGAAATAAAAAGAATTGTGAAATATATTTGAATCATTTGGGAACTGTGAAGCACAGACACTAATGCAGGAAGAGAGGAAAGCAATTTGGGAGGGCTTGAGGAAAAGTTACAGGATGAGAAAAATAAATAGAGTTAACTCATTCTCGAAGAAGAAAAGGATTATAGTTGAAAGAGTAAGAAGGTTAGATGGGGAAAAGTACTTAAATAAAAGACCTCGAGGAGGAGAAGAAAACTGTCCAAATAAATGTGTAAAGTCAGTGTATACACAGCATTGGCATTGTCCAGATACGGTGGTTCCATTGTTGTTGCCAAAGGAAATAGATTACCACAAAAATTTTGGCAGATCTGTGTCATTTAGCATTGGTTTGTTATTTTCCTTCCGCTATCTCCAACTGACATACACACAGAAGATAGTCATTTTGACTATTACTCTTTCCTAAGGAAGTTTAGCCAAAGATAAGCCATTGCCATATGAGAAAATTCCTAAAAATTCCCAGAAGTTGCGTTGATGATCATATACTTTAATTCACTTCAGCAGACATTTATTAAGTGCTCATTGTATGCAAGGGGCTGGGAATATAAAGATACATAAGTATTTATTAAGCAAACACCTGTTATATATAAGGTACTGTGCTAGGCACTTGACAAATTTGTTTCATTTGATCCTTAAAATGACTCTGGGAAAGAGGTGAAACTGAGACAGACAGATGTGAAGCGATTTGCCTAGGATCACACAGCTGGTGTCTGAGGCTGAATTTGAACTCAGCTCTTCTGACTCTAAACATAGGGCTCCAGATATTGTACTATGTAGAACCCTAGGTAGAAACAGTTCTTCTAGGAATTTACAATCTATTTGGAGGTGAGGGTGGAAGGAGATACATACCATAAATACACAAATGAATGAATCTAGGTTACAAATTCATTCAAATTAGCCTGGGGATATGTCCAGTTTTTAATCTCTTTGTCCAGCAGAGGCATATGGCAGCCAAGGGCAACACCATTTTTGAAGGATAAGCTTGTTTGCAAAACACTACAGAGAAAATTACAGAAGTTTACAAGGCACAAGGTAGCATAAAGAAGTTGGAAAGAAAACAGGGAAGCAAAGAATTTGGCATGAGTTTCTACTAAGCCAGATTATCCCAAGAGCATTTACAGATAAAACAAGAGTGACATGGAATAAAAAATGTTGGAATGAACGGGCCTAAATAATGAAGCTGGTTTCCTTTAGACTCACAAGGTAAAGCGGAAGTCCCTGAACTATAGCTCATAAAGTGCTGCTCATAAAACTATCAGCATTGGCTCATGAATTTGGTTCAATACTGCCGTCTCCACAATTCTTAGCTACAAGAGGTCATCACTATTAAGTTTGACTGAGTTACCCTAAAGTTCTCAGGAAAGAGAACTACTACTATTTTCTCTCACCCCTCTGACTTTATTGCTGGGTGTAGGATATGAAAATTTCCATTGTGACTCTCCACACATTATGATGCATCTCTCAGCTCTTCCTTGCCAACCCTCTGTTAAAAAAAAATAGTTAGAAATCACTGATGTGAGACATCTTATTAGTTAAGCCTCTACTGAGTGATATATCATAGACTAAAGAATCCCTCAAGAACTCCAGCAGAGCTACTACCAATAGCTGTTCTTGCTCCATCATTTCACATTATGCAAATTATTATGTACTTAATTTCCCTAGAGTTGAAATAGCTTGTAATCTTAGCAGACAACAGTCATTTTAAACTAGTTCTCACCTCACCCTTGATTCTGTGCAGTTCAAATCTCAGTTTACAATGCTGCTGAAAGATGTAGAAGAAATTCAATGATATGTATGATAGCTTTCAGGCTTCAGAACAGGTCTGCCAGCTAAAGGACCACATGGAGTTATATTCCCCCTCACTCTTCCCCCCTTCTGTGAACTCCTTGAGGGCAATGACTAATGATTTTCCCTTTTTTTCCCCAATTACCACTGCAGTGTCTTGCGTTTAGTCATGTAATAAATGATTAGTGAATTGAGTTGAATTGAATTGGGAAAGTTTCCATTCAAAGGACCTATCACCATTTGAGTTATAGAACTTTAGCTCCCAAACAATGTGCCCAGTGCTCGACAATGTAAACTCACAGGGCTCATGAGATATTTTACATTTTCAGCTTAACTACTTAACAAACAGAACTGTGAGGTATTTCTTTTGATCTGAGGGCTCTGTGAAAAAATTACTGAGATTGGAAGAACAACATGAACCAAGAAAGTTTGGGAACCTTTGGCACAGTATAGAAAAGGGAGGCAGAAAGAGTACAGGATAGGGAATCAGGACAGGTTTTGCCTCCTCGTTCTACAATTGTTAAGCTCTATTATCTTGAACAATTCCCATTACTACTCTAGGACTTAGTTATCTTACCTCTCAAGCAAAGCAGTTGTAATAGATCTCTAAGTATCTTCTAACACTAAAAGTCAATTGTTTTATGATCAAAATAGGATGAGTAACATCTATAAACAAGTAAATGAATGCATGACATTATCAGTATATACATCATAATTTTAAAGGGGGACATAATCTCTCCTGAACATAATATGTTTTACATTTAGCAGCAAATGCCTCTCTAAATGAGCATTCTGAGTGGGAGAGGTTGTGAGGGCAATAAGTCAGCATTAATCACACTGGGAAAAGAAGAAGAGATATCATATACAAATCTTACATATTCACATGAGATTTCACGAGGAACATCTTTTATTGCCAACAGAGACAGTAGAAGCTCAAGAGATGGGAAATTCTGCACGTTTTCACATCTTTATGTCAATATAGATCTCAGTTAGGTTTCTGGAGAGCTACCTTGGGTTCAAATCAACTCAATAACAAAGACAGCCAACTTCACCTTTTAATTCAGGGAACTGGTCATCTCTGATGTATATCAGTGACATTTCTTCATTTACTTCTTAAGGTTTCTAGGGTCAGTGACTGGCAAGGGAATCCAAGGTGATATTTGTTATTCTTCTTCCCACAGAGATAATGGACTGCTTTCATGGACTTGACTGATTCAGGTGGTGGGTAGCAAAGGGGGAGAGGAAAAAAGAAGGGGAGGAAAGGGGGAGAAAGAGAAAGAGAGAAAAAGAAAGAGAGAGAGAGAGAGACAGAGAGAGAGACAGAGAGAGAGAGAGTGAGAGAGAGAGAGGTTATTTAATTATAGCTTAAATTGCTTATTTGATTCTCAAATCTCTTGAACCAGTCTCCAAACTCTAAAGTATGCCATGGGTACAAAAAACAAATTACCATGCATTCATTGACTTGCCCAGTGTCACATAGCTAGTAAATGTGTGAGGCTGAATTTGAGCTCAGATCTTGCTGACTCCAGAACTGGTACTCTATCCCCTGTACCATCTAGCTACTCCCAGTAACTACCACCTCAGAATTCCTTCCCTCTCTAATTTTCTATCTATTTACCTGTGATTCTTCATCTCATACTTTCCAATTCCTCTGCTATTGTCCCCAGTCTATAGAACATTTCTGGAAAAATTAAAAAATTCAGCTGATTTCATCCACTCAGACTTCATGGTATACACCTTAGCTGGATCCTTACAATTCCCTTACTCCTCTAACTCATTTTCTGTAGTAAAGGTTCCAATTTTTCCCCCTTTCTTTCACCTTTAGTCATACCTCTACTTTTTATACTTGCAACAAAAAATGACCTAGCCTATTTCACTGAGATTGAGATGATTCAATGATCATCTCAGATGAAAAATTATCCTCATTACTTGTCAAAATAATCCAGTCTCTTCACAGTGTTCATTAATGCTAGTCCCTCTGTCTGTCCCCTTAATGTCCTTCCCTCCTCCATCTTCTTTGACTTTGATAATTTGTTCACTTATACATTTATTCAAGTAGCATTTGGTTTAAGTGTCTACTTTGCCTGGAACTGTACTAAGCACGAGGGATATAAAAACAAAACCCCCAAATAGGCATTGCCCTCAGGGATCTTACATTCTACTGAGAAGGAGGGATGAACAATGCAGATAAGTAAATTCAATTTACATACCAACACATGAAGTAAGCATAAGGCTTAATCATGAGGGAAGGAATAAGGACAGAAAAAACAAGGGCACCAGAAAGTTCTCATATAGGAAGTGAGATTTGAACTGAACCTTTGAGGAAGCTAGGATTCAGTGAAATGGAAGTAAGGAAGTAGTAAATTCTAGGCATAAGAGCCTCTGCAATGGCAGGGAGATGGAACATGGACTGCTTTGTGCAGGGAAAACCAAGTTCATCTCTCTCATGCATCTTCAATCTCTGTTGCCACTGACTTCTCTTTTTTTTTTCTGTAAACATGTTCAACACCCTTACTATTAAAAGCAAAAACAAACCAAGAAAAAAAGAGAAAAAAGTCTTCACTTAACCCTTATAGCCCACAGAGACATCGTGTTATCATTCTCTTTCTTTTTAACCACTCAACTTAAAAAAAAAAGTTATCTCTGTCTCAGGTATCTCACCTTCCTTACTACCAATTCTCTTCTTAGCTCCTTGCCTTTATATTTCCACTCCCACCCCAACTCCTCAATGGAAGCTGGCCTCTCAAAAGTCACTGAAAGATATTTTAACCACCAAATTCAAAAGCCCTAAAAGCAAAACAAAAGCAAACAAATGAGAAAAAAAAAAACATTAGGACTTAAAAATTTTTTTTTCATTATCTTCTTGACATTACCTATTGACAACCTCCTTCTAATAATACTGTCTTTTCCCTTGGCTTCAAGATTCTACACTTTCTTTGTCCTCATCCTACTAAGTTCTCTTGAAATAATATATATGATCCTTCAATAAGCCTGTTCACTAAGGACCTATCTTTGGCATTCTTATCTGTATTTGATTTCTCTCTTTTGTTGGTATAATTTAATCCTATGACTTCAACTGCTATCTTTTTTCAAATGACTTCCAAATGCATACCTCTAGTCCTAACTACTTTTCTGAGTTCTAGAGCTACATCTCCCATAGGGCAGATGCCCACAGCACATTTGTATCTGGATGTGTCACCAGCACTTCAAACTCAGTATGTCTATAGCAAGTCTTCTTTGGTCCCCTATCCCCAGGTCAGGCTACTTCCCCTAGAGCTCTAGGAATGTAGGATGTATGCCTCTTTTCCAATTCCATTGGCTTGAACCCTCACCCATTGTGTTAGCAACCCTTGATTGACTAGTGCTTCAAGTTTCATTTTACCACTTTACATTTTAGAATCACTTAGCTTTTAGGAATGGGTATTTCTTCAAAGACTATAACAAGAACAAAAATAGAAACACACATTTTTCCCCTACCCTCATATACCCTATACCACCTTGCTCTCTGGAGAGAGTTGACTCAGACTTAGTACAATTTCTACCTAGAATTAGTCTCATTAAAGCCATGTCCAAATATAGTATTATTATTGGATGAGTCCTCATTTCAGTCACCAGTGGACTGGATTCTAAATATCGTGCCTTGATCCTCTGGGCAAAAATATTGGGATGGATGCAAAACCCAGCTGAATTTACCTCTCAGAGTCTCAGATATTTGAACAACTCATTCTCCTAAGCTTTTAAAACTCAAAATATTAGGTTTTCATCCATTCACCTAGATGAACTTTGACTACAAAAGCAGTCAAAGAATCAAGGACCACATGGTCTTTGAGGGAGAGAACACAAGGCTGCTTTCCCTTTGCAGCATTATCTTTTACAAGACACTCAAAGAAGGAGTTAAACTAAGAGCAGGGATCCACAAAGAGAGAACATTCAAAAAATAAATAAATAAATGACTATCTCTAATTGCTTCATGCGTCTTGAAAGTATCCCTAATACTATGCAGCCAATCAAAAAGGTTTCTCCTTAATCACATAGAAAGCAGACCTGAGACATTTACAGAATGTCCACATATGCTCCAAGGTTTGTCCAAGGCACTTCCTTACATATCATTAGGAGTAGGAAGTAACTTTAGAGATGTCTGCACATGCCAGTCCTTCATTTAAACATGTTGTCCATTTTTCTAATTCCAAAAGTGTCCTCTGACTTCCCAAGGAGCCATAAGAACATCATCCTTTCACTTGCTTCATGAGGCAGGTCTAACTACACAGAAGAAAGTTCTGAAGCAGTCTATGACATATGGTCTTACACAGCTCCTCATTATAGCTGAAAAGCACAATAGTGCCCCAAAATACAATTGTGTAGATTCCACAAATAACATTTCACAAAGTTCAACAGAGATTATTGCTTTCTTAGCACTCAGCAAGTGCCCACTTAGAAGTTCTTAATGCTCTTCCCAACCCCAAAGCAGAAAATAAAAGACAAAGAAAATCACCCATCTTGGAAGGCATTCCAGTACCTACAAAGCTTCTCATACCATATGTGAAGGGATTCAGCATCTGAGATCAGCTGGAATTTAGACCTTTGCCTCCAGATGAGAAAGCAACTGTCCTGAATGAAAACTTTTCCATGATTCCCTTAGCCCGTAAGCTCATCCAACTGGAATCTGGACAAAATTTTTCCAAGTAGTTTCTTTTTCTACAAAGGGCCTCTAAGATCCATTTCTGATCCAAATTTATGATTTGTGTGTATGATGGAAATGACAGACAAACCAAAGCAGAGGCAAAGAGAGACAGTTTCTGTGTTTTGGGAAATTCGTGACTATGTTTCAGAATATATTCATATAATTGCCTTTGTACCTGAAGAGATTAATAAGGAAATGAGTCAGTAGTGTTGAGGGGAGATAGGTGGTATAGTTGTTTCTGAGTATATCCAAAAGTCACTATATCACACAAGAGCTATACAAATCTAGGAGATAACTTCTGAAAAGGCATGAATATGGAAATTGAAATATTTTATTTGGGACAGCTAGATGGAACAATGAATAGATTGCTGAATCTGGAGTCAGAAAGACCTGAGTTCAAATCCAGCCTCAGACACGTGCTAGCTGTGTGATCCTGGGCAAGTCACTTTTCTCTGTTTCCCTCAGTTTCCGCATCTGTAAAATGAGCTGGAGAAGCAAATGGCAAACAGTTCTAGTATCTCTGCCAAGAAAACTTAAAACAGGGCTATAAAGAGCTGGATATAACTGAAATGACTAAATAATAAAATCTTCTCCAGTTTATCAGTATTCTTATTAAGTCAGTGAAGGGAAGGGAGGAATTGATCACAATACTTTAGTGGTAGTCTGACCAAGGTGGAATACAGAGGTACTATGATGTCATTCCTGGATGCTACACATAAACTGTCACCACCTTACTTCGAGCCCCCATCAACAGGAGGTGAGAAGACCCTATTATCTCACTATCCTTTATGCAATGTAATTCTGTACCGTCAAAATGCTTCTAACTTGTTTTGCTGCGTCAAGTCTTTCTCTACTCCAATACACACTCTATAAAGTACTCTTTAAGCTCTCACTCAATAAACTACAATGGCTCCCCATTGCTTCTTCTAGAATAAAATATAATTCCTTTTGTTTTTTTTTTGAGGGGGGGGGCTTTAAAACCCTTCACAAACAAGCTTTCACTCCCTTCTTAAACACTGCTTGAAGTTCATCTACCATTTCTGTGTCTTGCTGCTGGATCTTCCTCATTACTGGAATGTTCACCCTCTTCATTTTATCTCGTGGAATCTCTCTCTTCCTTGAAGGCTCAGCTTAATAAATGTTTATTAATTGATTGCTAAAGCTGTGCTAATGTAGCCTAAGAATTTATTACAGGTGTTTTCTGTTTTTCTGTTTCTTCGTGTGTGTTTGTATTTCTTTGTTGGTAGATTTTTTTTTAATTTTGTTTTGTTTTGTTTGTTTTTATGACTGCCATATCACGGTACTAACTCATATTGAACTGGTTGTCCTCTAAGCCCTCTAGATTTTTTTTAGATGAATTCTGTCTAACTAGGCTTCTCTCATCTTCTACTTGTGATCTTGATCTTTAAACCTGTGTCACATTTTACACTGATTCTCATTGAACTGCATATTATTGTAATAAGATTAAACAGTAGATTCAACTCAGTGGCTTATTTTATTGACTTACTTATTTTCTTTTGGATCCTGACTATCATCCAGAGTATTCCTTATCTCTCTCAGCTGCCCTATAAGCCTTCACCCAAGTAGAGGATTTTTTTTGGGGGGTGATAGAGCCAGACATTATTTCTTTTTAATAGACATAATTTATATTATGTAATTGCATCTTTACCCTATAAAAATCTATCTTGCTTTCTCTGAAGTTGCTGGTGCCTCTTGGAACTTAGCCCACTTCATGAGAGGCGTCAGTTTCAATAAATGCCTAAACTTGGATTAGTGGTGGTCTGACTCCGAATTCTTTGAGATGGTTCCACCACAACACATCATGAAACCACAACATTGGGTTAGATTCTCTGTTTCCCTCTCTGGGGAGGTGCCACAAAGTAATTCTTTGAAAGGTTAGTGGAGTAGTCAGAATTGAGGCAGATTGGGTTGGTTTTTTTTTTCTTTTTACTCTTTTCCCCTAATACCTTTATGGTGAATAAAATGTTGCTCTAAATTCACAAGTTAATGGGTGTTTTTTCTGTTGTTGATTTAATGACACATGTTTTTTAAGTGCTTGGGTTGATAAGTGAAAGTTCAACAATGATGCCTAACAAAAATATAAATCACTACAGAAATACAACACGTTGTCCAGCAACCACGTTACGGTTTATTGAGAGAAAATATTCTTATGACCAGTAACCTTGAAACAGTCTATAATTCATAATACATGACTTACTGCAAACCTATTAGAAAACTGATAACTTATTTGCATAGTCTCATGCTTTAAATACTTGGCAACTAGCTCTATATTCCTTTTTATCTGTGGCTGTGCTACATGATACTCTGTTCATGCTCCAAGAGCCCCCAGAGTTATTTGTTTTAACTAAAGCAAACAATGGTTTCCATTATGAACCTGTTTCTACTCTTTTAATACCTTAGAGTAGGCACACATAAATCACAAACTGACATCTATGAGTGTTTTGAACTAAAATGCATTGCTTTCAGTAACTGAATGTCCTTTAATAACTACCCCAGAAATGTAATGATCATCACAAGATAATATTAATTAATATTAATAATATTATTTATTAATTAATATTAATAAATAATAATAGTAATAATTAATATTAATAGGGTCCTCCTTATGATACAGATATATACCTGTATAATTTTAAATCTCAAATTTGTATATCATAGTACAGAAGTAAAATACAAACTCTTTATCAATAATGTATGAATTTTAATTATAGCCACAAATCCCTATTGAAAGATACACAACCTCATTAATAATCACTTCCAGAGACAAGAGTCACAGTGGACCCAAAGGTTCTAGTGAAATAACTTCTGAACCTCAGTATTGAGGTCATGTGGCCATTTCAGGCACTAGCTCTTTGAACTTGTTTGATGTTGACCTACCATATGGTTGGTTACTTTTGTTGTACTGGGTTTGTTAATGAATTTGTTTCATACGAGTCAAGACAGATAGAAAGAAAAATTCAAGGTGATACAGTTATTCCAAGAATCTGGAGCCATTAAAAAATCCAGTTAAGGTGAAGGAAATCATGGGAATGTGAGTGCAAGAATTGTCGGACATCTATGGCAGAAGTCATCGAAAGGACTAGATTGTACAGTGTTGTTTTTGTTTGTTTGTTTTGTTTTTATTTGTGCTTGTTCTGGATTTTTGGAAACTGAGACCCAAGCCAGAGTTAAGTTTAGGAAGCAAGGTCTAGGAAGGCGGAGAAACATAGCAGCTTTGGCTATCTGAAACTAAGTTGGAATAGAAACCTGAAAATTTGAGCCCAAATTGAATTGGAGCTTGAAAACTACAGGAAGAAAACCTAAAATAAAGGGTAGCAATAACAGAAAAGGGGCAGAGCTAGGTAAGTCCATGACCTAGATTTCTTTACATTTGCATGAAATAATGGAGTTGATATTTGAGAACTGACAAATTTTGAATTTCTTCCATTTGTTTATTATTCTAAACCCTTCTGTCTTTTCATGTAGTAACCAGCAGCAAAATCCCTTTGAAAACCTAAAGGGGGGTTAAATGTTTGTCTTAGGGCCAGCAGGGTAGAAGAGAAATTGGAAACCTGTCCAGAACAAGGGAGGTGATAGTTCTACTGCAGTATTTCCTGTTCACACAACATTTGGACTATTGTGTCCAGTTTTGAGTACTATATTTTTAGAAGGACATTGACAAGCTGGAGCCCAGCCAGAGAAAGATGACCTGGTTGGTGAAAGGACTTGAAAATGACTACATATAGGGATAGATTCAAGGAACTAGAATTGTTTCTGCAAGAAAAGACAATGGTTGAAACGATAGTTCTCTCCAAATATTTGGAGGTTGACTTTTTTAAACAGAGATTTAACTTGTTCTGTTTCGTCCCTAAGGATAAAACTAACAATCCTACATGGAAGTTACAAGGAAGTAGATTTTGACTCAGTATAAAGAAAAACTTCCTCACAGTTAGAACTACTAAAAAAAATAGAATAGGGGTGGAAATAAGAGTATTCATAAATTCCTTATCATCGGAGAGCTTCAAGAAGAGTTAAGATAACTACTTGTTGAACATATATTAAATCTCTTAGATCATTTTGCCTAATCCCAACCTGAAGATTGAAAGAATGAATGTGCTGTATGTGTGTATGTATGTATGTATGTATGTGCATATATTTCTGTCTTCTATCTGCTTACCTATTTACCTATCTGTATATATACCTATATAGATCTAGCTATATGTAGTTGTATCTATGTAACTATATATTGCTCACTGCTGGACCCCTAGTGACTGAGGTAATGAACCAGTTCATGGTACTTTTGTATCTAAGCATGTGATCTGTATTGGTTTCAGGCCTGGGGAGCATAGGCTCTAATAAAATGTCTCTTTTACTCATACTCATACATTCATTAAGTCCCTATGTCTATCCCCAAAAAAGTGAAATAGAAAAAGGCATTAAGTGTACAATTTGAATCATGTATAGGACAAATAATTTATTCTTGTACAGAAAAGTTATGCTAAACACAGGACACCTATCACTGAACATTTGACAAAAAACAAAATCTTAAAACAACTAATAACTACAGTTGTAATCTGTTGTGACATTAATATTTAAATTTCATCTTAACTTTTTGCAGTTTAAAGGACTGCTAATTCATAATTTCACATTTCCCACCTACACTACAGTGTACAAAGCACTACTGGTACACATATACTAGTGAAAGCTGGGCTTGTGTCAATCTTCAGATTTGTAGTCATTTTCTCTGATGCAGAAGCCTTCCCTACCACTAGCTCACTCATGCTACAGATTTAACCAATTATTTCTCCACCTTACAATTCCCCTCCAAACTTGGAAACTTCTTTAATGATTGTAGCAGCAACCACACTGGAATACCCAGGATGACTGCTAGCACATATGGCATAGTTGGCAGGATCTGCAAACTAAAAGGAAAGGATATTTGTCCATTATTTCCCAGTAATGATGGCTGTAGTTCTGCAGAGCCCAAGGAGTAGCAGCAGCCTGAGGGGAAATAGGCAGTGACAGGAACAGTTTCTCAGATGCCCAGAGCAGGACCCCTGGGAGATAACCTTTCCTTCCCCCTCCCTACCCCACTAGCACTTTGAAGGAGACAAACTGGAGCAAGCAACTATGGGAATGAAATAAGCCTGTGGTGGGTGGGAATGACCAGAGCCAGGGCTCAGGTGGAGCAGCCTGGGTCCAGATTGTGTCAAAGAGGGGAATGCCCTGAAACTATATTATATTCAGAGCCCAGTCAGAAGCAGTAATGGAGCCATGGAATAGGAAGGGAGAGCTGTCTGCATATAGAGGTGGGAGCTGAACACAGAGCTACCTGCATCAGGATTCAGGCAGAAGCCAGAAACAACTGGCTCCTGTAGGAGGAAGAGCAACCTCTGAGCACAGGATTCAGTCCCAGGGCAAGATAAAAACTTTGTAGCAAGGCGCTGAGTGTGCTTTCCTGCTGCATCTCCCTGGAATGGTTTGGGGGTGGTGATGGTGGAGTAGAGTTATCTCTAATGGGTTGAGGGAAGTGTTGTGGACCTCCAAGGACTTACCCCTTTGGCTTTGTTGCCCATCCATTCCTCAGGACTTGGAAGTTGGGGCTGGAGCAGTGTTTGGAGGACACAACCTCAAGAGAACTTGGACATTTTTATTTTGGATTGAAGGAGGAAGAGCTACTTGCTCACTCCCCAAAGATTTTGACCCCCAAAGAATGATGTTATGTTTTGTTGTATATACTTTTTATTTGTTTAAGGCTATGTGGCCACTCTGGTAATAAGTTATTATGTTGCTGTGTATTTTGTAAATGTGAAGTTCATAATGGGTTTATTGTGAGAATTATGTTGTACTTATTTCTTAAGAGTCAGATACAAGTTGCTTATGTAATGGACATGAAAGATCTTGGGGCAGAATGTAATCTTAATGATCTAAGATCTTCCTTGCCCATTGATAGGCTTCACATGGAGCCCATTAAGCAAAGTTTGCTTAGAAGAGGCTTGCTTGTAGGAAGGCTTTCACACCTTTTGCTAATTTCTAATTAGGCACTGAGTCACAAAGGTTGTGATCCCTTCTGGCTCTAAGAAGTGTATTTATATATTCTGAATTGGTATTTTACTTCGGGGGCTCACTTATGAAAAGGATCTTGTGCTTCCCTGGTCCAGATTGAGACTGGCCATATGTTCAGAGCTCCCTGACTGCTCAGACATAAAGGTTCTCTCAATCCAGGGATGTATATAAAGTGTATAGTTGATTCAGGCAGTCAGAGCCCTATCTGTTGGTCTTCATTTCTCTGTTTGTATTTTCTTCAGGGTGCTGACTCTTTCCCTCAACTAGTGAATGTAATTTAAAAAAAATATTGTTGACCCCTTAAACAGCTATCTTTCCTAGTAAAGTAGATCTAAGAACCTCTGCTAGCAGCCATCCTGGGTATGCCAGTGTGGTTGCCGTTACAATGACAATTGTGTTTGGTCACCTACTAAGTAAAGGAAATACAAAGAAGGAAAGATCAGCTAGAATTCAAGCATATCATTCCACACAAAGTGACAGAATGGAGAAGAAGAAAAGTTCTGTCCAACTGTTCAGCTTCTTAAACATAAGAATGAAAGCAAAGATTTTTCACTTCCTCTCAGTCATCTTCTTGTACAAAGTAACTCACATGGCAATGTTTTACATGATTGCACATAATCTATATCTGATTGTTTACTATCTCAGGGAGGGGGGAGGATTGCTGAGGGAGGGATAGAATTTGGAACTCAAAACTTTTTTAAAAGTGTTAAATTTTTTTAAAACATGTAATTAAGAGGAACATATATATATGTATATACATACATATCTCTACAACATATATATCTCTACACATATGTGTGTGTGAGTGTGTGAAATAAAAGCAAATAACATATTACATAAGAGAGTCTAAGTCTGGAAAATCAGACTGCAGGAAGAGTCACCATCTACCCTTCCTTGCTTAGTTGCCTCAGTCCCTGTTAAATCACTGAATGGGCGTTGCCTCAGAGAAACCAACACCTGGGAAAGACCTTAGCTTAAAAAGGCCGAGTTCTCTTTTTGCACATTGAGTTATCTCCAGTCATCCTGATCTATATTTTGTCACTGAATGCCAGATGGCTCCAGAGGAGAGAGTGAAGTTTGTGACTTTTCGCAGCCCTACCTCACTTAAATCTAATTCACTTTCAAGTCAAGACATCACTTTCCTGATGTCACTGGTCCTCTTTGAGAATGAAGGACAAACAACAACACCAGTACCTCCCTTCCTTGGTCCTAGACTATTCCAGAAACTATCTTGGATAACCAAGTGGAAGGAAAACCTCCCATCATTTTGGGGAACCTCCCCAGAACCAACAACTCCAAATACACACTAAGTTTGAAGGGGTAATCATGAAGAGGGGTTTAAAATGAAGAATAATAAAGGGTAAGAACCTGTGATTAGGGTCTGGGAGAGGAGCAAAGAAGTAGGGGAGCAGAAGCTATTACATCAAATACAGTGTTGGTGCTTAGTACACTGCTGTTCTACAACCTTCTTTGCAAAGAGGGGACAAGAAGCAAAGAGAAGGAAATATTTAAGAGAAAAAGATGGATGGAAACACAAAATTAATGATCAAAACTGTGAATGTGAATAAGATGAAATCATCCAAAAAACAAAAACAAATAAACAAGTAAACAAAACAAAAGGATAGAAGAATGAATTATAAAGCAAAATCCAACAATATATTGTTTACAAGAAACATACTTGAAGCAAAAATTCATGGAGTTGAAATAAAGGCCTACAGAAAAATCTATTATATTTCAGCTAAATACAGAAACAGAAGTAGCAAAACAAGAACTTTGATAAGGCAACAGCAAAAATAGATTTCATTTAAGAAAACATAAACTACATTTTTCTGAAAGATACCATAAACAATGAAATAATTTTAAACACATATGTACACACATATGTATATATTATATGTTTATGTACTTAAGTATGTAAAAAGCTAATGAAGTTATAAAAAGAAATAGATAGTGTAATTATAATAGTGGGAGACCTTCATGTAACCTCTTTCAAACCTAGACAAATCTAATGAAAAAGCAAGAAAGAAGTTAAAATCTGAAAAGAATTTTAGAAGAATAAGATATAATAAATCTCTGGAAATTATTAAATGGGAATAGAGTTTTTCATTCATATGCCAATAAAAACTGTCAACTTAATCATACTAATACAATGAGAAACAGAAAATATCAACAGTTTAATCTCAGAAAATAAAATTGAACAAAGCACAAATGGAATCCCAAACTGGGAAAAATCCAGAACTAATAAATTCTATAAAACAAAGAATAATTTTGAAATTAAACTTTTTGCAAAACAATATAAGAAAAGAAGGTATTTGAGGGGTGGCTAGGTGGCATAGTGAATAGAGCACTGACCTTGGAGTCAGGAGGACCAGAGTTCAAATCCGGCCTCAGACACTTAACACAAAAACTAGCCCTGTGACCTTGGGCAAGTCACTTAACCCTAATTGCCTTCCAAAAAAAAAAAGCAAAGGAAAAGAAAGGATTCTATCAAATCCCTTCTCTTATACACATATGCTCTTGATACTTAAATCAGGAAGGGTCAAAGCTGAAAAAGAAAACTATACAGCAATATCACTAATGCACATTGCTGCAAAAATAATAAATGGAAATTGGCAGAGGTTTCAGCAACAATTCACAAAAATTATATATTATGACCAGGTTAGATTTATACCAATAGTATTGAATGGTTCATCATAAGGAAAACTGTAAACATAATTGGTTATATTAATTCAAAGAATGATAAAGTCACATATCAATAGATGAAAAAAAGAACCTTTTGATGAAATGCAACACCAATTTCTGTAAAAACAAACACACCAAAACAATGCAACAACTTAAAGGTACAGGAATAAATATGTCTTAAAATAGAAGTGTATACCTAAAACCAAGAGACTGCATGATATTTAATGTTTTGTAAAGATCTCATTGAAGAGAAACCAACAAGTTATTGAGGCATTTTTTGAATGTTCTAATTATTACGAAGTTTTTCTTAATATCAAATCAAAAATTGCATTTCTACCCACTTTCATCTATTGTTCCTCATTCTGCCTCCTGGTGGTAAGAAGAACAAATTGAATTCCTTTTCCTAATAGCCTTCTAAATACTACAAGACAGTATTGTCTCCCCTAAATCTTTTTCTTCTCTAGGCTATGATCTTAAATCCCTTCAAATGATCCCCATATGACAGAATCTTCAAATGCCTGCTTGCATTCACCTGGACTTTCTCCAAAATATTGATCTCCTTAAAATGTAACACTGAGAGTTAAAGTGCTGGGAGTGGAGTCAGGAAAATGTGAGTTCAAATCTGACCTCAAATACTTTTTAGTTGTCTGGCTTCTGGCAAATTGCTTAACCTGTTCGCCTCACTTTCCTCTACAAAATATAAAACAAAATATCTATAAAATAAGGATACTATAACAGTCAGGGCCTTTACTTTGTTTTGCCCTGTCATACAGTGATGCAGATAGATAATAATGGTGGTCCATTATATGAAGGAGGCAGCAGTGACACAGTGAGAAGAATCAAAGATTCTTCATGTTTGGAGAGATTTCAAAGGCCATCAATTCCAAACTCTCTGAATAAAATTCCCTTCTAGGGGCAGAGTCAAGATGGTGGCATACAAGCAGAACTCTTGGATCTCCCCCCATAACCACATCAAATGCCTATAAAATATGGCTCCAAACAAATTTTAGAGCTCCAGAACCCACAAAGTAACAGAGAAACAAATCTCCCACTGAAGGCAGCCCAGCAGGTGGACAGGAAGGGTTCATAGTAGCACACTGGGAGCCAAGTCCAGCCCCATGCGATTTTAGCCCCAGGGTGGCCCGATCAGCTGGCTGGAAGGATTTCAGGAGAGTGGATCACTGGCAGCTGTGGTGGTTTCCAGAATTATCAACCAATAAGAGCCAAGGACAAAATGAAAGGTCAGTGGAATTCAGCTAAATTTGGGGGAGAGGAGCAAGTCCGACCATCTGCCCCCAGAGCCAGAAGTGGCAGCCCCGCAGCTGACTCCACATGGCTGCTTCAGAGCTCCCAGCCCGCAGAGTGCAGGGGGGCCAAGTGACCACTGAGAGGCTAAGTGCCCTTTGCACTAACCTCCCTGTATTGGGGTCACGGTCTTGGGTGGTGGCCCTGAGGTGTATGACCAGTGAGCCAAAGCTGGTGGGGGCTACAGAGACAGTGGTGAAAACCCCAGTGATTTGGGACAAAGCTCTCCCCTCTGAAAGCAGAGTTCTACTGAGCCTAAAAGTCAAGTAATTGACAGGCAACACAAGCAGGCAAAGGAAACAAAGCAAGCACAGCAATCCACATTTAGGTTCCTTTTTTGGAGACAAAAAAGATCAAAGGAGGAAGACAACACAGTCATAACTCCTGCACCAAAAGTTTCCAAGAAAAATGTGAACTGGTTACAGGTTACAGAAGAGCTTAAGAAGGATTTTGAAAACCAAATAAGAGAAGGGGAGGAAAAATTGGGAAGAGAAATGAGAATGATGCAAAAAAATCATGAAAAGAGTGTCAACAATTTGACTGAAGAAAATAACACCTTAAAAAAAAAGATTAACTCAAATGGCAAAAGGGGCCCAAAAAGCCAATGAGGTGAAGAATGCCTTAAAAATCTGAATTTGCCAGATGGGAAAAGAATCTCAAAAGTTCACTGAAGAGAATAATTCCTTCAGAATAAGAGTGGAGCAAATGGAAGCAAATGAATTTATGAGAAATTAAGATACTATTAAACAGATCCAAACAAATGAAAAAATAGAAGGCAATGTCAAATATCTCATAGGAAAAACCACTGACATGGAAAATAGATCCAGGAGAGACAATTTAAAAATTATTGGTCTACCTGAAAGCCATGATCAAAAAAAGAACCTAGAAATCAACCTTCAAGAAATTCTCAAGAAAAATTGCCCAGATATTTTAGAACCAGAGGGCAAAATGGAAATTGAAAGAATTCAACTATCTCTTCTTGAAAAAGATCCCAAAAAGAAAACTCCTAGGAATGTTACAGCCAGGTTCCAGAGCTCCCAGATCAAGGAGAAAATATTAAAAGCTGCCAAGAAGAAACATTTTGAATACTATAGAAACACAATCAGGATAACACAGGATCTAGCAGCTTCTACATTAAGGGATCAAAGGGCCTGGAATATGATATTCTGAGATTAAGGGATCTAGGATTAAAACCAAGAATCACCTACCCAGCAAAATTGAGTATAATGTTTCAGGGAAAAATATGGTCATTCAATGAGGTGAAGGACTTTAAAGCATTCTTGATATAAAAACTAGAACTGAATAGAAAATTTGACACTCAAATACAAGAAGCATGAGAAGGTAAACAGGGAAAAGAAATCATAAGGTACTTATCAAAGTTGAGCTATTTACATGCCTACATGGAAAAATGATAATTGTAACTTATGAAACTTTTCTCAGTATGAGGATAGTTGAAGGGAATATAAATGTATGTATGTATGTATGTATGTATGTATGTATGTATGTATGTATACATACACATATTTCTATATAGGAGGTTATATATGCATATGAATATGTATGTGAGTGT